>OX439001.1:62149949-62342446 GCA_949316495.1 Amphiduros pacificus
TGATGTTTGGTTACGGCCACGGTCTCAGAGGGGGTAAAACAGAATGGCTAAGGTAAAAGTTGATGGGATAGGAGAACTGTCTAATAGTATTTCCGGTTTATTATCTGGATGGGGTACCAACAAATATCATTTCCGTCAATTTGAACTTTGAACCTGGATATTTCTTGACCTAATTGGATATTTGCCATGACGCCTTTCGGACGTGACGGCGATTGGGCAAAACAATAATAATAATAATAAATATTTGTATTGCGCTATTCCAGACTATGTCTGTTCATGGCAACCAATATGGCGGGGAAACATTTGGTTCAAGAAACTACACAATAAGTTTTCCACTTTTCTCAATTATGCAGTCTGATCAAAGTCCTCATTCTAAATGAGAATCGAAACCCGGCCTTTGGACTGATAGACAAGTACCTATTCACCCATCTAAGTAGAACCCATGAGACTTTTGTTATTCAGAGGCATGTTACTTACCAGTTCCTGCGGATGTAGCTTTGGAGTATGGATATGATGTGAGCACAGCGCCCCCTTGTAGGGCCACTGACATTACAAAGGGTCGGCTTAGTGTCCATTCCTTCACTGCTTGTACCTCAGGTTCCTGGGCCATGTCACTTACGCCTTCTGACAATACTGATGCTTCCTCTGATTTTTGAATGTCTGAAATAAATAAAAATAATGCCAAATAATTTAACAGCTCTCCTAATTGATTTGTTTGTTTGTTTGGGGTATCACATCACTTTCAACATTATTTCAGTCATTTAGTGATGAGACCTACTTGTAGCAGATATAGTGCCTCATTGAATTGTCAGGTAGCAGGTCCATGACATGATATCCCACCCAGTCAGAGATTTACAAATACAACAGTTTAACCCTTTAGCTGCAAGCCTCAGCTGGTGCTAATAAGTTGGCACTCTAACCAACTGCGCCAAGGCCCGTGGCCTTCTCTTAATTGAACAATTGCAACTAGGGATCTTTTCTTGTCCCATGGAACAAAAATGATTTAAGTGCTTAGATGCAAGGTTACAGAAATGTATCAAATATTTTTGGGTCTAAGGTGCATGAGACAGTTAAGTCGGATTTCAGTGGGAAGCGGTGAAATTATAGTCTTGGACACTTAGATTACTGAATCATTGACAAAAACCAGAGAAGTGGATTATGGTAATAAAGTGTTCCAGATATTGTTAAAAAAAAATGTGCAGAACGGAATGCTCTGCAAATCCAAAATGGCAGCAGCAATGAGTTACTGTGTTAACGACTGAAATTGGCATTTTAAAGACAATTTGTATGATATTTTACAAATGTCAAGAAGTTGACAATAATGCTTTTGAAATCTTTAAAATTGCAGGGTTTTACAACAAGATGGAATTCTGTCTCATGACAGCAAATAAGCATCCCTATCTGAACCACGTTTGACTTTATATTACACAAATATGATCAAGCGAACACAGTAAAAAAGAAAGTATGACCCTTTCTGTTCTATTTTGTTTCAAACAAATAACAGACTGGTTTCAGACCTGTAAACTGGGTGTCCAGATTGACATTGTTGGCATTGTTCTGACCCTCTGTTCCATTGCAGCTGCCGGACTTTGCCAGGACTGCCCCGTCCGGGTTCATCATGGGCAGGATGTGGATATGAGTGTTGTCCACCACCTGAAACACAATAATACTTACATGAGCCACATGGATAGAGGTCTGCCCAGGTGAACATCCTACTTAACCAAACCCAAGGATTACTTTATTAATGGTGTGCCAAAATGGTAGCTTAGCTGCACATTAATGTGTTTATTAATATGATTTTAAAGTGTATGAGAAAACAGTAAACAGGAAACACTTCATCAATAGAAAAATATTCTTGTGACCAATCACAGACATATAGACAGCTAACCTAGGGTTGTTGATCATTCATATTCATTGGATTTAGAAGCATGGCACTACTTACTTCTGTTACAAAGTAATCTTTCTTGTAGTTCTTACACAGATGTCTTGCCCATTCCAGCAGGATTTCCTGTGAGGCAAGGTCATTACCATGGATACCACCAATAAATTTGACCTCTTGCCTCCCTGGCACATGTTTACCAGGTGAATCCTTGGTGAATTCCAACACCCAGAGGTCACGACCTTCCACTGATTTACCAATGCTTAAATACAAAATGTCTTCCTGTCAGCCCATATCAGTCATTCATCCTGGATAATGTGATAATTTGTGTCACACTGACACATTTTTATATAATTCAATCAAAGTTTTGTGCATATTTCTTAATTTGATATTTATTGCTCAATTGGTTTTCATCATGTTTATGAAGATAAAGTGAAGGAAAGCTCACCTTTTCAGCCTGGATATGTCTTTACAAGTGGTAGAAATGTTTTTCAGAGTAGCATGGAGAGTATCTATGTTGTGATAGGGCATTGTCTTCACCTCAGGTGTCAGCATAAAGGACAGTCGTACCATCTTCCTCTCCGTTATACTGACCATCAAGGTCAGCTCCTCAAATCCTAATGTACCAATATTAAACACACACTGGTTAACATCAAGTGACATTTCAAAAATACATTCTTTGTTTTAATTTCAACGCCCTTAATATATCTTTTTGGATGATGTTCCTTTTTAGATGATGTTGCTTTTTAGATGATATTGCTTTTGAATGATGTTGCTTTTTAGATGATGTTGCTTCGATGTTTTTTTTTTATCCAAATTGCAAAAAGAATTACAACATATCAAGAGAGTATCAAGCAGATCCTGACCTGGTGCTGAAGCTGTAAATTGATAGTGTCCTTGTGAGAGGATCCTGTTGAAGAATCCTTGTTGTGAGACTGTGAGGTCCGTATCCTGACCCTCTATTCTCACCATCGCCGTGGAGATGGGTTGCCTGGCAGAGTCTACTACCTGCCCCTCCACACCTGCATCACCAACATCAAACACACATTACAACCTCACAGGAGAGAGCGTGCTTCTTGGCATGCTTTAACCTTCAATTTGGATATATATTTTTTCTATTTCTTATATTTCATCTATCTAACTTTCTCAATTGCTCAAACATCTTTAAAAAAACATTAGAGGCTTCTTTCATATCAAATCTGAGTTGAAATCATGAATTGAAAGAGTAACTTTGCTCGGAGACAACAATAAAAATCATGTTTTGTATCAACTTGTTCCTGTAAATTATCAAATAGAATTGGTGATATAAGTATGGATATGGTGCTGATATAAGGCAGGAGTAAGTAAGAGGCCTGGGACCTTGTTGAGCGGCAGTCAGGAGGGCCATCAGTGGGTCCAGGTTCTGCCTCCAGATCTCTGCTACACTCCCTTCACCTGGGTAGTCACAACAACTGACATGCGCTGATAGCTGGAAAACATTAAGGTCACACCTGAGGGGTAATATTTCCCTCACATCAACTGCACAGTTTAAAATACAAATACAGAGTGCCTAGTCTCAATTAAATTTCCAAATATAAGTGCTATTCTCTTTAGTATATCAATATATAACTTATGCAAAAAACTTTTAAATGAGACCTCGAGTATTTGAATATATGGGGATAAGGGGTATTTTTGTTTTAGCCTTCAAATCATCTGGTTTCAACATTTACACCATTTGTCTCACTAAATGACATTTTCAAGACTTCTGGCATATCATAAGATTCACAGTTGATATAAATTTGGAATGTATAAACCAAAAAATACAACAGTGTATTTAGTGGAATGGATGCAAAGGAGACTAAAACATTTAGTGGGAAGTTTATTTGAGGGTAAAATAACGATGAGGTTTACTTTGAATGAGGCCTAGAAATGTTATGGCTTTTTAATAGAAACTCATGCCTGCCTACCATGAAGGTGTTATATCTGAAGTAGACATAGTCCATGAGTGCGTCTCTCTGCTTCTTCCACTTGGTGCCATGTACAGCCCCCAGGGGGGCGCCACCCTCACAGGAACTCTCACCCTCTGCGTCTCTCATTTCCTGATGGCTCTCAACAAATGCTGTGGCTAACATTTTGAACACTGTCTCATCGCTTGTTGTGTCGGTCTTCTCTCCTAAGTTGTTCCGCCATTCTCTATTCATAGGGTATCTAAAACAGCATGGCACCATTAAGTCACTTCGTAAATCTCAATATACAAATAACTCACAAAAAGCGAATAAAAAAAATCCACAAAAATGTTTACTCCTTACTCCTGATTTTACTCCTTGTTTTTTTGTACTTAGAAAGGAATGAATAATGAGTACTAGTTTTAAAATATAAAAACAATTATATCTATTTGACTGTTTTTTTTTTTTTTTGGGAGCCTTTTTCATGCTGGTGGATCAATCGGAGGAGAATAAAGATCAGTTCATAAGAAGCTAATCACCTCACAAATAAGCCGCCAGCCTCCAAACTGACAGCCAAATGTATGGTCTCTGTTTGTCCAAACAACTGATGCAATGCTGCACGCTCCCCCGAGGTTTCTCCCTGAAATAACGAACATGGCATTACTTCAAAGTAAATAAGCCACAGTTTTCTAAATTATTAAAAATTGCAAGCCTCATGGAAAATAGACACGATTCATCTTTGACAATAAAATCTTAGCTGTGAATAGCTGGTATGATATAGTATTTTTCATGGAACATAATTGCATAGGAACTGTGTTATTGCTTACAGATGATACAAATCCAAAAAATAAAACTTTTTCAATTTGGGATGAGATTTCATCTCAGATTTGGTCTAAACTTTGGATGATCACATGAAGAAAGGTCATGCATATATCTTTGATATCTTTGATATCAAGTTCTTGCTTCAGTGTTTACTTTTGATTGGCCCCAAAAGGTGGCATCTATTCCAAGATGCTTAACAACTTTGATTTGATTATTGCAAGTAATCTCAATACACTTCTACCAAATTATCAAACAGTAAAAATTCAAACAATATCAGCCAAATCCTTGCCTTTCATGTTGCATTATAAACCATAAACTTTTGGAAGTAAGTTCTGCTCAGACCCATGTTGCCTTGAATTAGTCAAATGCTGCAGTGTTTATGATATACTGTTCTGCTCTACAGCCTTACCACTGATCCCAATGTATTCAAATGTGATTACTGATTCCTATGTACCTAGGTCAGGTCATCATAAATATAAGAATATTATAGATTCTTACTTCCTCCAAGTCACGGAAGTCTTCATCATAATTTTTGCCCTTAAACTGACTTCCATCACAGTCACCAGGTGTCGCCTCTCTCAAACCATCTATATTAAACTCAGGGATAATATACAGATACGTAGTCTGTAGGAGAGACATCGTTTCCTCATCACTCATGTCATAACCTGTAATATGACATAATTGCAAATCATTCAATGCTTCTATTTTCACAATCATTTGCTAACAGAAAGGTATAAATGTTCACAACGGATATTATGTTATGATGTTGGCATTCTGCAATTCAATATCATTAATTGTTGACCTAAATAATCTTCCTGGCCTAGATAATCTTGCGGACCTATATAATCTTGCTGACTTGGATAATCCGAATTTTTTAAGAGCTGACATGTAGATGATGTCAGAGGGTGGTTACATTAGTTGAGCTTAGAGCTTTAGTAGTTTTATCTTTTACAGTCACTTTATTCAGCGGATGATTAAAAGGCTGGTGATGAGAAGTGGGTGAGTGTGGCAGGAGAAAGCAGCACTCACCTCTCAGTATATGTCGGATGAATCTGGTGGTGATCTCTCTACCAATGGGCTGCTCTCCTCTCAGTCCACCGATCACAGCTACCTTCACTTTGTTATGATTGTTATCAGCTGTCATGTGGTCTGTGATCTCAACAGCACGAATATCAACTCCATTAGACGTGGTGCCTAATATCCTCACCTATCAGATGGAAAATATTTATTGATACATAATGCTTCTCTGTTATCAAGGGCGAATCTTATCGATAAAAAGTCATTCTTTGTTATGGATGGAGCTTAATGGTTATGGAGGGTGATAACAGGAGTTACATGTTAATATTATGAATTAAGTCATACGATTGGTATTGGTGAACCATGGCATAATTCTGTAAATTTATATTCTTTAAGATAAAGCAAGAACATTTTCTTGCCAACAGAAGAAACCAAGCAGATTATTTGAAGTTCATATCTAGCTGAGTCTACACACCTTGGCAATGTCCTCGTGGCCGGATTTGATTTGTGTCATCAGGTCAGTTAACTCTTGCTCAGTTGTATAACCGTTCTTGATATTTTCTTTGATGTCAAAGTCCATCTGCAGTGACCATGTGAGCAGTTTCATAATGGGCAGAGTGAAGTTGACTTGCACGGCTGCTCCATCCCCAACTTCCACCTCCTGACTCACACTGTCATACCTACAATACAAACTTAACATGAATACATCAAAAACGACCAACTCAACACTGATAAACCAATCTGCATCATGCATAATCAAGATGTAATCAGGCTCACTTCCCAGATTTACAGTCTCACTTACTCAGGTTTAGAGGCTCACTTACTCAGGTTTAGAGGCTCACTTACCCAGGTTTAGAGGCTCACTTACCCAGGTTTAGAGGCAGTGATGGTGTATGTGCCCGGAGATAGCAGCCTCCAGTAGTCCCCATATGCAGCTGTGCTGATATTATGCTTGATTCCCTGCACGGATATTTTGGCATCCTGCACACCTTTTCCAGACATCTCATCAAGTACGAAACCTGACACACCCTTGTGCACCTAAATAGATCAATAACATAACTTAGCATTGGCAATTATCACTTTGTTTCTCCAAAAAATATGTCAATACATGAACATGTTTGACAATGACTAGGCAAGGTGAATTTAATTTAACTGGGATGAGTGCCCTTGTTGAGGAAGAAATAAACTTTTCATTTCCTTTCTGTGTCACCTACCTCAGCCATGAAAACCAGCATGGAGTACTTGTTGGCTTGCCAGTATTTTGTAAGATCAGAGGTCATTGGATACTTCACACAACCCATCTCTATTGTCAGCTCAAAACAGTTGCTGTGTAGGTAGTTCCAGTCCTGCATCCCACCTGGAATAATAGACACACCTCATTATGACATGCAGCCTGCTCCACTCAGCTCTGAACTGTGTCCACAGAAACTATACACCAGCTAGAGATGAAATCATCATGTGCTACTTGCATGTACCAGCTTTCTGAGTTCAGAACATGCCAACTCAACAGAAAGAATTCACAGAATTCAGCTTATCAAAGCAAAATGGAAAAACAGAGGCCACACTTTAAAACTTCTGCTTCATGGAAGCGCCACCTCATGTGAAGTGCTACTGATTGTGTATGGTCACTGAGTGTGTATGGTCACTGAGTGTGTATGACCACTGAGGGTGTATGGTCACTGAGTGTGTATGACCACTGAGGGTGTATGGTCACTGAGCATGTATGGCCACTGAGGGTGTATGGTCACTGAGGGTGTATGGTCACTGAGGGTGTATGGTCACTGAGGGTGTATGGCCACTGAGGGTGTATGGTCACTGAGTGTGTATGGTCACTGAGTGTGTATGACCACTGAGGGTGTATGGTCACTGAGTGTGTATGACCACTGAGGGTGTATGGTCACTGAGCATGTATGGCCACTGAGGGTGTATGGTCACTGAGTGTGTATGGTCACTGAGGGTGTATGGTCACTGAGGGTGTATGGCCACTGAGGGTGTATGGTCACTGAGTGTGTATGACCACTGAGGGTGTATGGTCACTGAGCATGTATGGCCACTGAGGGTGTATGGTCACTGAGTGTGTATGGTCACTGAGTGTGTATGGTCACTGAGGGTGTATGGCCACTGAGGGTGTATGGTCACTGAGGGTGTATGGTCACTGAGGGTGTATGGTCACTGAGGGTGTATGGTCTTCTCACCTGCCACGCTGTACCAGTGAGCACCGTTTGTGATGCCATCCGGGAAGTACTCGCGGTCCATTCCAACACAAGGGTGACCACTGTGCATTTTAGAGTGTGCCTTAGAAACAAAAAAAGAATTATTTTTTTACATATTATGAAGATCAAGTCAAAGAATATTTCACTCAGCTTTATTTAGTCCAAAAGTAATTGAATTCCAATAACCTTTTGGTCATAAACTTACCAATGAATAGCTTTCTGCTAACTGTTTGAATGTGTTATCATCAGGACTTTTACTGTAGACAGAGTGGCCACTCGCACTGTCATCATAGGGATAATTGGCCACCAGGGAACCTCCATGAAGGTTGGCAGACAGTACGAAGGGGAAGTTACGGATCCAGGCCATCACAGCCTTGGTCTCTGGCTGCTGCTGTTTAACATGTGAAGTGAAGAACTGGTCCGGAAAGTTGCGATTGAGATCCACATGGTTGGCATTTTCTCTGCCAATCACTCCCTGCTTGTCCCCTGTAAGATATAATTTAAGCTGCTCATACTAGTTTAACCTGCAGAAAAAAGAACATATAGCACTGATTCCAGATAATGTCTGCTCATAGCACTTGATATGATCTGGCCAGATTTCAAGCTGGGAATCCCTGGGTCTCAAGGCAGATGCTCCAGCTATTGAGCTAATTTGGCTAGTGTTAAGTATGTCTAATGAACTTGGTGAGAGACATATCGTCATAATATGAATAAGACTTTGCAGCACCTAGTATGACTTAGCATCACCATTTCATATATTTAGCTTTTTCTTCTCATACATATTTTTGGAAATTAAATAAAGATGGCACTCCAGCTGACCTTCGTGTGCTTTGGCGTATCCGTCGGGGTTCATGGTGGGCATGATATGTATGCGTGTGGTGTTGACCATGAGCGTGGTGAGGGCATCGTTACCATAGTTACGACACAGCAGCTGTATGAGTTCGACCAGCACAACGCGACCTACCACCTCGTTACCATGCATGTTGCCAACGTACTTGAACTCAGGCTCTCCTACAAACACAGAATCCCATAAAATGTCATTATTCTTCAAATAGTATTTTATTTAAAGTCAAGAAATATATATTATCGTTTTGTAAAATTGTCTACACTCTGAAGAATTATTTGACTGAGTTTCTAGACCCTGCTGGGACCCATTATAAGAAAGGTCCATGTGGGATAGTAAGTCAAAAGAATTATCGACTCAAAGTTTTTAAAAATAATGTCTGGATCATTATTGCAGGATCAAAAGGTAATGCCTAATACAGGTACATGAATACCCAGATAAGTATTTAATGACCACCTGGTTCGTGAATACCTGGGTAAGTATTTAATGCCCACCTGGTTCGTGAATACCTGGGTAAGTATTTAATGCCCACCTGGTTCGTGAATACCTGGGTAAGTATTTAATGTCCACCTGGTTCGTGAATACCTGGGTAAGTATTTAATGCCCACCTGGTTCGTGAATACCTGGGTAAGTATTTAATGTCCACCTGGTTCGTGAATACCTGGGTAAGTATTTAATGCCCACCTGGTTCGTGAATACCTGGGTAAGTATTTAATGCCCACCTGGTTCGTGAATACCTGGGTAAGTATTTAATGTCCACCTGGTTCGTGAATACCTGGGTAAGTATTTAATGTCCACCTGGTTCGTGAATACCTGGGTAAGTATTTAATGCCCACCTGGTTCGTGAATACCTGGGTAAGTATTTAATGCCCACCTGGTTCGTGAATACCTGGGTAAGTATTTAATGTCCACCTGGTTCGTGAATACCTGGGTAAGTATTTAATGCCCACCTGGTTCGTGAATACCTGGGTAAGTATTTAATGTCCACCTGGTTCGTGAATGCCTGGGTAAGTATTTAATGCCCACCTGGTTCGTGAATACCTGGGTAAGTATTTAATGTCCACCTGGTTCGTGAATGCCTGGGTAAGTATTTAATGCCCACCTGGTTCGTGAATACCTGGGTAAGTATTTAATGCCCACCTGGTTTGTGAATACCTGGGTAAGTATTTAATGCCCACGATGTTCGTGAACACCTGGGTAAGTATTTAATGCCCACTTGGTTCGTGAATACCTGGGTAAGTATTTTATGCCCACCTGGTTCGTGAATACCTGGGTAAGTATTTAATGCCCACCTGGTTCGTGAATACCTGGGTAAGTATTTAATGCCCACCTGGTTTGTGAATACCTGGGTAAGTATTTAATGCCCACCTGGTTCGTGAATACCTGGGTAAGTATTTAATGCCCACCTGGTTCGTGAATACCTGGGTAAGTATTTAATGCCCACCTGGTTCGTGAATGCCTGGGTAATGTATTTAATGCCCACCTGGTTCGTGAATACCTACTTACTTACTTATGGATACTTATGGATGTTTCTGGACGCAGGCCTAGCTGGCCTCTATATCCAGATCTGAATTCTGGGACTTGGTATCCTTCATGTTTGGGGGGATTGCTCTTGGGTTAAAATCTGCTTTGTAGTTATAAATGATGGGTTGGCATCTCCACCATTTGTCTAGTTTGACTTCAAAGGTAAATATGGTTGGACTATTGATGATATGGTCTGGCAGGCTGTTCCATGGTATGACTATTCTCTGGTTGAAAGAATGTTTCTTGGGATGTTCCTTGAAACACCTATTCAAATATAGTTTAAATTTGTGTCCTCTTGTGATATTTGTGTTCCTATTCAAGGTTGGGGCTACTTCGGGTTCATATATAGTGAATATTTTGAATGTTTCAATCATGGCACCCCTGAGTCGTCTGTATGCCAGTGTTGGTAGGCCCAGTTTTTCCAATCTCTCATGGTATTCCAGATTTTTCATCCCAGGCAGATATTTTGTGGCCCGTCTTTGCACTGACTCAATAGCTTCAATGTCTTTTTTGAGATGGGGGCACCAAACTTGGCATGCATACTCCAGATGGCTCCTGACATGGGCTTTATACAGATCCAGAAACATTTCACAGTCCAAATACCTGGGTAAGTATTTAATGCCCACCTGGTTCGTGAATATTAAATACCTGGGTAAGTATTTAATGCCCACCTGGTTCGTGAATGCCTGGGTAAGTATTTAATGCCCACCTGGTTCGTGAATACCTGGGTAAGTATTTAATGCCCACCTGGTTCGTGAATACCTGGGTAAGTATTTAATGCCCACCTGGTTCGTGAATGCCCGGGTTGTCTGAGATCTCCAGCACCCACAGGTCCCTCTGGTGGACAGACTTGCCCACAGAGTACAGCCTTGTGATGTGGGGATATTGACCAGTTATGTCCTGCAGGAACTGGGTCAGTTCTTCATGGTCCATATGACGGAAGATGTCTGGCTCCTGAAAACAACAACTCCAGTGTGTAAATATAACCTCCTCCAACAAAGATTTTTTTCAAGTATTTGGCTTTTTTCAAACATAGGACAATGGACAACGTTCATTGTGGTTTGTGAATGTAAATCACTACAAATTACTTCATATATGATCATTTAACTAAATCCTTTCCCAGAGCATTTGATAATTTCAGCCATTCAAAATGCACATAACATTCTTAATTTGTTATCTCGGTTCTTATTGGCTGATATTTGTCATGGAATTCAAAGTGGAAGCCTCCTTGACAACTCAGTGATGACCTATTCAGTGATAGAATGACAGATAATGTCCCCCAGTCACTGTAGAAGCCATGCTGTACCGGTAGCTGTAAAGGACTTGAATCATGCAAGTAGTAGAATATGAATGTATGTTATCTTATTAATGTGGGAGTCTGACCTGTGGGAAGGTGTAGAATTCCCTGTGCTGATAGTCATGGAACTTGCTGACCAGACTGAGGAGTGTTTCCAGTGGAGGCTTGACATCCTGTGGCGGCTGAGTCCACTCTGGAGACACTACGTCTGGAGCCTCACTGCTGCTAGAAACAGAATCACTCACATCAGCCCTCATACCCCACTCAGTATGCCCTCATACCCCACTAAGTATGCACTCATACCCCACTAAGTATGCACTCATACCCCACTAAGTATGCACTCATACCCCACTCACTGTGCCCTCATACCCCACTCACTGTGCCCTCATACCCCACTCACTGCGCCCTCACACCCCACTCAGTATGCCCTCGTACCCTGCTCACTGTGCCCTCACACCCCACTCACTGTGCCCTCATACCCCACTCAGTATACCCTCATACCCTGCTCAATATGCCCTCATACCCCACTCAGTATGCCCTCATACCCTGCTCACTGTGCCCTCATACTCCACTCACTGTGCCCTCACACCCCATTCACTGTGCCCTCATACCCCACTCAGTATGCCCTCATACTCCACTCACTGTGCCCTCATACCCCACTCAGTATACCCTCATACCCTGCTCAATGTGCCCTCATACCCCACTCAGTATGCCCTCATATTCCACTCACTGTGCCCTCATACCCCACTCAGTATGCCCTCATACTCCACTCACTGTGCCCTCACACCCCATTCACTGTGCCCTCATACCCCATTCAGTATGCCCTCATACTCCACTCACTGTGCTATCATACCCTGCTCACTGTGCCCTCATACCCCACTCACCGTGCCCTCATACTCCACTCGGTATACCCTCATACCCTGCTCACTGTGCCATCATACCCCACTCACTGTGCCCTCATACCCCAATTGGTATACCCTCATACCCTGCTCACCGTGCCCTCGTACCCCACTCACTGTCCCCTCATACCCCACTGACCATGCCCTCATATCCCACTCTGTATGCCCTCATACACGGACTGTGCCCTCATACCCCATTCTGTATGCCCTCATACCCTGCTCACTGTGCCCTCATACCCCACTCACTATGCCCTCATAACCCACTCAGTATGCCCTCATACCCCATTTTGTGCTCCCTCATACCCCACTCACTGTGCCATCATACCCCAGCCACTGTATACCCTCATACCCAACCCTGTATCCCCTCATACCCCACTCAGTATGCCCTCATAGGACCATCATTGACAAAAATTTAATATAATCTTTTTCAGCATATATTGTGATGTAAATTCTGAGCTTGACTAATTAAAAGTTATTTCTCAATTAAAATATATAAATACAATGTTAGGAAGCCCAGGTTAGGAATCAGCAAAATAACTTGATTTTGTTAAAAATGTTATTTTCAGTATAAACACTCCCAAATTGCAATTAAAGCACATATATTCTAACAGTGTGGCCAATACAATCATTTGGATAAATATATTAAATGATTAAATTTAAAACATGCAAACTGCAATGTGCTGTGCAATCTGTAGGGAACATGGTTATTCAATGTTGGAGGGAACTTACATAACATGATACGGGTATGATATATTATGCTGTGAATACTGTTCTACATGCATATTGTGCTCATGTCACATTGTTTGACCATACATGTATATTTGAAATACTAGAATAAATTTGATACCTATTATCAATACATGAGAAGTCAAAATTTTATAATCATGCATATAATATCTTGTTTCTAATATACTGACACAAATCAAAACTGACAATCTACAAACATTCAAACTAGTTGTAATTGACAGCTCAGTTAAAGTAGCTTAAATACAAATAGCGAGATATCTTGTGACAACTAACATATAAGGCACTGATGGAAGGTATTTTGGTAAATTTCTATGTAGGTGTAATTATTTTTTCATATTGTTTATATTTGAACAAATGTCCAGTTCGTATAAAGTGTGCATTTCTTGAACATTCCCAAAAAAAACTCGAAAGTTTCTAGCATATTTCACAACATTCCAGAACCTGGGTGTCCCCTGGTGGAATAAAACACCAGGTCCTGTAAATATTCAATAATCTTGTTTTCTCGAAAACGTCAATGGATAAGTCCATTTGGGCAGAAATAGCTGACATTATAAAATGACATTTGGCCCAACAAACTCCATGTATAAAATCGCAAAATTGCAAACTATAACTCACAACCAAATATGCCTTTAAATATGAAATGTGTGACCGACATCCACAAGAGCAATACAAATTGCTAATACTTCAATTGCCTGCACAGTTAATGAAACAATCAGCATTATATGAGTACACGTCAGACATGCACACCAGGTTTACTGACACATCAGGAAGTTCTAGTGTTCTAGTTGGAGACATACTTTAGCTACAACAGAAGCAGCATCACACATTGATCAACATTCCAGAGTCTACTTACTTCACCTACTTCATCTGGGTCCTTCCATAGAATTTACTTATCACTTCCATTCTTTGGTCATCGCACAAATCTTACTCAAAGGGTTTACTTACCACTTTCCTTTCTTGAATTATTTCAGAGATTCCATAAATTAGAGTTTTCTTTGATCATGCAACAGCATTTACTTACCTGTTTTACTTCTTGGATAGCCTTACCATGTTTACTTACCGCTTCCATTTCTTGGATTTAAGTATCTTGTTATAACTGATTAGGAAATTGAAATGAGGACAAATCCATGTCAGTGACTATTATCTTATTTCATACAACTAATATGGTATTTTACCAAATATTGTTTAAAGAGTTAAAATGAGAATCAAATTGAGTAATTATTCATAACCATACAAATTCAAAATTGCAGATCTTAAGAGAGAAATAACATTATGACTGAATTGTGATTACTTTCATCACATGCAAATCTAGGCCTACTTGAGCCCTGGGACTTGAGCCAGGTTACCAGGAATCTTACATATACAGCACGCATACAAGGCCACCTACTGGGCTTCACAGACAGATCACATGACTGACAAAACAAGAATAAATTGTGCTCTTTTTGGCTTTCATTATCTAATTTCCTTTTTGAACATAATGACATTTAAAAAACTTCAGCGATTCTTTTTTGTATCAATTATACTGAATGCTCAAATGAATGAGATTGGATTTTGGCTTGGAATTGACTTCACAACTCTGCTTAGTTTATCACATAAACAAACTATTTTGAGTCTTTAAAAATGTAATAACATCATAATCGTTATCCTTGATATGACACAGAGAACTGAAATTTGGGTCCAAAACAAGGTGAACTCATCTAAAGGTGAACTGTCATCATCCATATTTTAAATCAAGGCTTTAGATCATTAATTATGTTCAGATTTCTGTTTGGCAACAAAGTAAGTATTAGTAAGAGAACACTGTACTTCATAAAGGTCCTTTCATTCTTCCCATATCTAGGTTTTACTTAAATCACTATTTTCCTTTTGGTATATTTGTTCATAAAATACCAGTTCCATGTAATTGATGAAGAATGAAAAATATAACTCTGTAATAAAATATATGAATGTAAACTGGAATTTGACATTTTAGACTTTAAGTAAAAATAATTAAAATATGAAATGCATGTTAAGGCTGTGAAATCTCATAAGTTCAAAATATATTCTCTTCTATTTCATGAAAAAAGCTCAGGCCCCAAAATTTCAAAAGACATGAGAACATGAGATTGTTATTGGTCATATGTCTCCCAAATTAATATCACATTAAGGTTGCATGCACCTGCTGATTACTTCTGAAAATATTCACGAAAAAAATGGAGGTCAAGGTCACAGAATCAAGTGTACATTGCATTTCCATTTTAGGCTAAAATTTAAGTGGTTAATAGTTAAGAGAAGATGTTTATTATCTAAGTGAGTCAAAGCATATACAGTTGATAGCAGTATCATTGATATCTCATTCTCCTACCTTAAGAGGTTGGAATTAATGACAGGTATATCAGGAGAGACAGAGGTGCTAGGCTGGTGCAAGGCATGCTGGGTGGAGTGTGCTACGGAGTCTACTGGGGCATGCATGCTGGTGTCAGGGGAAACGGGCTCTGCCACACTCCCTGCAGTGGTGGTGCTAGGCTGGTGCAAGGTATGCTGGGTGGAGTGTGCTACGGAGTCTACTGGGGCATGCATGCTGGTGTCAGGGGAAACGGGCTCTGCCACACTCCCTGCAGTGGTGGTGCTAGGCTGGTGCAAGGTATGCTGGGTGGAGTGTGCTACGGTGTCTACTGGGGCATGCATGCTGGTGTCAGGGGAAGCAGGCTCTGCCACACTCCATGCAGTGGTGGAGTCATTCATGCTGGTGTCTGGGGAAGTAAGTTCTACCACACTCCATGCAGTGCCAGGTGTTTCGTTGCTTTCGTGCTGTGCTGGTGTGGTGGTTGGCTGCTGGTCTATAAGTTTGTTAACAGTAACAGAGACAGATGCATGCTTATCTGCATAGTAAGGGAAGCTTGACACAGGGAATACTGACTGTATGGCTGGCTGGTCTCCGTCACATCTCAGTGTAAAGTCCTGCTCGGTGGCGCCACCCTCTGTCACAGTCACACGCACACTCTGAGTATTACACCTGCAAAGTACAACCAACATCAGAAGGACATCACAAATGGACATCACTGGAGCCAAAAACCAATTTGGCCAGGCATGAAAGTGACCAAAGATTATCAGGCATAGCTATTGCATGGCATTGTATGATCAGAATAAAGTGCTATACAATAGCTATGCTTGACCCGATAATGTCACCGGATTCCTATGTGATTTGTTCATGTGTGACCAACTAGGTGTTTGTGCTCTATTCCATTTGGACCTTGTTATTCGCAATAGGTTTTCATGTTGGAAAAATAAAGATCATATTGGGTTGGTTAAATTAGAAGGGAACTGGACCTAAGAAACAAGGAATGATCTTCTTACATGTTTATAAAACTATCATAACATTAAATCTTAATCTGGAATTTTAGTTGTGTATAAGAGAGTTGTGACTGACCTTGGCGCGGAGGCTGTGATGAGGTAGGAACCTGGCACCAGGAGGCGCCAGTAGTCCCCATACTGAGCGGTGGTGATGCTCTTATCTATGCCCTGCACAGAAATCACTGCATCTGCTATTCCCTCCCCTGAAGCCTCATCCTTCACAAAACCGTTCACCCCCATGTGAACCTATAAGAGCAACATTAGAGTGATTATCAACAAACACAACTATGACATGATAATAGAAGTAATTACAATAAACTGACTAGCCCCGTAATGGTAAGATATTCTCAAATCCACTGAACATGTCAGATCTTTTGGACTGTAACACAGAATAATAAAGTACAAAACAATATTCACTTAATTCTGGGACAGTAGAACTTTTAAACAATGAGCCCATATTAACTTACAGGCCGCAAAACTCCTTAAGAGCCACCCAGACAGCGCTTAATATCAAGCCCTGCCTATCTTTTCAAAATAAGCGATTATTCTTGAAAATTATTTACATTTTTCCAAATTTGAGTTTATCAGAATCATTTCAAGATGTTTAAAATAAAATAACTAGCCATATGAAACAGTTTAACCTGAGGGATGAGTAAGTATAGATGTTGAATGCCATATGGAAGAGTTTAACCTGAGGGATGAGTAAGTATAGATGTTGAATGCCATATGGAATAGTTTAACCTGAGGGATGAGCAAGTATAGATGTTGAATGCCATATGGAATAGTTTAACCTGAGGGATAAGCAAGTATAGATGTTGAATGCCATATGGAATAGTTTAACCTGAGGGATGAGCAAGTATAGATGTTGAATGCCATATGGAATAGTTTAACCTGAGGGATAAGCAAGTATAGATGTTGAATGCCATATGGAAGAGTTTA
Source organism: Amphiduros pacificus (assembly GCA_949316495.1). NCBI lineage: Eukaryota > Metazoa > Annelida > Polychaeta > Phyllodocida > Hesionidae > Amphiduros > Amphiduros pacificus. The sequence continues at coordinate 62,167,389 of OX439001.1, forward strand.
ACCTGAGGGATGAGTAAGTATAGATGTTGAATGCCATATGGAAGAGTTTAACCTGAGGGATGAGTAAGTATAGATGTTGAATGCCATATGGAAGAGTTTAACCTGAGGGATAAGTAAGTATAGATGTTGAATGCCATATGGAATAGTTTAACCTGAGGGATAAGCAAGTATAGATGTTGAATGCCATATGGAAGAGTTTAACCTGAGGGATGAGTAAGTATAGATGTTGAATGCCATATGGAAGAGTTTAACCTGAGGGATGAGTAAGTATAGATGTTGAATGCCAAATGGAATAGTTTAACCTGAGGGATAAGTAAGTATAGATGTTGAATGCCATATGGAATAGTTTAACCTGAGGGATGAGTAAGTATAGATGTTGAATGCCATATGGAAGAGTTTAACCTGAGGGATAAGCAAGTATAGATGTTGAATGCCATATGGAATAGTTTAACCTGAGGGATAAGTAAGTATAGATGTTGAATGCCATATGGAATAGTTTAACCTGAGGGATAAGCAAGTATAGATGTTGAATGCCATATGGAATAGTTTAACCTGAGGGATGAGTAAGTATAGATGTTGAATGCCATATGGAATAGTTTAACCTGAGGGATAAGTAAGTATAGATGTTGAATGCCATATGGAATAGTTTAACCTGAGGGATAAGAAAGTATAGATGTTGAATGCCATATGGATTAGTTTAACCTGAGGGATGAGTAAGTATAGATGTTGAATGCCATATGGAATAGTTTAACCTGAGGGATGAGTAAGTATAGATGTTGAATGCAGACCTGTTGCATGTAGGCTATGAGGGCCTCTCTGTTGTTGTCCCACTCTTCCGGCAGCTGGCTCGCGGGCGGGTACTTGCAGCACGACAGCTCCAGGGTGATCTCAAAACAGTTACTGTGCTCATAGTTATAGTCCTGCATCCCTCCTACAACCAACATAAAATATGACACAACACATGACATTTATTTATTTTTGCAAACAGACAAAAATAGCTGTATTACTGTAACCTACAGGTGCACTTTTCTATAGTGCATCTATTTCGAAAACAAACTAAATTGAACAATAAATCCCTAGGTTAAAATCATTAATTTACTAATGAAAGTGAAATATATGTTTAACTGCCAACTTGACACATAGATAAATCAATGAATAAATTTATCTCACATTTTGAGATAGTGTGTTTGACTCAGTTACTAAACCTCCAATACATATAAGTAGCAAACCAAACACATATCCTCTCTTTATTACATCCTCTCTTTATTACATCCTCTCTTTATTATATCCTCTCTTTATTATATCCTCTCTTTATTATATCCTCTCTTTATTATATCCTCTCTTTATTACATCCTCTCTTTATTACATCCTCTCTTTATTACATCCTCTCTTTATTACATCCTCTCTTTATTACATCCTCTCTTTATTACATCCTCTCTTTATTACATCCTCTCTTTATTATATCCTCTCTTTATTATATCCTCTCTTTATTATATCCTCTCTTTATTACATCCTCTCTTTATTATATCCTCTCTTTATTACATCCTCTCTTTATTACATCCTCTCTTTATTATATCCTCTCTTTATTATATCCTCTCTTTATTACATCCTCTCTTTATTACATCCTCTCTATATTACATCCTCTCTATATTATATCCTCTCTATATTATATCCTCTCTATATTATATCCTCTCTATATTATATCCTCTCTATATTATATCCTCTCTATATTATATCCTCTCTATATTATATCCTCTCTATATTATATCCTCTCTATATTATATCCTCTCTATATTATATCCTCTCTTTATTATATCCTCTCTATATTATATCCTCTCTTTATTATATCCTCTCTTTATTACATCCTCTCTTTATTACATCCTCTCTTTATTACATCCTCTCTTTATTACATCCTCTCTTTATTACATCCTCTCTTTATTATATCCTCTCTTTATTACATCCTCTCTTTATTACATCCTCTCTTTATTACATCCTCTCTTTATTACATCCTCTCTTTATTACATCCTCTCTTTATTACATCCTCTCTTTATTACATCCTCTCTTTATTACATCCTCTCTTTATTATATCCTCTCTTTATTATATCCTCTCTTTATTACATCCTCTCTTTATTACATCCTCTCTTTATTACATCCTCTCTTTATTACATCCTCTCTTTATTATATCCTCTCTTTATTATATCCTCTCTTTATTACATCCTCTCTTTATTACATCCTCTCTTTATTACATCCTCTCTTTATTACATCCTCTCTTTATTACATCCTCTCTTTATTACATCCTCTCTTTATTACATCCTCTCTTTATTACATCCTCTCTTTATTACATCCTCTCTTTATTATATCCTCTCTTTATTATATCCTCTCTTTATTACATCCTCTCTTTATTACATCCTCTCTTTATTACATCCTCTCTTTATTATATCCTCTCTTTATTACATCCTCTCTTTATTACATCCTCTCTTTATTACATCCTCTCTTTATTATATCCTCTCTTTATTACATCCTCTCTTTATTACATCCTCTCTTTATTACATCCTCTCTTTATTATATCCTCTCTTTATTATATCCTCTCTTTATTATATCCTCTCTTTATTATATCCTCTCTTTATTATATCCTCTCTTTATTACATCCTCTCTTTATTACATCCTCTCTTTATTACATCCTCTCTTTATTACATCCTCTCTTTATTATATCCTCTCTTTATTATATCCTCTCTTTATTACATCCTCTCTTTATTACATCCTCTCTTTATTACATCCTCTCTTTATTACATCCTCTCTTTATTACATCCTCTCTTTATTATATCCTCTCTTTATTATATCCTCTCTTTATTATATCCTCTCTTTATTATATCCTCTCTTTATTATATCCTCTCTTTATTACATCCTCTCTTTATTACATCCTCTCTTTATTACATCCTCTCTTTATTACATCCTCTCTTTATTATATCCTCTCTTTATTATATCCTCTCTTTATTATATCCTCTCTTTATTATATCCTCTCTATATTATATCCTCTCTTTATTATATCCTCTCTTTATTATATCCTCTCTTTATTACATCCTCTCTTTATTACATCCTCTCTTTATTACATCCTCTCTTTATTATATCCTCTCTTTATTATATCCTCTCTTTATTATATCATCACCTTGTACACCATAGCAGAACACATAATCATAATCCTCACTAGAAAATAATGATAGTGTCCTTTAAAAAAAAAGAAGAAAGATATTCCAAATAAAAAAATATTATGCAATAAATTGAAGGTTTTTTTTCAAAAGGATATGAACAATAACAACCCCGGTGAATAAATTGATATTACCCAGACATCTGTTTGCCAAAGAGTAAATCAAAGCCATTGTGAAGCACAGTTTTAACTAATATTCACTGGTATTTTTGTAATATAATTTTTATATTGGACACAAAGACTGGTGTGGAAGTAAGAATGTTTAAAAGATTGTTACAAAAATGCCATGTGTTAGACTGGAAATAATCTGGCATCTGCTAACAGATTGCATGTTGGATATAATGCCACTTTACATACAATATTCATTTTATAGTAGCTAAAGGAATAATACTTAAAATATTGGAAAAATCCTTTTTAAACAATAACTTATGAATACAGTGCAAGAATAACTCCCACCGATGCCTAAGCTTTCTTGTATGGATTTAGTGCACATATATAAATATGATAATTGATATGAGAGTTGAATGTGTGAGATGAGTTACAGCAAACATCATTGATATCCCCATGTCAACTATACAGCACAGCATAAATATGGCAATTGCGACCTGTAATGCTCATGACAATGGGGCTATGTAAACTGTATTGATTTTCTTAAGTTCAGTGTACATATCTAGCAGATGTGTTTGTTGATATTAAAATTAATCCTTGCATATAATTGAATAGGTCTTTGACAGATTCAGCAAAACATTTGATACATTTATAAAATTTATTGTTCAAGTTTAATATCAGCTTTAAAAAAAATTACATGTTTCTAATTTCTAACATTTAAATTCAAAAAGAGTTTACGGGTATATAAGGATTAAAATGTTTGTCTTTGATTCTCCAGCAAATCATAAGTTCTTTTAAAATAAATCTTTATGGTTATTGAAAAATAAAGACCCACAAAAGTAAGCATGGATGAGTTACAAGATTGATCATGATACAGGATAGCCTGGGCTGTTCATACAGAGCTCTGCAGAATGTACATGATGTAAATCCCCTCATAAATAGCACATACTTTGGCATGTGCTCAGGCATTGCAATAATATTACACATTATATCAATTTTAAGTCAATATATATCCTGAATTTATTGGTGTACCAAGATAAATGTTTTCATTGAGTGTAGATATTATGACCCAAATATTGGCAACTAACCAACTAAGTAAAAACAGCAATTAAGGTATCCATCAATGCCATCTTTCTCTGATTACTTGCCTAGTGCTAATGGTCTATATGGGTGTTCAAATTGACCGCTCATTATTATTCATTCAGTCAGGAGAGTCTTCTGTTCAATGACAACAGGGCTTGGCCAAGCGGTAACGGAATGACAAGATGGTGGTACAGCAACCTTCATTTAGCTATAACTTTTTTCAAAATTAACTTAAATGAACAATTGAAACTGTTATTTAAAGGTTTAAATGGGTATTTTAATATCATGAATTGCAAAAAATTGAAATTTTGTATTTTCATATGAAAATATGCAATTATATTTTCGGTAACGGAATGACAGAAATATACCGCAGTTTTAGGTGTATGTATAAAAAATTATTAATTTTGCAGTTCCATTAAGATTTCCTTATTAATATGTTAATGGTCCTTTGAACAACCTATTCAACTACCATATAGCCAAAAATTGTGGCAAAATAAGTTTTCCTTTGGTTGTAGCAGAGTAAATAGTATGGTAACAGAATGACATTTTGAAAAAGTAACGGAATGACAGAATTGTGCATTATCCAAAGAGTTTGTTTTCCCTACATTTTTATGTCAGAATATCTCTAAGGATTGTTTAAACCATTAATTCAAACATATTGTGCATGAAATATAAGCATCTGATACATGTTACCTGGAAAAGGGAACAATTATACCCAATACCCAATTATACCCAATAGTATGGTAACGGAATGACATATTGAAAAAGTAACGGAATGACAGAATTGTGCATTATCCAAAGAGTTTGTTTTCCCTACATTTTTATGTCAGAATATCTCTAAGGATTGTTTAAACCATTAATTCAAACATATTGTGCATGAAATATAAGCATCTGATACATGTTACCTGGAAAAGGGAACAATTATACCCAATACCTGTTAAAAATAACAAGAAGGCCATTTCCATTTACAAGAATTATTTACATCATAGAACAATGTTAATATCTACATGTTTGTGAAACACATCAAAAGGAGGTTGATTGCATGTTCATGAACATGTCTATTACAGTTCTTATTTGGCTAATGAGTTAGTGCTATTCACTCATCTTTGGCCTGTTCAGTGCAAATTTGAGTTTATTTCAAATGAGTGAACTCACGGACCACACTACTGTAATCAAAGTCTGTTAGCTTCAGGAGCCCAGTCCTTGTTGAACTGGTGGGAGCTGGTGCTTCCACCTCCACTAAAACACAGTCTTTACTTATACAGACCAAGTCCTTCACAACCTTAAACCTTTTAACATCTTGGTGTGTTTGCTGCAGGAATGAAAAGTGCCACTTGGCACAATCGGTCTCATCCTGTCCCAGGTACCAATAATCTGTTGGCTCCCAGTATATACCGTACACCTCCTTCCCTTAATGAACTGTCACTGAAACACCACTGTCACCATTGTCACCAGTGTTCAGACTTTCATTGTGAGGGTCAGCAGGTACAATGTTCCCAACTTGTGGCACAAGAAGATAAACCTGTCCACATTTCTGGGAGTAGCTGGACACAGTAACTACTCCAGGTTCAAGTGTACAGGCACAATGTACACCTTGTGTTCCAGGAACAGCCTTAACAGAGGCCCACAATACATACAGCACTCGCTTCTTCTGCTCTAGATCTGTCCCCAAGTCTAGCAAGGCTTATTCCCCTATTAGTGTTTGTACTCAAGATATCCTGTGTGTCTTCTAAGAGACATAAATGACAAACATACCATATTGGGGTCAGAAGTAACCAAGTTTGCAATATAGAAGCAAGCTTTTCTAGGCAACTTGAATATTATCAAATGTTGTCTAGGAAAATACCATAAGTATGACAATTCATACAAACTATTCTGCCTGTAATCATGGTATAGAATGACTTCTTATAATATATTATGTCATGTAACACTAGACTGACAGAAGATTCATGAATTAAAGCCGAGCATGATGTCACAATCTTAGGGTCACAATAGAGCTAATATGTCATTCTCATTATCTCATTTGCATCCAAGTTAAATGGTACATCTCATTGGGTAAAGGCATTCAGCAACATTTAAAACACATTTTAACTTGAAAATTTGATGATAACTTTGATATTAGATTTCCAAAACAATTGTCATTCCGTTACCGGTAACGGAATGACACATTTATATTGCCTTTTAAAATCTGTATAACAATAAATATTCTACAAAATGGCTATTGTCCTTAAAACTAGATGTTATAAGCCTTACTTATGGAAAGTTTAAACTTTCAACTCAAAGGAAAAGTTGTAGTAAATAAAAAAATTATGTATTTTTGGTAACGGAATGACAGGTAACGGAATGACAACATATGCATTTTTATTTTCTTTAAAAATATCATAATTTCAGTTCAAACATAGAATTATTTTAGGTCATTTTGTTTTGGAGTCCTAGAACCTTCACAAACACATATTAGCATGTTCCTAGTGGCTTTTGTAAACATAATTTTTTTTGTGACAGAACATGAAAAAAAAATCATCCGAGACCTGTCATTAATGTGTTAATTACCATTTCACTTAAATCATTGTAATTTTTTATCTAGTGAAGATAAAATAAAAATTAAAACTGTTTTACAAATGGGAATATATCCTCTATTGAATGAAGTAAGACATACACTGCTTTTCCTGACTTTGATATTTATGACTGATGTTCATGTCTGCTTGGCCAAGCCCAACAGTTAATTTCAGTAATATGATGGCATTATAATCCATGCCCTGTCTCGTTATACAGACCAATGAGAACAACTTCATCACGTCATTTCATATGTCACTTTATGGACTGTGAATAAATTTATGTCTGATGATACAACTGATGAGCCATGTCCTGTGCACAAAAGACACATGGTAAATTTGATACAATAAAGTTGAAGAATTCGCATCATTGGAGAGGGTGTTACGATAGTGAGCACAAAGCAAAAGATAAAAGACCACAAAATGTCACCCAAGATAAATGCAGGATACAATGTCACACAACATTATAAAAGTGACTCTAAGTACTGTGTGGCCAAATTGATGCTTAGCTCCATGTACTCTTATCAGTGTCAAATAGTTCAAATTGCACACAATATAATAATTGATTTTATATGGAGCAAAGAAAGCTCTAAGATAAACAGGGATGTAATCTTTCAAAATATTGAGGATGGAGGTCTAATGGTACCATATATTGCCACAATGGTGGAGGCTATCAGGATAAAAGCATATCATGGGTTAAGAGATTGTTAAGTAACAGTGATGCAAAGAGGAAATGTGTATTTGCAGTGTGATAAAGTCCATTCATTTTGCAGAAAAACTTCTGTATAGAAATATTATAGATCTATAATGTTTCGCTGCCATTTTATGACCAAGTATTTAATATATGGAACAAGTTAGATGCACACTGAAAACTATACCTGAAATATATAGTTCTGTGGAATAACCAGTATATAGAGTTGCCAATGGGCCCCAGAAAGAAAGCTATGAAATCATTTTTCTGGAAGGACATTTATCAGCCTGGCATCATAAAAGTGAAGGATCTTATACATAATGGATCCTTCATTGATATAAGGCACTTTTGTCAAGAAATTGGCATGAAGCATAATTTTACGCAGGCTGTCAAGTAAAACAAGCATTAATTACCATTGAAGGAATTTGTCATTTGATGTTAAAAATAGAAAACTTGGATAATGATATACTGAAAGTGAAATGTACATTTAAGAATTCATTATCAGTGGACAGTAAGTCACAGTATGTTTAATGTTAGACCACTGCTGTTTCCAGGTGGAGGGATATTTATCAAGTTGTGGATGATTATTGGAATGTGAGTGTGTGAATAAATTCTGGATCATGCCTGAGAATTGGTGGAATAGAATACAAAAACACATAGTTTAGCTAATGAGTAAACACAATATCTTTGGTATTTATTATGATAAGTGCTTTAAAAACTTAAATTATGTCATATTTTTATAAGCTAAGTGGTATATCAACAGACAAAAGTGCATGGGCAGAAGGATTGACTTCTATATAGATCTGTTTAATGGTGTTAAAAGACCATTTACAAATCGAAGAGTATGTTTGTTTTGAAAGAAGTGTCAAAAAAGATCTATAATTTTGATAAGATTAGGAAAACATCATCGCACAACTTTAATTAAATATATAAATATATATATTATGTTAATCTCATTATATCATTATAACACAGGCCTTGACATAAAGAGAAAAATGTTGGTTGCCCAGTTGGGCCACCAGAGCATGTGAAGTGGTGGCCCGAAGTTCTTAAGATAATGATTAGAGTAATAAAATCAAGATAGTTTGGGCCACTAAAAGACCAAAAATATGGTTGCCCAACTGGGCCACTACAACAGCATTCACTGGCCCAAAAAGAGGATCTGGTGGCCCCGGGCCACCGGGCCAGTGCGTATGTCAAGCCCTGATAACATACATATACCCTGACCTGTATTTTAAAAATGTAATAAAAATATGTTTAAAAAAAATTATCAGTGTCAAGTTTACGATCATAAACACACTGTGTATAAAACAATGGTTCCAAGTTATAACTTTTAAATCATTATAACACATAATGGACATTTATGATTCTAGCATTTGGTTATGAATTTTATCTTGAAGAACTGTAAATTTTGTATCAATCTGTGGAAAACCTATTAAAAAGATCATGTTATAACTCAAGCTTATATTGATTCTCAAATTAAACTCTCTATTGAAAGTCTGTGAAACTTGGCAAAAGTAATACACAAGAGTGCGGGTACTGGAAAAATAACTTAAGACCAAAGAATATGTGACAAAAATGAAAGAACAATTTTCTACCTAAGAAATGAGACAGTCCATTTGCAAGAGAAGGGCTTATGATGGGACTACATCAAGTATGCACTAAGGGGTCTTACTTCAGTGCACTCTTTTAATGTGAATAAAAATGCAAGGGATGAAAGATATGTTTATAGAGAATTACAGATATTGCAGGACAGTCTACACACTAACACAAATAAGGACATAGCATTACAGTATGAAACTATAAGAGTTTGAGTTCAGTCTCCCTGCACAACAATGCATGCTGGGATAGGTTTTTAGACATGGCAGCTGATATTCATACCATTTTGTATACTGTGAAAAGCAACAAATGCACATACAGATAGAGAAGTAATCCATTTTGGAATCTTGAGAAGAAATGAAAGACAGAACTTTGTGGATGAACAGTAATTAACTGATTGAAATTGAATGACATGACAATCTTGACTTGTTATTATTATGAGGCAAGATTCCATGAATTTTAACACCAGGTGGCAGCAGAGCCTACTCGAGTAGTGAGAATTGAAGTTAATGGTGGCAATTTATGATCAAATGGGTGGAGGTTAGTGAGAAAAATACAAAATACTTTCTTAACTAAGCGCAAAAAAATGTTGTTGACAAAAACATCTATCTTTGAAATAATGCAGGTATATTGTTAGAGGACACAAAACAAATCCTTCTAGACATAGAAAGGTTTTAAAACTGCAGATCAAGTAGTTTCAGAGAAGATCAAAGTTGACAGAATGACAGAAAATTTGCCCCCTCACTACAGAAGCTATGCTGAGTTAGTCAGCCCAGCTAAAAATTATCACACATTGTAACTCATCATATCCATAATATCAAGCCGAGAGGACCAGAGGATTTATCATTGTGAGTGAACATGTTATTTCTATCACTCATTTGTGGTTTTAAACAGTTGAATAATTAAAAATTGTTAAAAAGACATCAATTGATTAAAAGCTACTGGCCTTGGGTCAAAGTTGCTTTCTTACAGTAAGAGGTTGAGACACTCTGGAGGCACTACCCATACATGTGAATTCTTATGAACTTCATAGGGCTATCCTTAAATTGGAATTCTGTGCAAAGTCATTTGCACTTTGCATTTGAGCAGTGATGATCAAATATAATCAATTTGTCTGGTACTCACCTGGTACATCGTACCACTCTGCTCCATTTGTGATGCCTCCTGGGAAGTTTTCATTGTCACATTCATTGCCATTGTGCATCGTCTTGTGTGTGTTTGCGTAGACTTCAGCAAGGTATTTGAAGACTGCCTCATCAGGTGCTGCGCTATGAAAACCTTGTGCTGTATGTTTCTTTGAATCATCAAATGGGTAACTTGCAACCAAACTTCCACCATGGAGATTTGCAGAGAGTACAAATTTATTTTCTTTAATCCAATTCATCAAGAATCTTGTTTCTTTTTCATAGTTATCAGTGTCATTTTCATTTCTAAATACCTCATCAAACTGATCTGGGAAATCTCGATTGAGATCCATGTAATTTGCATTTCCTCGTCCTTTGATGCCCTGACAGTCACCTACGACAGACGCCTCAAAGCCATCTGGGTTGGCACTTGGCATAATAAAAATATTTGTGTTATCAACTAATCCTTTGATACGATCATTAGTTTCATACTGATCTAACAGATATTGTATCAAGTATATTAACATTTGTCTGCCTACAGCTTCATTGCCGTGGATATTGGCCACATATTTGAACATTGGCTCTCCTTTTTCCACTTCCTTAACTTTGTCTGATATTTGGAAGACCCACATCTCCCTTCCCTCCTCAGACTGGCCAATACTAAAAAGTTGAGATATGCTCGAATATTTCTCTTCTAACATGTTTAAATGTGAAGTCATATCATCATAATTATAATAAATGCTGGTGTCTATAGAATTTTCCTCGTTCTCACTACTTTTTGTTAAATCCGGTGTCAATATAAGGAAGAAAATAAAACAAAATACGCTGCAAACTATCCATCCTTCTCTCTTGATGGCAGCCATTTTCGCGTCTACCCGGAAGTGCTTAAACGGCCTTGACCTTTGAGGCAAGAGAGTTCAACAATTTGACAGATCAAAACATCAGGAATTATGGTAACTACCATTTACAAGTAGACAGTAAATAGTAGGCGAAACTGCTTTTGATAAATTTGGTAAATAGCACAACAACATGCCGAAGATTATAGACTCGGTGACAGAGAAGGTGAGCGAAATGACAAAGTGACAAGTAACAAGTATCAATCAACATGCAACACTGTGACTGTCACACTGTCACTCTCAGTGTGTCACTGGTAACAGCATTATAACCATAAGCCTGAAATCTGAATTGAATTCTCACTGCTTGAGCTTCAACATTTGTGATCACCCAGGTGTCTCTTGTGTCATATACGATGCATGCTCTCGGCGGGATGCCAATTGGTTTTGCCGAGTAAACATATAGATGTAGATGCTGGGATAGATTTGTAGACTTGACAGCTGAAATGAGGACTACCATTCTGTATGCTGTGAAGGGAATATATCATGATACTAAAAATAAATGAATATTCAGAAGAAAAAAAATCAGTCTGTGAATCCTGGAAAGACTAAAATGAAGGTTATATTTGAATAAAAAGAAAGCTAAAGGTGTAATAAAAACTGAATTCTCCCTATCTGCTCTCCCATATACGCTGCATTTTCAGAGCGCTGCGATCGTATTTGACCCAATTCTTTGCACACAGCACATCCGGGAACAGCGGCGACAGCCTGTTTGGGGCATTGTCGCCTCTGCCTTTCATCTTTCCATCGTTGTTTATCTCACTTTTGCTTGTGTAATGTTGACATGAATTACGTAGATTGCAACATACTTATATGAAGATTACACAACAAACACTCTTTAGCGCTGACATTAGCGTGTCAATGTACAATGTCAGTCTGAAATTTGCCTCCCATCTTGAAGCAAGGCGGGCGGAAGTTTACAATGCAACATCTTTCCCGTCATGCATCGCTCTCTCGCGCCAATCCCATCATTTTCTCACGGACCAGCTAAAAAGCTGGAAGAGCAGATAGCGAGAATTGACAATTAGATTCAAAGTTCCCCCATGTGTGACAGATTTATAAGAGGTTTATACAGCCTCTCAGTTTCATAATCTTCAGCAGGATTTATTACGAATCTGGTTTTAAATGATTTTTAAAACCTTTAAAATGTCTTTACTGTGTCCTTATTTATTTTTGAACATTAAAACATATCTTAGACCAAAATTGACTCCATCTCAGTCAATTAAGTGATGTGCAAATGACATAGGTACATGTACTCAATCCATGTGATAAAATAACCAGCTTATTATCATTACCTTGCCTCATGAATTTTCACAAATACTTTGAAATGAAATATCATTTACTAATAATTATTGCTTGCTGTATAATTATATCTGTATAACTAATAATTGTTGCTTACTGTAGGATAAGTAGAAGGCTTGATTTAAAAAAAAACAATGAATAATTGTGAAAATATCTTATATACTGACATATCTTTTTCATGCTGGCATTTTAACACTTCTTGACATTTTTGAACAAAATAAATTCAGTTAGAAGAAACTAGATTGTAATATTGACCTTTTTCCTATTCTTTGGCCTTTACACTTAACTCAGTCAACATTGTTATCAGAAAATAGAATGATTGAATATATATATATATTATGTGGATGTAGTAAATGAGTGGCTGAAAGCTCCTAGCTTCCACTTAAATCTACATGGATAGAGACAGTGCCTCATACTTTGTCCTATCTATTTCAGGTTTAGACTTTGATGAGCCTAAGCACTACAACCTGGCCAACAAGAGGAGTCAAGTCTGTGTTATAGTATTGCTCATTTTAGATTCAGCATTATACATCTAACATGGGACTAGAAATTCTACTGTATGTTCCCAATATTATTGGTGAGTATAGATATCTGATATTTATCTCAAATTTGGCCACTGTGGTTCGTGGACATGGTTTTATTAAATTTGAAATAAAAAACAGAATGCTCGTAAACCAGATTGAACCAGGACAACTTATGGATAACCCTATTCAGGCCCTATTCATAGATCAGACACAGATTGAATTAATGGTATTCGTAGATCACAGGTTCAACCAGTACTATTCACTTGATCAAGGACTCATGTTACAGGGGTGGGAGAGTTCTGAACCAATCTGATCGGTGCTCGAAACATATCTGGGCGGTATGACGTCATACCATTGTTCTGAACCAATTCTGAACCAATCTGGGCGGTTCTGTTACATAACGACTTTTTTATGTGTCACAAAAGGCATCAAAATCGTATCAAAATCATCACAAAATGTAACAAATTTCGTTACAGTTGAGTGTGTAACAGTGTCTTGTTACTAATAGTGTAAATATTATGATAAATTTATAACGAGTTTACGGTAATATTTGTGCCCCCAAGTCGGGAATTACCCCTTGTTATGCAATCTTAAACTGGGGCACATTCCTGTGTTAAAATTACGCAAAAATCTCGTTAAAAATCAGTTTTAGATTATCATGTGGTTATATATGTAACTGATGAGCATGTTATTTTCTTTTTAAAATGGGTATGATAATTGATATATAAAAATTAAAGAACGCAACTTTTTCATTCTCGCCATTGTCCGCCATAAAACAACGGTCAAATACCACTCAGATTGGCTGCGATTTAGTGCCCAGATTGTTGCGAGCGTCCAGAATGACGTCATTTAGCGCCCAGATCAGTTGTGAGCGACCAGAATGACGCGATTTAACCAGATTGGTTCAGAGTTACTGCACAGATTGGTTCAGAGCTCTCCCACCCTGTGTTATTCCAGATTAACCTGTCTTGGAAGAGAATTAGGTTTTTCCTTTTTGGGTGGAATTGTTATTAGTTTTTCTTATATGTCCAAATCAAAGTCCATATCCTGATAATTTTGTTTTGTTTCAATAATCAATTTATTTAATTATAGCACCTCATTTTTCATATGTGTATCATGAATGAGTAAACCTCCTTCATACACTGTTAATATATTTCTTTATTTATCAGGATATGTCAGACTTGCATTGATCATGGCATATAGTTGTTTATTTATCAGGATATGTCAGACTTGCATTGATTGTGGTATATAATTGTTTATTTATCAGGATATATCAGACTTGTGTTAATCGTGGTATATAATTGTTTATTTATCAGGATATATCAGACTTGTGTTTATCTTGTTATATAATTGTTTATTTATCAGGATATATCAGACTTGTGTTTATCTTGTTATATAATTGTTTATTTATCAGGATATATCAGACTTGTGTTGATTGTGTTATATAATTGTTTATTTATCAGTTTATTTCAGACTTGTGTTAATCGTGGTATATTATTTTTTTATTTACCAGGATATGTCAGACTTGTGTTGCTCGTGGTGTCATGGTTCACATACTACTCAGATCCATGGGTGTCCATCATTACATACAGTATCTCAGCGTTATTCGATGGTGAGTTGATTAATCTTGTGGTTTGGTTCTCATCTTATCCTTTCTTTCTGCAAAGTCTAAACATGTAATATACTGAGGTTCAGTCAACTGTGAATGGATGAAGTTAAATGTATATAAATATGTATGTGTGTGTGTGTGTGTTTAATTGGTTGATTGTAAAATATTTTTCTTTACTTTAGAATTGGATGGTATTGCAGCCAGAAAGCTCAATCAAGTCTCAGCATTCGGTGCTTGGGTAAGATATTAATTTGTATTAAGCAATAGGCAACAAATTGGTTTACATTTAAGGCCTTGCTCCCTAAATTCTAATAAATTTAAAGTGTATATTCCTAACTTCCTTTTATCAAATACTTTTTATATTGTTCTGAAGTTTTATTTATATCGTTCTGAATGTATATTTTCTTGATCAGTTTGATGTAGTGATAGACATCCTTGGCCGAGGCATGCTATGGAGTCGACTCTATCACGTGAGTTCAAATCAAAGATATTAAACTATCACATTATCAAATATATATATGGCTAAAGATAAAAAATGAACATTCAAAACATTAAGTGATGATCAGATATTGTCTTGCATGCTAGAAATACTCTTGGTTTAATATGGCTGAAAATAGCATGTTTTGTATCTTAGATTAAGAATAAAGGCATTTTATTTGTGCTTTTTTTTCTCAGTTTGGGTATCTGGTAGCTGCATTTGAGTGGTTGACATTTGTGTGCACACATACACTGGGGTCTGAGTGGAAGTCGTCCTTTATCAAACCCCCAGTATTTGTCAGAATGGTCATGGCCAACAGTGAGTACTTAAAGTGTATCATAGTCAATAATGTGTCATTTGAGGGATATTGATAACATTAATCAATATTTGTGAATACCAAACTATGTTTTTCATATGTAAATATAATCTATTAGCACTTACCTATGAGTCAGTGTCAACCTCTCTCCTTAATATTAAGGTTGGAGACAATATACATATAGTTCAGAGATGGAAAGAACATGTCATTTGAGTTCCAAACACTTTAGGATTAAAACAAAGATTTATATTGATTATTGCTCAACCTTATTATAAATTCTGTGCATAGCAGATACTATGGCTCTGATCACGTATTTATCAATTTAAACATATTTTTATATATATTCTAATTTCCCTCATGGAAGAGGAATTTGAAGAATGTAAAACAATGATTTGTTTCTCTGGACTAATATATTTTCTTGCATAATGGTTTACAGATTTCAAGACTGTGGCAGGTCTGGCAGCTGTTGGGAGCCTGCATGTTCTGCCAATATGGCTTTATGCTCACTACATGGGCGTGTTCACTCAAATGGGTGTGTCACTAATCATTCAGTACATCGGAATTGGCTTGCTGGCAGCTGGTAGAGCCCTCTGTTTATCTGTTGAGGTAAGTATATACATTCTATTGGCAGCTAGTGGAGCCCTCTGTTTATCTGTTGAGGTAAGTATATACATTCTATTGGCAGCTAGTGGAGCTCTCTGTTTATCTGTTGAGGTAAGTGTATACATTCTATTGGCAGCTAGTGGAGCTCTCTGTTTATCTGTTGAGGTAAGTGTATGCATTCTATTGGCAGCTAGTGGAGCCCTCTGTTTATCTGTTGAGGTAAGTATATACATTCTATTGGCAGCTAGTGGAGCCCTCTGTTTATCTGTTGAGGTAAGTATATACATTCTATTGGCAGCTAGTGGAGCTCTCTGTTAATCTGTTGAGATAAGTATATACATTCTATTGGCAGCTAGTGGAACTCTCTGTTTATCTGTTGAGGTAAGTATATACATTCTATTGGCAGCTAGTGGAGCTCTCTGTTTATCTGTTGAGATAAGTATATACATTCTATTAGCAGCTAGTGGAGCCCTCTGTTTATCTGTTGAGGTAAGTATATACATTCTATTGGCAGCTTGTGGAGCTCTCTGTTTATCTGTTGGGGTAAGTATATACATTCTATTGGCAGCTAGTGGAGCCCTCTGTTTATCTGTTGAGGTAAGTGTATACAGTCTATTGGCAGCTAGTGGAGCCCTCTGTTTATCTGTTGAGGTAAGTATATACATTCTATTGGCAGCTAGTGGAGCCCTCTGTTTATCTGTTGAGGTAAGTGTATACATTCTATTGGCAGCTAGTGGAGCCCTCTGTTTATCAAATGAGGTAAGTGTATACATTCTATTGGCAGCTAGTGGAGCCCTCTGTTTATCTGTTGAGGTAAGTGTATACATTCTATTGGCAGCTAGTGGAGCCCTCTGTTTATCTGTTGAGGTAAGTATATACAGTCTATTGGCAGCTAGTGGAGCCCTCTGTTTATCTGTTGAGGTAAGTATATACATTCTATTGGCAGCTAGTGGAGCTCTCTGTTTATCTGTTGGGGTAAGTATATACATTCTATTGGCAGCTAGTGGTGCCCTCTGTTTATCTGTTGAGGTAAGTGTATACATTCTATTGGCAGCTAGTGGAGCCCTCTGTTTATCTGTTGAGGTAAGTATATACATTCTATTGGCAGCTGGTGGAGCCCTCTGTTTATCTGTTGAGGTAAGTGTATACATTCTATTGGCAGCTAGTGGAGCCCTCTGTTTATCTGTTGAGGTAAGTATATACATTCTATTGGCAGCTGGTGGAGCCCTCTGTTTATCTGTTGAGGTAAGTGTATACATTCTATTGGCAGCTAGTGGAGCCCTCTGTTTATCTGTTGAGGTAAGTGTATACAGTCTATTGGCAGCTAGTGGAGCCCTCTGTTTATCTGTTGAGGTAAGTGTATACATTCTATTGGCAGCTAGTGGTGCCCTCTGTTTATCTAATGAGGTAAGTGTATACATTCTGTTGGCAGCTAGTGGAGCCCTCTGTTTATCTGTTGAGGTAAGTATATGCATTCTATTGGCAGCTAGTGGTGCCCTCTGTTTATCTAATGAGGTAAGTGTATACATTCTGTTGGCAGCTAGTGGAGCTCTCTGTTTATCTGTCGGGGTAAGTATATACATTCTATTGGCAGCTAGTGGAGCCCTCTGTTTATCTGTTGAGGTAAGTGTATACAGTCTATTGGCAGCTAGTGGAGCCCTCTGTTTATCTGTTGAGGTAAGTGTATACATTCTATTGGCAGCTAGTGGTGCCCTCTGTTTATCTAATGAGGTAAGTGTATACATTCTATTGGCAGCTAGTCGAGCCCTCTGTTTATCTGTTGAGGTAAGTATATACATTCTATTGGCAGCTAGTGGAGCCCTCTGTTTATCTGTTGAGGTAAGTGTATACATTCTATTGGCAGCTAGTGGAGCCCTCTGTTTATCTGTTGAGGTAAGTATATACATTCTATTGGCAGCTAGTGGAGCCCTCTGTTTATCTGTTGAGGTAAGTATATACATTCTATTGGCAGCTAGTGGAGCTCTCTGTGTATCTGTTGGGGTAAGTATATACATTCTATTGGCAGCTAGTGGAGCCCTCTGTTTATCTGTTGAGGTAAGTGTATACAGTCTATTGGCAGCTAGTGGAGCCCTCTGTTTATCTGTTGAGGTAAGTGTATACAGTCTATTGGCAGCTAGTGGAGCCCTCTGTTTATCTGTTGAGGTAAGTGTATACATTCTATTGGCAGCTAGTGGAGCCCTCTGTTTATCTGTTGAGGTAAGTGTATGCATTCTATTGGCAGCTAGCAGAGCCCTCTGTTTATCTGTTGAAGTAAGCTAATAGATTGTTGTATGAACACATTTAGATATTTAAAGTTCTTTTGAGAATATGCAAAAAATATTAAAGACACCTTTTTAAGTCACAATAGTTCATTATGATTAGAATCTATATTATATTTTTCTATTATTTAGTTATGGTGCATCAAATCTCACATTTTGTACCTTCTAAGCGATGAGGCCAATCGACCCTCAGGATCATCCGCACCTCGGACATGATCAGCTTTCTCCCACCAGATGGTAGCACATTTAATGACGGCTAAATCTGTTAAATATTAGTATCCATCTATGTGTAATATCTAAGGCTGTATGAACACATTTAGATATGCATCCTATTTTCAAATAATGACACATTAACTCAAATAAGAGACCTTCTGTCTACAAAATTTTTAATCTGGCCATTATTTACTTGCAACTTCTATCATCAATTACGTATATGAAATGCTTTTCAAATTTAACAGTTCAGCAAAAGTTTACTCCTTCTAAATCAAATATTTATTTGTTACTTAAAATTGTTATTTGGGAGTAAGATTTTGGATATTTTGTATTTTTATATTTTTTTCACATCTCAAATATTTTTGTCTACTGATTAAATTAAGAATGACAGAATAACATTTGTCTGAACTAGAAATAATGTACACTGTGCCTAAATGAAGTCACTTGAAAGTAGGTGAGTCAGTAATTAATGAACAAATTATTTAAGGTGATTTAGTGTTGTATTTTGTTGTCATGATCCATTATGCAGCAGAGTGTTTCACTGTTCTGAGTAAAATTTGAGAAAGATGCCATAAACACAGCATTTGTATTGCCATTCCTTTAGTACTTTAGATTTTCCTCAACAATATGTTCAAAACAAATAACTGGTCACGGAAAAATCAAGTACATGTATAACCAGCTATTTCTGTTTGTTTACATTGAAAATGCCACGACGCTTGTATTGTCAAAGCAATTCACATACTGAGATAGATGTTTTTCATATTAGAAATCTTTTATTCCTTCTAATCGAACATTTTTTGGATTATAAACAGCAGTAATTATGTAAACAATTAGTGAGTACTACTCAACGAAACAATGTATCTAGCCTTTATTTATATGGCATATTTCCGGGTAAAATGCAATAAAATATTTGTATATCTGAATAGCAATAGACTGCATTTAACATCATCACCTACCTAAATCTTCATATAATCTGGTCCAGATTGTTCACTTGTACAGTTCTTTGACTTTAAGTTTATATACTGATGAGACTTAATGTTCTGAGGTGTGTTAAATATGCAGAATTTATATGTATATTTGCAGATGCAGACATCATTTCATAAGATATAATACAACACATTATTTATTATAATATTAACTAATATATTGGATGTATGAGATCCTTACAGTCAATATTATTATAGGTATTGTTTTATTGCAGCAGAAAATAGCATTACTCTCAAACTTGTTTCTGAGTTTTCTAATAATTCAGAATTGTATAAAAGTCATTATGTACTGGTGAGGAAAAGGAGGTTCTCATTCAGTCATATGCAGGTGTTATCCAAATGTATAGCTTAACATTAAACATAAAGAGAGAGTTTGAACCAAATGCCCAGTAATAACTTAAACATTCACTCTTATTTATGTGACTATTGAAAAGTTCAAAGACTTTCATTAATTTTTAGATAACTCTGTGATGAGAAATATAATATGTGATATTGAGAGAATTTCAGAAATGTGATACATGCTCACTTGGTTTGGACATCAAATGATTGCTCAAACGCTTAAAGGGATTAAGCAGTGATTTTTAAAAATATGTATAAGTATCATAAACAAAAAAAATATTTGCCTTTCATATCTATATATTGTTT
Organism: Amphiduros pacificus; assembly: GCA_949316495.1. Classification (NCBI taxonomy): domain Eukaryota; kingdom Metazoa; phylum Annelida; class Polychaeta; order Phyllodocida; family Hesionidae; genus Amphiduros; species Amphiduros pacificus. Next base: position 62,187,599 of record OX439001.1, read on the forward strand.
AGGTTGATGCCCTCCAGTAAATGTCTGTAAAACCTATCTGAACAGGAACGTAATTTATAGCCTCCTTTTGAATGCATACTTCTATCATAGAGGCGTTGAAAGGTAAAATGACATCATAAGAGTATTGCAATATGCTTATGACATCATGAAAGGTATTGTCCATTGAATAGAGCCAGAATGACATCAAACAATTCACGCTACCCTTGTTTACCTGTCATGTGCATCTGATGGTTGAGGCAGATCTCTGTCAATAGTGAAACTTCAATGTCTTATTTTATTACTCTGAGTTAAACTTCAACATCTCATGAAGTTCATACGTAGATATGCTTTTCATACATGACATTACAGGTTTAATGCTTAATACCTTTAATAGAAATGAAATGCAATGGTGGAATAAATATGTGTGGCAGAATGTCAACTTACAATGGAAATATTTAATGAAACTTGAATTATCCAAAATTGTCATTAACTTAATGTTTTATTATATATTTATCATAGGAATACAAATTTATATGAGATCCGAGACTCTTGATTTTATGAAGATGAGTCTTTTATAGTTCAAAATATGATAAAGCTAAATATGATTTTATAGATATATTTCTCTTCTCACTTCTAATGTTGTAATATATGTAACTACTTAACATTAATTCTTGATGGGTATATGATGACAAGGAGAAATATAACAATTTTCAACAATGTTTCATGGTGAAAATGGATTTAATGATAATAAGTCTAGGTTTCATATTTTATGTATTCTTGGTGAAACGTTTGATTGGACAGGTGACCGTGGAAAACTTAATACATGTTATGTTGTTTTGATAGAATTTTACATAATTGTTGATTGTTGATAATTGCTGTTTAAACGTATGTTATAAATATTTCTTAAACAATGGATTTTGATACATTCCAAAGTGTTATGATTAATCTTGCATTATAAGTTATTGTAATGTTGTTTATTTACATGTATTGATATTTGTATTGTATTTTAGTATTTAAGGGCATTAGGTGAGTTCAGTTGTCTGGTGGATAGCCATCAGACCCAGTCACTGTCTGCTCCTTCCTCCTATTAGCGTATTGTATAATTAGATATTTGGAAATAATAATTACTATGCACAAATGTTTACAATGTGTACAAATGAGAAAAATGAAACAAATGAAACAAATGAAACCTATTTCAGTTTTCAAAATGGTGCAAATAGCAAACCAGCTAAACTTTTTTTTTCTTTGAATGTCATTGTTAAAAAGAATGATACTCAATGATAATGATATTAAAATCTGTATATGTGTGCATGCTAAGAGAAGTGTGATAGTTAAGTGTCACTCCACTGGCTTTTGTCAAATTTATCTGTTATGAAATAAAGTGATCACCTGAACCTTGAGTAAATAGTCTAATAAAAAAAGATGAAATTGAGAGTAAATTACTTGTTCAATATCTGTCCAATTAAATCAATTATCAGTCGCTGTGCTGATCCTCTTGCTTTTTATCACTGAATAATCTTATTTAAGATATAGAAAACAGGTGAGCAGACTATTCCTGAAGTTATATCTCAGCATATTCCTGACATGGTATACTCTACCATGCAGAGGTAGTTTGATTTGCTTTGTTTGTGCTTTACATCACTTTCAGCATTATTCCAGTCATTTCATAGTGATACCTACTTGTAATACATATTGTGGTGCTGCCTGACTGGATTCCCATGTTCTGATATGACACTCCATCAAGTCACAGAATGACAAGGACTAAGGTTTAATCCTTCATCACTGGTGCCAAGTTTATGTACACGCAAATTGTTTGCAACAGCAGAAAGGTTGATTACAGGATGTGTTATTCCCACTTGGGAAAATACCAAACTTTGTGAGGAAAACCTTTGGTATGGAACCAGTGTTGGAAATAAAAAAAGTTAAATAGGGTTGAGGTGCGAATGCATTCACAGGTTCATAAATGTATTGTGTTAGCGGCAACATCATTTATGACAGTGGTAGCTAAGCTGTGAAAGCACTAACATCATGGTGGCTGGGGGTTAATCGCTGACCAGGAGGCAAAGTGTAATCCAGTAGCTGGCGTCTATTAAAATGCTACATACAATCTGGAACACTATTAGTATGTCACATTTTATTTTATTGAAGTATAACTGGAAACAGTTATTGTTGTAAATAAATCCATTTTATTAGGGCCTCTGTTATACAGAGTAAGACAACATTTTGGTTCCAAGTTCCCATGCTTCCCTGATCCACTGCTGGTCCAATGCTACCCTGCCGACCACCCACCAGGGGACTCTTAAACGGCTTTTATTATAGGGTTCAGAAAGCCATAAAACATTATTAATATGTTAATGATGAAATGGTTTGGTGGAACTAGTAATTCTATCTATAGGGCGATCAGTACCATTGAAAATAATTATCTCGTCCAACATTGGTGGTGATGAATGTTAAACTAATATTGATAATTAGCTGAAAAAGATCATTATAACCGCCAAGATATTTATCACCCGAAATATTTTCCACAAGAAATATATCTGGAACGCAGGTAGAGTGACAACTTTGTGTATGAGCGAGATATCGAGCTGTGATGAAAGAAAAACTTGATATTATGTCAGAAATGGAAAAAATGTTAACCTTTCTAATTACCTCCTCCATGTGTTTACCCACCGGTGATATTTTTGAATTAACCTGATGACATCGTTACTGTGTGCACAGAATAGCTAGCACCTCCGATTCAGGATGTGTGTGAACTTTGTTACTTATTCACTGTTCACAGTTCATTATTCAGATTTTTTTCTAAATTTATTGTACACTATGTCAACATGTCAGATTTCAAATATTATGTCCCAAATATCACCGTGCTGGATTTTGTGCCAAATTATGTGAAAGGAAATTATAATAATTATAAAAACGAAAAATAGTATTTAAACATGGGGGAAAAAACAAGTGCAGGTCAATTCAAATTTCACCAAATTTTATATGCGGGTTAATGGGGGTCCCATGATGTTATTTATGAAGCGATTCCCCGGCGCATTTAACGATGGCTAGATGGCGCCACTCAAAACTTTAGTATTTTTAGACTTAAATAAAATAAATCCTATTATTCCAAGTAAAAAATGACTGGCGCAGGTCAATTCAAAGATCACCAAATTTTGCATGCGGGTTAAGGGGCGTCCCATGATGTTATTTATGAAGTGATTCCCCGGCGCATTTAACGGTAGCAAGATGGCGCCACTCAAAACTTTTAGTTTTTTAAAATTTAAATGGAATAAATCTTATTATTCCAAGTCAAAAATGACTGGCGCAGGTCAATTCAAAGGTCACCAAATTTTGCATACGGGTTAAGGGGGGTCCCATGATGTTATTTATGAAGCGATTCCCCGGCGCATTTAACGATGGCTAGATGGCGCCACTCAGAACTTTTAGTTTTTTAAAATTTAAATGAAATAAATCTTATTATTCCAAGTAAAAAATGACTAGCGCAGGTCAATTCAAAGGTCACCAAATTTTGCATGCGGGTTAAGGGGGGTACCATGATGTTATTTATGAAGCGATTCCCCGGCGCATTCAACGGTAGCAAGATGGCGCCACTCAAAACTTTTAGTTTTTTAAGATTAAAAAAAAATATATCCTATTTCTCCAAGTAAAAAATGACTGGCGCAGGTCAATTCAAAGGTCACCAAATTTTGTATGCGGGTTAAGGGGGGTCCCATGATGTTATTTATGAAGCGATTCCCCGGCGCATTTAACGGTAGCAAGATGGCGCCACTCAAAACTTTTAGTTTTTTAAAATTTAAATGGAATAAATCTTATTATTCCAAGTCAAAAATGACTGGCGCAGGTCAATTCAAAGGTCACCAAATTTTGCATGCGGGTTAAGGGGGGTCCCATGATGTTATTTATGAAGCGATTCCCCGGCGCAATTAACGGTAGCAAGATGGCGCCACTCAAAACTTTTAGTATTTTAAGACTTAAATAAAATAAATCCTATTATTCCAAGTCAAAAATAACTGGCGCAGGTCACCAAATTTTGTATGTGGGTTAAGGGGGGTCCCATGATGTTATTTATGAAGCCATTCCCCCGGCGCATTTAACGATGGCTAGATGGCGCCACTCAAAACTTTTATTTTTTTTAAATTTAAATGAAATAATTCTTATTATTCCAAGTCAAAAATAACTGGCGCAGGTCAATTCAAAGTTCACCAAATTTTGCATGCAGGTTAAGGGGGGTCCCATGATATAATTTATGAAGTGATTCCCCGGCGCATTTAACGATGGCTAGAAGGCTCTACTCAAAACTTTTCGTATTTTAAGATTTAAATAAAATAAATCCTATTTTTCCAAGTAAAAAATGACTGGCGCAGGTCAATTCAAATGTCACCAAATTTTGTATGCGGGTTAAGGGGGGTCCCATGATATTATTTTTTAAGCGATTCCCCGGCGCATTCAACGGTAGCAAGATGACGCCACTCAAAACTTTTAGTTTTTTAAAATTTAAATGGAATAAATCTTATTATTCCAAGTCAAAAATGACTGGCGCAGGTCAATTCAAAGGTCACCAAATTTTGCATACGGGTTAAGGGGGGTCCCATGATGTTATTTTTGAAGCGATTCCCCGGCGCATTTAACGATGGCTAGATGGCGCCACTCAGAACTTTTAGTTTTTTAAAATTTAAATGAAATAAATCTTATTATTCCAAGTAAAAAATGACTAGCGCAGGTCAATTCAAATGTCACCAAATTTTGCATACGGGTTAAGGGGGTCCCATGATGTTATTTATGAAGCGATTCCCCGGCGCATTTAACGGTAGCAAGATGGCGCCACTCAAAACTTTTAGTTTTTTAAAATTTAAATGGAATAAATCTTATTATTCCAAGTCAAAAATGACTGGCGCAGGTCAATTCAAAGGTCACCAAATTTTGCATACGGGTTAAGGGGGGTCCCATGATGTTATTTATGAAGCGATTCCCCGGCGCATTTAACGATGGCTAGATGGCGCCACTCAGAACTTTTAGTTTTTTAAAATTTAAATGAAATAAATCTTATTATTCCAAGTAAAAAATGACTAGCGCAGGTCAATTCAAATGTCACCAAATTTTGCATACGGGTTAAGGGGGTCCCATGATGTAATTTATGAAGCGATTCCCCGGCGCATTTAACGATGGCTAGATGACGCCACTCAAAACTTTAGTATTTTAAGACTTAAATAAAATAAATCCTATTATTCCAAGTAAAAAATGACTGGCGCAGGTCAATTCAAAGGTCACCAAATTTTGTATGTGGGTTAAGGGGGGTCCCATGATGTTATTTATGAAGCGATTCCCCGGCGCATTCAACGGTAGCAAGATGGCGCCACTCAAAACTTTTAGTTTTTTAAGATTTAAAAAAAATATATCCTATTTCTCCAAGTAAAAAATGACTGGCGCAGGTCAATTCAAAGGTCACCAAATTTTGCATGCGGGTTAAGGGGGGTCCCATGATGTTATTTATGAAGCGATTTCCAGGCGCATTTAACGGTGGCTAGATGACGCCTCTCAAAACTTTAGTATTTTAAGATTTAAATAAAATAAATCCTATTTTTCCAACTAAAAAATGACTGGCGCAGGTCAATTCAAAGGTCACCAAATTAAGGGGGGTCCCATGATGTAATTTATGAAGCGATTCCCCGGTGCATTTAACGGTAGCAAGATGATGCCACTCAAAACTTTTAGTTTCTTAAAATTTAAATGAAATAAATCTTATTATTCCAAGTAAAAAATGACTAGCGCAGGTCAATTCAAAGATCACCAAATTTTGTATGTGAGTTAAGGGGGGTCCCATAATGTTATTTATGAAGCGAATCCCCAGCGCATTTAACGGTAGAAAGATGGCGCCACTCAAAACTTTTAGTATTTTTAGATGTATATAAAATAAATCCTATTTTTCCAAGTAAAAAATAACTGGCGCAGGTCAATTCAAAGGTCACCAAATTTTACATGCGGGTTGATGGGGGTCCCATGATGTTATTTATGAAGCGATTCCCTGGCGCATTTAACGGTAGCAAGATGGCGCCACTCAAAACTTTTAGTATTTTAAGACTTAAATAAAATAAATCCTATTATTCCAAGTCAAAAATAACTGGCGCAGGTCAATTCAAAGGTCACCAAATTTTGCATGCGGGTTAAGGGGGGTCCCATGATGTTATTTATGAAGCGATTTGGTGTCCTTTGAATTGACCTGCGCCAGTCATTTTTTACTTGGTATAATAAGATTTATTTCATTTAAATTTTTAAAAAACTAAAAGTTTTGAGTGGCGCCATCTAGCCATCGTTAAATACGCCGGGGAATCGCTTCATAAATAACATCATGAGACCCCTCTTAACCCGTATGCAAAATTTGGTGACCTTTGAATTGACCTGCGCCAGTCATTTTTTACTTGGAATAATAGGATTTATTTTATTTAAGTCTTAAAATACTAAAGTTTTGAGTGGCGTCATCTAGCCATCGTTAAATACGCCGGGGAATCGCTTCATAAATAACATCATGGGACCCCCCTTAACCTGCATGCAAAATTTGGTGACCTTTAAATTGACCTGCGCCAGTTATTTTTGACTTGGAATAATAGGATTTATTTTATTTAAGTCTTAAAATACTAAAGTTTTGAGTGGCGTCATCTAGCCATCGTTAAATGCGCCGGGGAATCGCTTCATAAATAACATCATGGGACCCATCTTAACTCGTATGCAAAATTTGGTGACATTTGAATTGACCTGCGCTAGTCATTTTTGACTTGGAATAATAAGATTTATTTCATTTAAATTTTAAAAAACTAAAAGTTTTGAGTGGCGCCATCTAGCCATCGTTAAATGCGCCGGGGAATCGCTTCATAAATAACATCATGGGACCCATCTTAACTCGTATGCAAAATTTGGTGACATTTGAATTGACCTGCGCTAGTCATTTTTGACTTGGAATAATAAGATTTATTTCATTTAAATTTTAAAAAACTAAAAGTTTTGAGTGGCGCCATCTAGCCATCGTTAAATGCGCCGGGGAATCGCTTCATAAATAACATCATGGGACCCCCTTAACCCGCATACAAAATTTGGTGACCTTTGAATTGACCTGCGCCAGTCATTTTTTACTTGGAATAATAAGATTTATTTCATTTAAATTTTAAAATACTAAAGTTTTGAGTGGCGTCATCTTGCTACCGTTAAATTCGCTGGGGAATCGCTTCATAAATAACATCATGGGACCCCCCTTAACCCGCATGCAAAATTTGGTGACCTTTGAATTGACCTGCGCCAGTTATTTTTGACTTGGAATAATAGGATTTATTTTATTTAAATCTTAAAATACTAAAAGTTTTGAGTGGCGCCATCTTGCCACCGTTAAATGCGCCGGGGAATCGCTTCATAAATTACATCATGGGACCCCCCTTAACAAGTATGCAAAATTTGGTGACCTTTGAATTGACCTGCGCCAGTCATTTTTTACTTGGAATAATAAGATTTATTCCATTTAAATTTTAAAAAACTAAAAGCTTTGAGTGGCGTCATCTTGCTACCGTTGAATGCGCCGGGGAATCGCTTCATAAATATTATCTTGGGACCCCCCTTAACCCGCATACAAAATTTGGTGACCTTTGAATTGACCTGCGTCAGTCATTTTTTACTTGGAATAATAAGAATTATTTCATTTAAATTTTAAAAAACTAAAAGTTTTGAGTGGCGCCATCTAGCCATCGTTAAATGCGCCGAGGAATCGCTTCATAAATAACATCATGGGACCCCCTTTAACTCACATACAAAATTTGGTGACCTTTGAATTGACCTGCGCCAGTCATTTTTTACTTGGAAAAATAGGATTTATTTTATTTAAATCTTAAAATAAGAAAAGTTTTGAGTAGAGCCATCTAGACATCGTTAAATGCGCCGGGGAATCACTTCATAAATTACATCATGGGACCCCCCTTAACCCACATGCAAAATTTGGTGACATTTGAATTGACCTGCGCCAGTTATTTTTGACTTGGAATAATAGGATTTCTTTTATTTAAGTCTTAAAATACTAAAGTTTTGAGTGGCGTCATCTAGCCATCGTTAAATGCGCCGGGAAATCGCTTCATAAATAACATCATGGGACCCCCCTTAACCCGCATGCAAAATTTGGTGACCTTTGAATTGACCTGCGCCAGTTATTTTTGACTTGGAATAATAGGATTTCTTTTATTTAAGTCTTAAAATACTAAAGTTTTGAGTGGCGCCATCTAGCCATCGTTTAATGCACCGGGGAATCGCTTCATAAATAACATCATGGGACCCCTATTAACCCGCATATAAAATTTGGTGAAATTTGAATTGACCTGCACTTGTTTTTTCCCCCGTGTTTAAATACTATTTTTCGTTTTTATAATTATTATAATTTCCTTTCACATAATTTGGCACAAAATCCAGCACGGTGATATTTGGGACATAATATTTGAAATCTGACATGTTGACATAGTGTACAATAAATTTAGAAAAAAATCTGAATAATGAACTGTGAACAGTGAATAAGTAACAAAGTTCACACACATCGATTCAGGAAGCTCATTTAAAAGAGGTACGGAGAATCTCACTGCAATATGATCAGATTGACGCAAGTTATAGGATGTCAGAGTGGACAGGAGAAATCAGAGAAATTGGTCAGAAAGCATCAACATCTGCAAGCGCTAAACTGATTATCCTTTATCTGAGAACATTAATAAAGTTATCAGATAGACAAATCTACACAAATGAATTTTCCAGTATAATAATAATGTTTTAGTCATTTTCGCCTACCTAAATATCTATTATGTTCTGCAATAATCTATATGAAAAGTTCAAATTTATGATTGCCAATCATATAGGCAAATGTATTAACAACAGTTGTGTTCTAAACTGCATGATAACTCGGCTATTCCCATCTTTTCTTGGACAAAAAAAACAGCAAATAGTTGATGTATTATCATGTTTAAAATAAGAGAGTCAAGGATGATATTTATAACTTACAACACAGGAAATGCATTTATTACAAATTAATACTAAATAAATCAGGCGAGATGAGCATATTGCTACCCACACAGAAAGAAGAGGCCATTAATTCTTACATAAGACCCGCTATTCTTGTCCTGTACCTTTTATGAAGTCATCCGCTTGCCACAATCAGATTCATAATTAACTCACAGACAGCACTTCAATGTTGAACTCCATAAGAGTTCAACATATCTTGTTTTAAGACTGAAACAGGACATCATGAGAATCTACGTGTTTATTTGAAAACTTCATAAAAGTGAGAACTATATATATATATATATATATATACAGTCAGACCTCGCCGGACCGTCCCCCGATAATTACCAAAAAAAAGGTTTTGATAATTATGAAGAGAAATTATTCTTTTAAATAATGATAAACAAATGTTGACCCAGAGTTAAAACATCAACGGGACATGCTTTGATACCTTTTTAATATAAGCAATTTTTGGTAGTGAAAAGTCCTCTCACACTGGCATATGTAGGAGTCCTTGATATGGGGCGGATCATTTCAACATGCATCGCTGGGTAGAGATTCTGCCAACTAGAAGTGCACTCTACCATACCATGGTGAAGCAGTCCTAGAAATGTTAAAGCCCATTGCATATGTATGTCATCTAAAATCTTCCCAGAAATGACCAGATGGGGAAAGGATACAGTGTGCTAGATACCGCCCAGACTGCGGCCAGTTACAGCCAACACACGCCCCTCCCCGTCTGCTGGACACTGTCGGTAATATACCAATACTAAGATTTATTATTTATATTCATTATATTTTAATGAAATAATGATATTGAAGTATCAAGCCTGGAAATGAATATATGCAATGGTTAGTCAGTTGGAAAAGTTGCTTGGGTCCGCCCGACTTCATCTAAAAGGCTAGGATTTCATAATGATTCAAGGCATAAGAACATTGCTGTCATAGTTATTATGATATAAGCTTTAACCTAGAATATTTATTGTCATGTCTCATACCCGAGAATGAAATTTCAATATAAATAAATGTTTGTTGTAATAACTTTGAAGAATGAATACAGTTGTATATATCATGTAGACATTATAGCCACACGGGTGACATGATTGCAGGGGTGACTACCCCACCCTTCCTGGGACGCTCATATACAGCACAATAGCCACACGGGTGACATGATTGCAGGGGTGACTACCCCACCCTTCCCGGGACGCTCATATACAGCACCATAATAAGAAAGAATAGCTTCATACAGCACCATAATAAGAAAGAATTGCTTCATACAGCACAATAACAAGACAGAATTGCCTCATACAGCACCATAAGAAGAAAGAATTGCTTCATACAGCACCGTAATAAGAAAGAACTGCTTCATACAGCACCGTTATAAGAAAGAACTGCTTCATACAGCACCGTAATAAGAAAGAATTGCTTCATACAGCACCGTAATAAGAAAGAACTGCTTCATACAGCACCATAAGAAGAAAGAATTGCTTCATACAGCACCGTAATAAGAAAGAACTGCTTCATACAGCACCGTTATAAGAAAGAACTGCTTCATACAGCACCGTAATAAGAAAGAATTGCTTCATACAGCACCATAATAAGAAAGAATTGCTTCATACAGCACCATAATAAGAAAGAATTGCTTCATACAGCACCATAATAAGAAAGAATTGCTTCATACAGCACCATAATAAGAAAGAACTGCTTCATACAGCACCATAATAAGAAAGAACTGCTTCATACAGCACCATAAGAAGAAAGAATTGCTTCATACAGCACCATAATAAGAAAGAACTGCTTCATACAGCACCATAATAAGAAAGAACTGCTTCATACAGCACCATAATAAGAAAGAACTGCTTCATACAGCACCATAATAAGAAAGAATTGCTTCCTACAGCACCATAATAAGAAAGAATTGCTTCATACAGCACCATAATAAGAAAGAATTGCTTCATACAGCACCATAATAAGAAAGAATTGCTTCATACAGCACCATAATAAGAAAGAATTGCCTCATACAGCACCATAATAAGAAAGAATTGCTTCATACAGCACCATAATAAGAAAGAATTGCTTCATACAGCACCATAATAAGAAAGAATTGCTTCATACAGCACCATAATAAGAGAGAATTGCTTCATACAGCACCATAATAAGAAAGAACTGCTTCATACAGCACCATAATAAGAAAGAATTGCCTCATACAGCACCATAATAAGAAAGAATTGCTTCATACAGCACCATAATAAGAAAGAATTGCTTCATACAGCACCATAATAAGAAAGAATTGCTTCATACAGCACCATAATAAGAAAGAATTGCTTCATACAGCACCATAATAAGAAAGAATTGCTTCATACAGCACCATAATAAGAAAGAATTGCTTCATACAGCACCATAATAAGAAAGAATTGCCTCATACAGCACCATAATAAGAAAGAATTGCTTCATACAGCACCATAATAAGAAAGAATTGCTTCATACAGCACCATAATAAGAAAGAATTGCTTCATACAGCACCATAATAAGAAAGAATTGCCTCATATAGCACCATAATAAGAAAGAATTGCTTCATACAGCACCATAATAAGAAAGAATTGCTTCATACAGCACCATAATAAGAAAAAATTGCTTCATACAGCACCATAATAAGAAAGAATTGCTTCATACAGCACCATAATAAGAAAGAATTGCCTCATACAGCACCATAATAAGAAAGAATTGCTTCATACAGCACCATAATAAGAAAGAATTGCTTCATACAGCACCATAATAAGAAAAAATTGCTTCATACAGCACCATAACAAGAAAGAATTTCTTTGGAAATAAAAATATACTGTGCTGTTCATACCATATTACTTATTTACGTATTTTAATAATTGGATTTTAATAATTGATTTAGGTTGTTCAATGAATATATTCAAATATTTATTTATTTTTTCTTTTTTTAGTTTTGAAACATTTTGTGGTATATATTTATAAATATTTTTTAGTCTTTCCACCCGTGAGTGCCAATTATGAGATGTAGTCATGGTGAATAAGACTGCCAGCTAAACTGATAACATTAACACGTTGAGTGTGCCAAGATTCCACGATCCAGTCCCATCAGTATTGCTGTGCCGTGTCTATTCTCAACCTTCGATTGCAGCAAGTTACCCTAATATCTCCAGATGGCTCAGTATAAAAATGGAGAACTTTATTATTGGATCGTTTGTGACATGAAATGATTTAGTTTTGTTTTGTTACTTTCTGTACTGGAGTGTTGTTGGATTGTGTAGTTGCATCATGTGCTGGGAGTGGTTGAGAATCCGCCGCGGTTCCATTGTTCTGATGATCCTCACAACGGCACTCTATCTCCATCAGCAATCCCGGCATGCAACATCCTTAGCAGACGTGCTGATGATGCAAGAACAACAGGATAAATATGGTCAGTAATCAGTAATAAGAATGTATTAGAATTGAGATTATTCAGTTTATGTTATGTTATTTCAGCTTGTGTCATGTTATTTCAGTGTGTGTTATGTTATTTCAGATTGTGGTATGTTATTTCAATATGTTATGCTATTTCAGTTTGTGTTATGCTATTTTAGTTTGTGTTATGCTATTTCAGTTTGTGTTATGTTATTTCAGTGTGTGTTATGTTATTTCAGATTGTGGTATGTTATTTCAGTTTGTGTTATGTTATTTCAATATGTTATGCTATTTCAGTTTGTGTTATGCTATTTTAGTTTGTGTTATGATATTTCAGTTTGTGATATGCTATTTCAGTTTGTGTTATGCTATTTCAGTTTGTGTTATGCTATTTCAGTTTGTGTTATGCTATTTCAGTGTGTTATGCTATTTCAGTTTGTGTTATGCTATTTCAGTGCGTGTTATGCTATTTCAGTGCGTGTTATGCTATTTCAGTGCGTGTTATGCTATTTCAGTGCGTGTTATGCTATTTCAGTTTGTGTTATGCTATTTCAGTTTGTGTTATGCTATTTCAGTTTGTGTTATGCTATTTCAGTTTGTGTTATGCTATTTCAGTTTGTGTTATGCTATTTCAGTGTGTTATGCTATTTCAGTTTGTGTTATGCTATTTCAGTTTGTGTTATGCTATTTCAGTTTGTGTTATGCTATTTCAGTTTTTGTGATTAAATCTCGCAAGTGTCACTCAATAAAGCAGTTGAAACGCATATATTACCATATTTTACAGGAAATCGTATATTATTACTCGCTACAAGAGAAACATTTTTGTATAAAGACGATCTCCGACCTTTTAAAAGCCAACACCAAAGGAATGTATATGACAAAACCTTATCTGTGGACATACAAGCATTACATAACTCTCATAAGAAAGACTTAGCTTTGGAGCAAGCCAACGGCACAATTCATGATTTGAAAAAGAAAAAGATTGAACAAAAACACATCAGAGCCAAAGAAAAGCATTCTAAACCGATAGAAAACAAAAGCTTGCCACAAGAACATGCCAGGAAACTGAATAACAAGAACTCACTCTTACTAAGAGGAAATGCCAGTCAGGAAGTAGTGGACTATTTCTCTGAGGCAATGACAGTGGTATTCAGAGTGCTGAATAACACATATTACTACTATGCTGAGGCGGTTCTCACGAACTCAGGAGCCACCACCCTGCCACAGGTTCACTGGCAACTGTATCTCTACCACCTGGCCACAGTGACTCTGGAATCAAGCAATGCCAGCCTGCTTCTCACCCACATTGGCAAATCTTTTTTATATAAACTGGAACCAAAGAACAACTTCCCAGCTATTCCCCCTGGCGGTAATTTTACCTTTGTGCTATTCAGTCACCACCTGATGGTTTCTCGTTCAAACATAATGCCGAACTGGTATGTGACGTCCCCCTCTTCTGACGTCACACCAAAAGTTCTGCAAAGCACCAAGGGAAATTTCATGGAGAGGTTAACATCCCCTGTACAATGGCGAAGGGGAATAAGTGATACTAGAAACCCCTTCTCTCCACGTGAAAGATATGACAAGAACTATATAAAGGATAGTGGTAGGACGTCCCATTCCATATTACCCACACCTTTATTCATGAATATCACGGAGACAGGCAGGTGCGACATAGATGCTACTTGGGTAGTCACCAGCAGTGAGGAGCTCCAAGCTGAGGCAGCCTTCATATCAAGTAAGCTAACCACATTCATATAGTGATAGATCTAGACTCAGCTAACCATATTTATATTTTGATAGACTCAGCTAACCATATTTATATTTTGATAGACTCAGCTAACCATATTTATATTTTGATAGACTCAGCTAACCATATTTATATTTTGATAGACTCGGCTAACCACATTTATATATTGATAGACTAAGCTAACCACATTTATATATTGATAGACTAAGCTAACCACATTTATATATTGATGGATTCAGCTAACCACATTTATATATTGACAGACTAAGCTAACCACATTTATATATTGATAGACTAAGCTAACCACATTTATATATTGATGGATTCAGCTAACCACATTTATATATTGACAGACTAAGCTAACCACATTTATATATTGATAGACTAAGCTAACCACATTTATATATCGATAGACTAAGCTAACCACATTTATATATTGATGGATTTAGCTAACCATATTTATATTTTGATAGACTAAGCTAACCACATTTATATATTGATGGATTCAGCTAACCATATTTATATATTGATAGACTAAGCTAACCACATTTAAATATTGATGGATTCAGCTAACCACATTTATATATTGATGGATTCAGCTAACCACATTTATATATTGATAGACTAAGCTAACCACATTTATATATTGATGGATTCAGCTAACCACATTTATAGATTGATAATCTAGTTATTTGATCTTAATCTACCGTCACAAAGAAATCATGGTCAACTTCTCATCTCAGAATAGTGATAAGATTACTATTTATATTTAGCATGAAATGTAAACCTAAAATGTAAATTTAGCTTGTTTTATCAAACCTTATGCACAGTATGGTGCATATGCAACATATCAAATCTAGGAAGATACGAAAATGGCCTACATTTCATATTTAATGACCTCAAATCTGAACTTGCAGAATTATCAAAGGTAGCTGAGAAAGAATCTTTGTACATTGGTTATGTTGGAAAATCTAAAATCTAATACAGCCTGTATTTCAAATCCAACAGAAACATGTTCCATCTTTCTTAAACCAGAAATACAATAACCTCTGGTAAAATGAATCTAGGTATGAAGATACTCAGTTGTATAATGACCTACCAGTATATTTAAGAAACAATGCATAGTGGAATGCATTCAACAAAGCATTAATATGGATTCAGCTAACCACATTTTGGCCATCATTAGACCCTTAATTAAGAAATTGGGCCTGGAATTGATAAAGAAGAATTATAGACCAGTCTCGAACCTGGCCTACTTATCAAAATTAATAGAAAGAGCAGTAGCTAAACAGTTTGTGGGACATCTAGTTAGAAATGATATTCAAGGCCTATTTCAATCAGCCTATAAGGAGTTCCATAGTACTGAAACTGCATTACTCAAAGTGCAGAATGACATCTTAATGGATATTGATGATGGTAAAACGGTAATGCTGGTACTACTTGATCTATCAGCGGCTTTTGACACTATTGATCATGAAATATTGCTTAATAGACTGGAAAAAAGATGTGGTATCACAGGGACTGCCCTTAAATGGTTTAGATCATACTTGTCTAATAGAAAACAATGTGTTGTAATAGATGGTGAAAGATCTGATAATATTAAGATTAAATATGGTGTCCCACAAGGCTCAGTTTTGGGACCTTTATTATTTACGGCATATATGGAGCCTTTATCAGATATAATTGGTAACTATGGTCTCAAGCATCACATCTATGCTGACGATACACAACTCTACATCACCATTGATCCTAAGTCTAAAGAAACTAGAGTTAAGTCCTGCAAGGAGATGGAAAATTGTATTATAGAGGTTAAAAAATTCTTAATAGAGAATAAAATGAAGATAAATGATGGAAAGACAGAAATGCTTTTATGTGGTAAAAGCTGTGAATTCAGAAAGAAAAATGTACCTGAAGATATTCTAGTAGGGGAAACTAGAATCCCTAGATCAAATTCTGTTAAGGATCTAGGGGTTATTCTAGATCAAGAACTATCTATGAAATCACAAATCAGAAAAATGTGTAAAAACGGTTTCTTCCATGTAAAAAATTTATCAAGAGTAAGAAATTGTTTAGATGAGGGAACAGCCAACACCCTTGCTCATGCATTTGTCACTTCTACCCTTGACTATGGAAATGCCCTTCTAGCGGGTCTTCCTGAGTGTGAATTAGCCAAATTACAAAAATTACAGAACGCTGCGGCGAGGGTAGTTGGGAAGCTCAAAAAGAGAGATCATATCACGCAAAAACTTAAGGAACTTCACTGGTTACCAGTAAAAGCTAGGATTGATTTCAAAATATCTCTATTAACATGGAAGGTGCAAAATGGTTTTGCCCCAAAATATTTCTCTGATTTATTAGAATATAAACAGTTGGGTATGGGACTGCGATCTAATGATAAAAATGAATACGTAGTACCTAAGACTAATATGAAATCTTATGGAGATAGGGCTTTCATGGCGTATGCGCCAAGGAACTGGAATGCGCTGCCCCTTGAAGTGAAAAAGTGTAAAACTGTTGAAACTTTCAAGAAGAAACTTAAAACATTTCTATTTAGAAAACACTATCTTAATGAAGCGCTTCGAGCAGACTTGGTCTGATATAGCGCTATATAAATCGTTATTATTATTATTATTATTAATACCATGGGATGGGACAAGATGCAAATTTCGTGAATGTTTTAATGCATGTTTTATTACATATGATTTTATTATTGAAAATATTCTGATGATTATATTTTGTATGACACAGGTATCCTGGGTATAAAAGTGATCAAAACATCAAGGACAACAAAATACATCAGATTGCATCTTGCAGATGTAGTACCGAGAATGAATCTAGCTTCAGGTATGTTTAATCACATACAGAATATTTTAACTGTATTGTATTTTTCATCAAAATCTTCTCGTAATCCAAGGTAACCTGTGTTTCAGATGATTCCTACAGACTGCAGGTGAAGCCAGACTCTCATACCATACACATCACAGGGCCAACACCAAGGGGCATATTCTACGGCATCCAGACCCTCTTGGCTCTGCTACATCAGGCAGGAACCGGAAGTACATTATCCGAGGTCACTATCCTGGACGCGCCTCGTTTTGAGCAAAGAGGGTTTATGCTAGATGTTGCAAGGAACTTCTTTGGTTATAAAACAATAATGAAACTGATAGAATTGATGTCGATGCTCAAATTGAATAAGTTGCATCTACACTTGACTGACAGTGAAGGGTGGAGATTGGAAATACCTGGACTGGAGGAGTTGACAAAGGTTATATACCATTTCTGTTCAACTAAATTTATTAATTAATTCCATTATAGAATAACATGAATCATTTCTCCCTTAAGAATAAGCCCACATGTATGTGTTCAAAACATGGAAATTAGTAAGCAGTATTCAAAAAAGCTAAAAAGGAAAGGATGAAGTTGTTTAGTTAAAGGATTCTAAACAGAGACTGTTTTTACATTGCTTCTACAAATATCCCTGGTAATGTCTTTGGTTTTGCCAGCCTAGTTACAGTATATAATATGTTTGACTTAGGTTGGCAGTAGAAGAGGGCATGACCTCCAGCAGATGCATTATCTGATGTCTGACCTCGGATCTGGCCCACTTCCTAACGGGCTTGGATGTGGACATTACACAACCAAACAATACAGAAACATACTGAAACACGGCAAGAAGTTCCATGTTGATATCATACCGGAAATAGACCTTCCTGGGCATTCGCAGGCAGCCATCTTGGCTATGCGCTCAAGATATTTTAAATATCAACAAAAAGGCAATATCACGGAAGCAAGAAAGTATATATTAATTGAAGAAAATGAACTCTTAGCAAAAGAGTTATTTGGAAAGCGAGAAGTTAATCCATGTCTTGAATCAACATATGTCTTTACTGAACATGTGATAAAGGAACTAGTCAAAATGCACCAAGACATCAAGATCCTGAAGGCCCTTCACCTGGGAGGTGATGAGGTCAAGTATGAGGGCGTGATGACCTCGCCCGCCTGCCAGGCCCTCGGCGTCAACGGCACCCACATCAACGTCAAACGATACTACATCAAACGCATCATTCAGATCGCCCAAAAGTTTCACATTAATTTGCATTTATGGGGGGATCTGATCTATATGCATAACACGCCATTGCATTCCAGCATATTCCACAGGAAGTTAAAGAGCAAGGTAGTAGTGAATGCGTGGAGAATGAGATGGACGACGAGTGAATCGAATAGGGCCTATCAACTGGCAAATTATAACTATCAGGTATGTATGATAATATAACCTATTTGTTGTGCTGAGTTGGCTCTCTTGTGCCGGTAGATGGGGCCGTGTATTAAAGAGATGGGCGGGAATCCATTAATGTGAATCCTGTAACTGATGTCAGATCTTATATGACATTATATGACCTACTTGAAATATCTTAAAAAAAACCCTCAGAGCAATATAATTGCTCTCCGTATCCTACAGAAGTATCCTACAGATCAACTTATTAATAGCGACACTGTTCAGACAGAATATTATATCAGTTATATACATTTCATGGTATGATTAATCATGCTATTTATATGTGTGTGGTGTGTTTGAGGTTGTGATGTCATCATCGTCTCACCTCTACTGGGACCACCCCCAGGAGCCGGACCCCAACGAGGCGGGCCTCACGTGGGCCACAGACTACACGGACCTCTACAAGGTGTTCGTCTTCATGCCCTTCAACATCTACGCCAACATCCACTATGACCATAACGGGCTCTTGGAGGGCGACATGACCAGAGAAGTACTCTGTGCATCTCGCATGGACTGTATCCCATTAAAGGCTAAAAAGAATATCGCAGGTCAGGTCATCTCAACTTCACGAATTTAACTAATGAAATTACTTTATTCCTTGAATCAAATGCGGGGCACAACAAATAATGTTGTATTTGCACATGAAATCTTTCCTTATAGTACACTGATGGTATTCCATTTTCCTACGTTTTAGTTAAATGTGTTTCTTATGTTAAATATGAAACTATCGCACCTTTAATATAACTTAGCCTAGCGATTAATAATTACAATACAATGAGTTAGGTGAGTTTGAAAAATCATGTGACCTCTTTGACATTGCAATCAATGTATATGTGTGTAGGGATAGAAGGTCATCTGTGGACGGAGCTGGTGCAGAATGAAGGTCAGATGTGGGAGATGGTGCTGCCGCGGCTACTGGGGCTGGCGGAGAGGGCGTGGCACGAGGCACGCTGGGAGGCAGAGAAGGATACTAACACCAGAGGGCAGATGATACAGCAGGACTGGAGCAGATTCTCCCACATGCTGGGGAAGCACACTCTACCCCGCCTGGAGAAGCTAGGCTACCGGTACTACCTCCCTGCTCCAGGCATCAAGTAAGCTAGCTGACCAACAAACATGCTCTGCTATCATGACTGCTTTTGCACACTCCAGCTAATATTCATAAGACCATGTGTTTACCTTCTGTGTCATATGGTTTCCTATATTCTATTTGAATATAGCAATTAAACATGAGATTTGAAGTGAAAAAATAAATCTGATGTTGGTACTGATTTATGTACAGCAAAAGTTTTTTTTTTAAATTCATTAGTAACACTGATTTAAAACTTTTTACATGGATGTAAAGATCCAGTAAAAAGTCGGAATCAATATGTGAAGATCGTTGTAAAATTGTAAAGATTTGATGTATCGTAGAAATGATGTTTAAAGAAGCTTCTTTTCGTGTAAATCAAACCAGTTTTGCTGACCATTTGCTTACTCTATCAAGAATATGTATTAGCATTAATACTTCTGATATTTTAGAGTCTCCAATGATAAGATAAAGTTGAATACACAGATTCCTGGTGTTATAATACAAGTCAGCACAGACGGTGGTAGGAGCTGGAAAGATTGTCATGATGAACTGCAATCAACTGCGATAGAGTTAGGCAGCCTGTTTGCGTCAAGGTAAATTATTACAATAGTTGACTTTACATATAGATGCCTCCTGCAGACAAATCTGACAGGTACTTGAAAAGATGAATTTTTGACTCCTATTCACTATGCATAGTATTTTCACATTTGTTAAAGAAAATATAAAATAATGCATATGGTTACATTTTATTTTTATTTCAGATCTTTCAATGGTAAATGGAGAAGTAAACCAGTAAAGTATACGTTTTGAAATGAGAACTCTTCCATTAAGTTATGGTTAAAGTGAAACGTGGATCATATTTCAGTTTTCTACATTAAGAAAACCTAAAATGCTATGGCCATGGATTAGTTAATTTATCAAGGACAAAGCATAATTTTATGACCAGTAATAAGCTCATATATCATGGACAAAGCATATTGTTATAACCAGTAATAGGCTCATGTATCAAGAACATGGTGTATGATACGATACCCAGGATGTGCTATGGGGTATTAATAACATAATGTGTCGATATTAATCTGGATATATTTTAATTTCCGGTGGACAGAAGTGTGAATGAATGAAGACAATTGATAATTGATACTAATTTTCTTTGATAAAAGGGTATCTTCTCTTGCTCTGACGTTCGCTTTGACGTCTGAACATAGACA
The DNA here is from genome assembly GCA_949316495.1 of Amphiduros pacificus. NCBI lineage: Eukaryota > Metazoa > Annelida > Polychaeta > Phyllodocida > Hesionidae > Amphiduros > Amphiduros pacificus. Next base: position 62,208,319 of record OX439001.1, read on the forward strand.
TTGGTGAAAACACCATAAACACACTAACCTTACACAATGGTCAAACCTAACTCGAATAAAAAGGATTTGGTTTGTTTGTATTCTCGATGTTTTGAATGGTTAAAAACGTTAAACCGCCATATTGCGCAACTATTAGAAATCTCCTCCTGTAAAGCCGAGTAAATACTTAAAATTGTTATTTATAAAGCAATTTGCGGGCACCTTCCAGGAAATATGTATAAACATTACAAAATAAGTAATGGTCATCACAGCTGTTAGGTCTTTGAGCTAAGTTCATTATGATTTATACTAAACATTTTGCCTAAAATACCAACAAAAGATATAAAGATCACAATTCTCTTTTTATCATTGATTAAATTCAAATAAACTACACTGGATTGAGACACTGTTGAAGAGCATTTTGTTAAACGTTAAATGAATTTTATTGTTTTTCATGTGGAATGACAACACATACATTGAACAGCAGCTTTAAAAAGAAATAGGTTATATACACGTTTTTATATTTACAAGCAGTTGTTATTATGTACAATTTTCTTGTCAGTCTTCACTATAGACTTCTAAGAGTTTGAGATCTTGACATAAGTACGCATGTACCCCTCACTACAGGTATCGACCATACACATAGATTTATATTCAACCTGAATATTACTGATATTTTATATTGGTTTTATTCTTGACTTTATGTCAGATGCACGTTATAATGAACTGAGGTGATACCGAGACGACAGCCAAATACTGACACATTAACAGATATGTAGTGATGAATTGATCAATTGAACAAACACAGGATGTCAATAGTTATTGAATTGTCTTCAGTGCACATGCAAACTTCTAATGCACACATTGACGTTTTCTGCTTATGATGATGGCAAACACGTAGGGTGGTAAAAACATGAATTAAAGTTTGTACAGTTGGATATAGATTAAATGATTTCTGTTGCTTTTCACAATAGAAATGAAGTAAGAAATGAAGACATACAGAGTTGAATGCTGGTCACCACTCAGGCATTTCTGCAGGCCGTGCATGAGAACATTTTCTTATTTCACTGGATATCTTCTAATCAACTCATTATTCTGGTGAACCAAACAAAAGTCTAAAATGATCCTATTGAATTTCACCCCACAACCTATTGCACTTACAACACTATTTTAAAATGATGCAAACCTTCTTGGAAATAGGTTTTTATCTTATCGCGTTTCCTTGTGAATGTTCATGTCAGTACATAACAATACACTGATTGCTCATCACTCCCATATGCCTGAGTCTTCTCTGGCCACAAACGCTAATGTGTGCATCAACATCATGTCAAAATGAAAATATCTTAATTGGCAGTGATTTTTTTATACATCTAAATGTGTTGCATTCCCTTAACTGCTTCATCATATGTTTGTTTTCCTCTTAGTTTCTATTATAGCACTCTGCAAAGCAAGGAAGAGTAATGTGCCTCCTCTACAAACCAATAATGATGGTGACCCTAAATAAACCCACACCTGCTCCTCACACTTATCTAACAGCTAATAATAACAAATGCCACTCATATGTGATAACATGGTAAATGGTGTCACGGTTATGGTTAAGAAAGTAAGTGCAACCAAATGGCTAGAAACGTATCATTAATTACTAGTGGTGGACGTAAATATATCCCACCTTCTTTTCTCTTGCGCAAAGCCAATGTCAACATTTATATTTTGTCAACAAAGGGGGGCATCAATATTTTTTTCATCCTCCCACGCCAGAATAATTAGTGGTCCCTCATGCACACGTTTATTGTGGTAATTTGTTTGGGTTTTTAGGGAAAGCGGGCTTTATGTATTGTGTAGTCTGCGCAGCTGTCCTGGTTGATTATGTCTAAAGTGGAGACAACTTGTAGCTATTACTGCCAGGTATAAACCCAGGATCAGCTGAGGACAGTACTATCATAGCACATATATAAAACATTTCATTTGATAACATGCAAATTATATAACATAAGCAATGTATAGTATGCGAATAAATTGATGATAACGCGTGTGATTGAAATTATAATAAATGCAATATTTGGCTCCTTAGATTCAAAGAAATATGTGCATGAGCGTAGAGTTTCATGTTTGTGTTTCAAAATATTTATTTTCTGATAGTCCAAAGAAACCCTATTACTAACGTTCTCAAATACACAAGACCTAATGTTACAAACCATATTAAAAACAATATGAACTCGGAAATACAAACTTACAGTCTAACAAGCTCCACAACAAACATAGAACAAGTCTGAGCTATCTGCAAAGCAAATGGGAAGAAAAAATATATTTGCCATGCGTGTATTAATAGAAATAGACTAAAACTATGAAATGCTGAAATGGTATATCATGTTTTGTAAATGTGAACATTTCCTGTGTAACAATACCTTTTGATTAAGTTGGTTTTTCACAGGGGACAGTGGGGTTAACCTGTAAACAACCTGTTCCATGAGCTACAGAATTAACTACTCACTGCAGCTGATTGGCTCAATTGGCATCTGAGCGTAGCTCAGCATAGGATCTGGCTTTTCTTGTATGTTCTGGTGGGTTTCGATTATAATTCAGAAAATATACAGGACATATTTCGTTATTATTAAAACAAAGCATTACTTTTTCACCTGTCTGGGACATTCAGCTGCCACGAACTATGTACAAGCACAAGATATTTAATATGTAAAATAATGAATTATGTGAACTCCTCTTAAACAGGAAACAAAACATCTTCCCCTGAAATATAGTGATATCGGAAGCACTGTCCCAAATGTTATTTTTGCTCTATCTCACTCTCATGTCACTCTATATCTCTATAGTGATATCGGAAGCATTGTCCCATATCTCTCTATATCTCTATAGTGATACCTCACCCTCTCCCATGTCACTCTATATGTCTATAGTGATATCGGAAGCATTGTCCCATATCTCACTCTCTCATGTCACTCTATATCTCTATTGTGATATCGGAAGCATTGTCCCATATCTCACTCTCTCATGTCACCCTATATCTCTATAGTGATACTTCACCCTCTCTCATGTCACTCTATATCTCTATAGTGATATCGGAAGCATTGTCCCATATCTCACTCACTCTCTCTCATGCCACTCTATATCTCTATAGTGATATCGGAAGCATTGTCCCATATCTCACTATCTCTCTCTCATGTCACTCTATATCTCTATAGTGATATCGGAAGCATTGTCCCATATCTCACTATCTCTCTCTCATGTCACTCTATATCTCTATAGTGATATCGCAAACATTGTCCCATATCTCACTATCTCTCTCTCATGCCACTCTATATCTCTATAGTGATATCGCAAACATTGTCCCATATCTCACTCTCTCATGTCACCCTATATCTCTATAGTGATATCGGAAGCACTGTCCCATATGTCACTCTCTCATGTCACCCTATATCTCTATAGTGATATCGGAAGCACTGTCCCATATGTCATGCTTGCCATAGTAGATGAACCTAAATATCTCGCCCATAGTGGTATTGAGATATTTGATAGACTCCGGATCATAGTCTTTGTTGTGATATCTATACCATAGATGCACAGTGTAATTGTTAAACCAGTCCCAGAGTTTGCCGTCCTTGTATAACCAGTCTCTTTCCATCCAGTTGGGTCGATGCATCGTGTCCCACTCGATATGTACCTGCAAGACATATGTTGATAACCAAAGTCCATATGTTGATAACCAAATCAGTTGTCCCCTAATGGCAAGTAGTGTGATATCTTTAGGATGTAGTTAGAAATAAAATCTTGAGGAATGAAAATACAATGACTGAAAAATCGAAAAAAATGTTAGGACACATGCCATCTATATATAATACATATCGTTACTCTTCTTGAAAACAGCCAATGCTGACGATTAAACCATAAAATAGAATTGGGAATCATAAGAAAGATACAGAGCAGGCAGTATGACATACTCACCATGTTTGGGAACTTGCGAGCCATCCTCATTGGCAAGATAACTGAGTGGTAATTCCAGGTTTTATCATTAAAATTGTTTCTGTATTGGTTGTAGAGGAGATGAATGAATGTTGAGTTGGGTTTAGCAATTATGACACCACTGCCTAATAGGTCAAGAGATTCTGCACCAAACGTGGTGTTAAACTGCAAGAGAGGATCAAATGACTTGAGAACAATGACATCCAGGTCAAGATAGATGCCGCCATATTTGAGGATGGCCTCCAGCCTGGCTACATCTGATTGGTGCTCGATGACACTAATGCTTTGTCCAAATATGGAAGTAGGTGCTTTCCTTGGAATAAGGTGAATGTTTGGTACCTTTCTCCTTGCAAAGTTCCACCAAGGTCCAACAGGTTCTATGTCATGCCAGAACAGTATGCGGCGAGGTTTTATGTACTTCTGAATGCTTAGTATACTGATAAGATGGTGGAACCTAAATTCAGGGTTGACTGGATGGAACCAGATCAAGTGGACCAGTTTAGGAACCACACATGGGTTACCCCCGCATGTCTTTCTACGAGATTTATTGCTTTTATAGGACAGATCCTTCAACTTCCCACTGCCATATTTAAACGTTTCAAAATTGTTTTGAGGAAATGATTTTGGTATCCATGTGGAGTTTTTCAACTTGTGAGTATACCTATTGCTGTTTCTGTCAAGAGATTGTTTGGATCTGTTGAGGGGATCAAATACTTTGTGGTGAATGAGAATAGGTACCACGACGACAAAAATACTGCCAACAAAGAAGAGTCTCCTCCGAGTGAGAGCATCCACACACCGGATGAATGACGTCATGGCAACCATCTTGGATACTTGTTTTATGTCACCATCAAGGCTGAGCTGCAAAGATACGTTTACTTAAATGAGACTGTAATTATGAAGCTTATCAGGTAAATGCAAATATCATTCACAGAGGAATATGCGATTTGTTGAGAATATACCGATGCCATTATATACAATGTAAATACATATCCGTCAGATTTATATTAGAAGTACAATGTTATCAGCTATTTGTCACGATATTTTCAGTTTGCCTAACATTGACCTCACATCATATGTGAGGTCAATGTGACTTCATGTACCGTTTAAGAGTGACCGATCCATAAAGAGATCGCACATAATAAGACTGATTAGATTATATATTTATAAATAGAAATAACAGAAACAACAGAAAATGTTCAATGTGATATGAAATAAACTTTTGATATTGGTACCATATATGGATGCACTTAGTTTCTGCACTGTGGGGGATTTTTTTCTGTCATTCTGTCTGTCCACCAACTTTGTTCTTTCCCTCTGAACTACTGGGTGGAGTTCTTAGCTATTTATGGGTAAGGTGTAGTATTTTCAGAAGACCAATTCTGTCTATTTTCACGAGGTAATATGCTTTACCGTGTAAAAAAATCAATAGCTTTAAGCTGAGAGCAATGATAACAATGATACATTGCTCTCAGTTACAGTAAGTTTTCAAGTATGTAATACCGTGGTTACACCTACTTTGAAATGTCAGACACCTTGAACACCCAGCTTCAAAGTGAGATTTTCAGAAAATGGAACGTGGTGGTAAGTGATTGGCTGTCATATTGGACTGAAAGAAGCAACTCTTAAAAAATAAAGGAATTTCGGGAGCAGATACTTCATCATCCAAAGGGAAGAAAATGCTTGATTTCTGATGATGATAATGATGGCGACGATGGTGATGATGATGATGATAGTACACTAATACATGATGATAATGATGACGACGATCATGATGATGATTATGATGATAATCATGATGATGATGGCATTTTCTATAGCGTTGATACCCGACGATGTCTGTCCATAGTGGTTAAATTGCCTACATGTAATGTATTTCATTACCAAATGAGGATAGACTGGTTCATTATAAATTGATGTTGAATTGGTTGCAGCCAAAGCAGATTTTGACCTTTCACTGCATGATGAAGGGCCATGATATGTCGAGGTTAGCCACGAATTCATCTCCTTAGCCATGGAAACCGGTTGCCTAGCAACACTACCTAAATTGTGTTCTGTTAGTCACTGTGGAGGTCCCGGGCAAAATCAATAGTGTCGTTATCCCAGACAAGCAATCTCGTGTTAGAAAAGAGGAGTTTTTTCCAGTTAGGTTTCTAGCGATGAAATGAAATATTGCAGCGCAGTCATGTGACACAAATCATGAGAGACGTATTACACAATCAGCTGATTGCTTTACCTAAAATTGAAACATAAATCATATATACAGCAGCTGAACTCTCCATTGGTTTAAATAGGAAAAGGAAACATATTAGTTTTAACACAAACACATTGGGTTTAGCTATTTGAACATGTACCAAAGGCATCTTTCTTCCAAATTTACTCATCAATGTTCACAGATTGTCATACTAGTATTATAGTCTGGTTGTCATGCACATGCAAAGGAATGTCAACCATTCTAACAGCCAGATTGTATTCATCAATTAAACTGAGGAGATAGTGAAAACCAAATCATTGAGGATGAACACTGACATTACCTTAAACAAAATATAATACTCTCCTACAGAGAAGAGTCAGCGAGCTGTAGCTCAGGAACTCCTCCACAAATGCAGGTTGTAATAACAATAACCGATAGAAAAAATAACGCACATGATATGTCAGATACTGAAATAATCACAATTACCTTTTCACATGGCCGTCTAGATGAAATCTCACGTTCAAATCTCGCTGTGATCACATGACCCCTTGTTTTGGCATCGCACTGCAGATTCTGTGTGGTGCAGTATCTCTTGTGGTAACTGCAGGGCTATACGTCAGCACTGCAGACAACTATGCACTCCTTATATGATCAAATATATATGCAGTCTTGTATATTATTCCACATTTTACAACAATCAATCTAATCTTTGTAATGCATGATTGGGATTTTTGTTCTAAATTGTGACATTGATTATTTTCTATTTAATATAAGTAGAAGATGAGTAAGATTTGGTGGAGCAGCTTGTCGGCGGTGCACACCATGTGCCCATATCTGGAGGGCAGCATGCTCACACATCCACACATCCACGCCGGGTCGATAATACCTGATTAGCTTCTCCCAGTGCGCAAAACTCACACTGGCCTGGCACAGCTTGGGCGCTGACAGTACATCACCAACAAATCATGATTCTCATATGGTTTGGAGATTGCCTCAAGATGAAGAACAATACTAAAGCGTGGCCTTTTCATATTCACCTGCTTTGTATTTCATCGGTAGTCATGCTATTCGCTCAATATTCTCGCCGATATGAGAGGGAAGCCCTGGAGGGTGCTTGTTATGGAGGGTACCTTTTACTCAAATACCATATTATATCATTCTCCTCGTGAATATCTTAAAGATGTAGCAATATAACAGTAGAGAATAGATACATCTCAGACCTTCATATAATGCCCTTTATTCTTATTATGATGTTCTCGGTTAAATCAGAGATATTTAACACATATCAACTCATAAAATATCTCTGGTAAAATGACAACAGACAACGGTGCGATTTACTCTAATTCATAATTATGTTAATTAGGTGGATAATATTCAACATTGTTGTTACATTCTGAGTTCCTGTACCCTCTAAGAGTGACCGATCCATCTAGGTCTTTGTTTTCTTCCCCGACTCTTCATTGCACACATTTACCGACCCCATGAGTACAGTTGGCAGAGCAAAGGATCTGTGCATTCAGAGCAAAGGATCTGTGCCTTGCTTGGCAATGTAAGGGAATGTGGAAGGAGTTCGATTCCCACTGCAAGAAGTACTCCAATGTCGATATCATATGGCCATTATTGCTGAACGGGTCGTAAAACACTATTTCACAATTATTTTTACAATTTCATCTCACATAGTGTAATGGGGGCATTTTATTTATTCAGGGAGAAAAAAGACAAAAACAATGCAGAGAGTCTTAGAAGCCCTGTTATCTTGTACAAAATGCATTGATCATTTCTCATATCAAACTATAAATGTTGTATGTAACTACAAGCATTGATCCTTTCTCACATCAAACTATAAATGTTGCATGTAAGTACAATCATTCTTGTTGTAAGGTATGGTAGATAATTTATTCAATTGTAGTTTATCATTACAAATAAAATCAAATAAGAAATTAGGAACACATATTACCGGCAATATAACATGATGGCAAGTAAATAATATATACAATAATGTTCAGTGAGAAAAAAACAAGATAGTTTGAAAAATACACCAATAGTAATAATAATATTATAATCGCCATGACATTTCTGTTTTCCCATAGAGTAGCAAATGGAATATATGAATGCTGGCTATGTCACAAGTTATGCTTACAACTATAAAAAACATGAGCAAGTTTTATGAGTAATATCTCATTTGCCAGTTGTAATGCAAAAACAAGAAGATTTTGAAAAGAATATTTTCAAACAATCTATAGAACTATGAATAACTAAATATATAACTATATATGAGTAATATCTCATTTGCCAGTTGTAATGCAAAAACAAGAAGATTTTGAAAAGAATATTTTCAAACAATCTATAGAATTATGAATAACTATATATTGTATATAATTATGTGTTAAGGGTTTTTGTGCCAATTTTTCAGGCATCTTGGTTTCAGTGCATTCGCCGCTTGCATGTTACCATGCATGCAGTCTAAACCTCTAGATCTAGATCTAAAGATATAATAGTTAAATGTAAGGAAAAATTGCAGGCATTAATAATTAAGTGACAAAACGCTTATCAAATACGATTGTTGCATAGCTAAGGAACTGGGCTATATCATAATGTTCGTGCGATGTTGTAAAGCCCGCAGATATATACTCTTATTACCAAAACCAGGGGCCCGCATGGATATACCAGCCTCAGATCTACTGGAGATTGTCCTTAATTCTATTGGAACTGCTTTATTCTGGAGGCAAGAGCGCTGTCTGCAGGGAGCTTGGCACCAGCCAGGGCAGTCGTGGTCCTGGGAGTGGGCGTCACTGGTGTACCCGAGGCACGGGCTGGTGCTGATGGGCTGGATTTGGGTTTCCAGCCCGTCTTCGGGGATGATGGAGGGGTGTCATGTGGCTTGGAGGGGGCCGGTTTTGGACTCAAGGTAGGCTTAGGCGAGGATTGTGGACCAAATCTTGGAGATTTGGGAGAATTTTGTGAAAAAAGTTTCATTTTGTCCTTCACAAGAGTATTATCGTTAGAGTCCTTGGCAGTTCTCTGCGCACTGGCATTGAATTTTGCAGCTATCTGAGAAGGCGTCTGCACTTCACTAGTTGGTGAAGCTGGCTCCCTTGGGTTTGGTTTATTCACTACTTTTCCTTGATGTATTGATTCAGTCAGGTTTGCGTTGATAGTGGCAGCTATTTGAGAAGGACTTTTAGGCGTGTGAACTGGTGATGTGGGCTCTTTGGCCTTTCTTGTCTTCGCCTTTGGTTTGAATGGCTGAGCTTTGTTGAATGCCGCAACAATCTGTGCAGGAGATTTACAATCTTCAGGGGAGGGCGGAGAAGGGGGAGATAGATTTTTAGTAAAATTGGAATTTGCGGAAGCGACAGTTTTGCTGGTTTGTCCACCATTCTGAGCAGGTTTTGTCAGTTCTTGAGTCCATTTTTTCTGTGGCGCACTGGGTTGTGTTTTGTTAAACCTGGCAGCAATCTTGGATGCCGACTGACCGGCATCATTGTTGCTACCATTGACCTGAGAAGGGGAAGTCCTAGACTGCTGATCTGTGCTGTAGCCCTTACGTGGTAAGCCAGGCACTCCTGATGATTGGTGTCCAACTCGAGGTGTCAGGTGCTGCTCAAGAGGCAATGTACTGTGCTTGGGAGGCAATGTAATGTGCTTGGGAGGCAATATGCTGTGCTTGGAAGGCAATGTGCTGTGTTTAGGAGGCAAAGCACGGGTGTCAGGAATGTTATAGTATTCTACTTCATCATAAAGCTCTTCATCAGATGCATTGTCATTGGAATGTATTTCTCCATTTTCATAAATGTCACTGAATTCCTTCTCTGAAAAATTAATAAAACACAATTACTGGAGACAATTAAAATATATAAATTAAATGCCAGTATACATACAGAGAAGAGCTAGATAATATCTTCTCTCTGACCTTAATAGCTTGATATACTTTTAATATACTATATGAACCATATATTATTTCACTAAATTGGGTGATTATTTATGAATCGTGTCCTTCCAATTTAATACACATTCATGGAAGTAAAAAGAGTAGCCTTTTCACTTCCATATAAATGAGATAGCAGGAAAATACACAGGGGGAAGAATCACATTATTTGCCACCATCCAGAGAGATTAACGTGAGGAGAATCAAATATAAATATAAGTAGATTGGACTTAGATAATCTCCGTAATCTGATAGAGAATCTAAAGAAAGATGAGATTTATTTGAGGTGTTTGTACCATAAACTATGTAAGGTGAGATTGAGTCTGTAACCAGGATTCAATGCCTTACTCTTCTCGAAGAATGGCTGGGTATTTTTGTATTAACACAAAGGCATGATGCAACAGACTTCATTTCTTCTTGTGTCGTTGTGATAAATGGTTGGAGTGAGAATCAACTCATAAAATTCAACCTTTTATGTATGGTGGAATTGAAAACCAACTGCAAGCTTGATCAACCGACATCATACCACTGAATCACCTTGTTATCTTAACATGATGTTATATTGGAAGAATTGTCTTGTTTATCTCGATAGAAATGAGTAGGCGAATATCTTCACTAAGCTAAATAAAGACCAGAGTGGATAAGATGAGGGAGCCAGGTCCAAAATATTGGTTTTCCTGGTGCCTGAATTATATCATCTAACCTTCGATACCATATTATGTAGGTTAGACAAGAAACCTGGTGGTGTATAAGGAATATGTGGTATTACTACCGAACTAAAGCTATTAACATGGCAACCAATCACATTTTCATACATTTCTGAAGAAAAAGACCATTTACTAAATAACACACAGAAAAACTCCCACAATTCATTCAATTCTGAGGGTAAAACTTGTTTCATTTCGTAAGAAGGTGGATCCCCAAGATAACTACCAAGATTCAAAATTAAGAGAGCTGCGTGAATTTCCCTAGTGTTATAAAGCAAATAATCTATTTTTCAGAAATGTGTAAAAATGTAATTGGTTTCCATGTCAATAGCTGTACCTCAGCAGTAATACCACAATTTCGTTATACACTGCCTGAATTCCGGAAGCTTCATGTCTAGTTGTTATACTTTAATTTTATACTTTAAAAAATGAGTTTTTGTTAATCTGGCTCCCCCACTACTAATAAGACTGGCTTGATTTATTACCATAGAGTTGAGAATGGACAGCCTATTCACCTGCAGAGAGATCACAGCAGATCACAGCTGGCCAGTTATCATATATTATCTATATCGTTATCAATGGAATATTTTGGACGTTTGAAATAGTAAAAGTAAAATAAAAATAAAATCAGATCGATATACTATTACTGTAGCGCATAAAGATAAATGATTAGTTACCATGGAGATGGTGCTGGTGTTGATAGGCAGCCTCCTTAATGGTGTCCTCATCTATGTATTCATACTCCTCCTCCTCCTCTTCTTCCTGATCCCCCATGGAGAGGTACTGAGGCTGCCCAGCATCATAACGTTTCTCTACCACTTCTGTATTCTCATATATCTCATCCTCAACCTCCTAACAAAGGAAATTCATACATTTGCTTTAATGTCATATGAGGTATTGATATGAAGTAAGTGTATGGAGAATATCCTCACGTTGACTGCCACGTGCACTAAGGTATCAAAGATCTATCTGATCTACAATGATCTCCTGTGTGATATAATCTTATATTATTCCCATCATTTCCAATATTACAAAGATAATAATTTGAACTCTTGTAAGCCTTAGGTTTTATGCCTTTATGCTACAACTGGGGAAGATATTCTATTATACTAGTGCTGTTTACTACTCTGATTGTACATCATATGTGTGTTCACTATTATTTACTGAAGGTCATTTATGTGCCTTTGTGATTGTCCTCTTGGTAATATGGAGAGAAAGAGAGAATCTGTTTATCAGAATAAAGGTGAATTTTCCTGCATGCAGAGCGACACTAATACAGGTGAAGATGATCATTTACTTGTTGAATATTCTACAGATAGATATCTGTTTTTTCGTATATATATATATATATATATATATATATATATATATATATATATATATATAAATAGAAAAATTATGATAATTGATATATGATATTAGCGCTCCCAATTTGGTTCATATTTTATGGGTTTTTTCTGACTCTGTCACCGGGGGGCACTCATAAAGACACATAAAGATGCACATAAAACTCTCTAATAACTTAGAATAAATCAACAAAGAAAACCGAGGAGTAAAAAAATGTAAACGGGAAATCAGATTAAAATATCAGCTTCTCCCTCATAGCACATGGACACGTTCCGTTTTCCAGATTAATGTTTCGACTTTTTTCCGCGTTGCTGATCGTTATTGAATTTAATAGGTCTGCGTTTCGAGCGTTGCTTTTCTGGCCAAGGGTACTATGATGCTATCTAAGACTAGTGTTAATAAGCAATATATTAAAGCACAATAAAAAAAAACATTGTCATTTTAAAGTATTCAAGCATTAGCTAAATGAAGTGCGTATTCTAATTCTGTCACGCATATAAGAAATGTTCTGAACAAAAAACAAGCTATTTTGCTATTTCCAGGGTTCTAAAACTGCATTGGCAAACATAAACTGTGTCTCACCTTGCTGTTGCACTATATTTTAAAATAAAATAAAGAAAAATAAAAATCACACTTCTGGACAAATTGGGAAAGTCATTTCACTCCATTTGGGAGCATATCTCATAGTGGGAACACTATTTACACAAGGTCCTCTGCCAATGCCCTGTAGAGTCCAACGTAAGTAAGATGGCTAGAATGACATCTCATCGAAATGTAGATAATTACACTTTATCCTAATTATTTATTTATTTATTCTTCATTTATTTCAAGGCAAGCTGCTGTACCTTGTTGGTGGTATATACCTGAATAGTGTCATGTGTCTGTATCGGTGGGGGGAGAGCTGGTTTTTGCCCGGGCTGCTTCCTTTTTGAGCTGAATTTCCTGTAGATGGTGAGGTCTCTCTGCTTGCGAATACCCCATTTAGTGCTTGCATTCTTAATGGTTCTCCTGCAAATTTACAACAATAAATCAATGTATGTATTTTCGGTAGATTATATTAGACAGTGATATGCAGTTCTATGTAGACCTTCACTATGTGTTTTTTTATAATATCTTGGATAAATTAGTGCTAAAAGTATCTTTACCTCTTATTTTGCATTTTGTCAGCATGTAAATGTTACAGATATATTAAGGGATTTTTTCTGTTGTATCAGAGACCTTTACAACCCAATTTAGGATATATCAAGTCAAATATATACCTACTCACTTGGAATCAATGCCCTCACACTTCAAAGAATGACTTCAGATCTTTCTTTTGCATTATCATACGGATCTCATAATACAAACCATTTCAAGGTAAACAGAGTTTAAAAACCGTTTTGGGGCACCTTTTGGAATGAAAGACAACTCTGTAGAAGATTCTGTCCACACCACATGACCAAGTAATTAATCCACCAGGAAGCGAATCTCTGCTGCCAGCATGGGAGTCAGGCATCTTACCAACTGAGTCACTGCCCAACCCCCTCCAGTGGACAAATTCAATGCTTATCACGATGTTATAAAGAAAATGTACTCACCTTCTTGGGATGGGTTTGAGCTTCTTCTTGCTACTGGACCTTTGTGCCACTGGTTTCATGTGTGGATTCTTGTATGGCTGAAGGTAGGCAGCTGGAACATAACCCACCAGGTCTGGCTGGTCCTGTAAACTAAACAAAACACAAAGATAATACCCAAGTAGTACACAATGGACTCCCCTTCTCAGGTAAACTGTAGTCCACATTGGAAAATCAGATCATTCTTTTTTATATTTAATCTCTGTAACATATACAGCAGTTTTGATTGGTGCAACCATCTTAATGGGATTCTAGAGATTTATCTTCAGGGACTGCCTCCACGTGAAATTTGAGTGGAGGGAGATCACAGCTACTTACAGCTACTTAACTAACTTATAAGACCTTTGAGTTTACTGAGGGGTGAGTGAAGGTCTACTAGACCTCTCGGTGGAGGTTTCACTGAGGCGCGACAGAGTAATCTTCCGATAGGTGGTTAAAGTACATGTTGCTCTATCAGCTGCTCATCCATTCTTGGATAAAAAAGGACATTTATGCATCTAATAATAGGCTCGTGCAAGGTGGGCATAATACTTACCAAGACTAATAATTTTTTGAGCCGTTTTTGTAGCTTTTCAATTCGAATACCATCAAAAACCTATGCTAGTATACATAAATCCAAATTAGAATGTATCAGGGAATGTTTAAAAAAAAGTCTATTTAGAAGTCCAAAATTTTTTAACTTTCATCAGCAATTTCTGTGAGTTTTTCTGTGAGTTTTTCAACTTTAATTTCCATCAATAATCACATAATTACTCCAAGGTTATACCAAGGAAACTGTTTTAAGATAAATTTGTAATGCCTTCATCACCAATTTCTAGTTGGTTGCTCCTTTTCGTGTGAAAAGGCATATATTTACATTTGAACACATTTCAAGATAGCTTGTTTGTTTAAAGCCAAGTACTCATTCCAGATAAATGGCATTCCCCAACCAACTTACATATATCACATACTAGTACACTCTACATCATACCTACTTGACTATCCATTAGCCACCATGAATGTATAAAGACCAACTTGAATATAATAATAATAATAATAATAATAACACTTATATAGCGCCAATATCAAGCCGAGCCTGTTCATTGCGCTTAACCCCATAGTATTTCCTAAATAGGAAAGTTTTCAAGCTGGACTTGAAAACAGATACCGTAGGGCTCCTCCTAATATCATTAGGGATGTCATTCCATAACTTTGGGGCTATGACTGAGAAAGCCCTGTCACCGACAGTCTTCATATTGGAAGATGGTATCGCTAGGTCCTGGTTCGCACTAGAGCGCAACGTCCTAGTGTGATGTTTAATAGCCAATAGGTCCTTTATGTAGGGTGGCGCTTTACCATTTAGGGCCTTCCAGGTCATGAGCATTATTTTAAACTCAATTCTGGCTTTGACAGGCAGCCAGTGAAGTTCTCTTAGTGTTTCACTAATGTGATCAAATTTCTTGAGTTTACACACCACTCTGGCGGGTGAGTTTTGTAGTTTCTGGAGTTTCTTAAGCTCCACGTCAGGAATACCTGCCAGTAAGGCATTGCCATAATCGAGGGTGGATGTGACAAAAGCGTGCACCAGAGTTTCAGTCATTTTCTTATCTAATGATTGTCTAATAGCGGATATATTCCGAATGTGGTAGTAACCCTTTTTGCAAATGTTCCTGACCTGAGCCTTCATATCAAGGTGATGGTCCAGGATTACTCCAAGGTTCTTTACTACAGGGCTCTGATTAATTTGTGATGTTCCAATCTTTAGGCCATTTAGATGTGTGAGGTCATGTCCTACAGAGAGTTTCTTATTTGCGCAAATCAGTAGCTCAGTTTTATCATCATTTAGCTTCATTTTATTTGATATTAAAAAGGATTTAATTCTATCTATGCAACATTCCAATTTTTGTTTTGGTAGTGGAAGGTCACTTCTGGCGGAGTGATTAACAGGAATGTAGATCTGAGTGTCGTCAGCATAGATATGATAGGACATACCATATTTGGTGAGAATGTCAGCAAGAGGCGACATGTACATGGAGAAAAGAATTGGCCCCAGCACAGAGCCTTGGGGGACCCCAGATTCAATATTCATGTACGATGACCTAGTAGTGTGAATTTTAACAGATTGGAGTCGGTCAGTCAGGTAAGATTTTATCCATTTGAGGGCATTTCCAGTAACACCAAATCTTTTTTCTAGCCTATTCAGAAGTATTCCATGGTCAATAGTGTCAAAAGCAGCAGATAGATCTAGAAGCACAAGCATGACAGAGTTTCTATTGTCTAAAGACCTGAGTATATCGTTTTGTACTCTAAGAAGCGCGGTTTCAGTGCTATGCCCCTCCTTGTATGCTGATTGGAATTTGTCAGTAAGACCATTTCTTACCATGTGTGGGATAAGTTGTGATGCAACTGCCCTCTCTGTCAGCTTCGAGACATAGGTAAGATTGGACACTGGGCGGTAATTGGATTTGATGAGTTCAAGACCTATTTTTTTCAGAAGAGGGGTGATCAGAGCAATCTTCATGCTCAATGGCATAAATGCATCGGTGATGGATTTGTTTATTATAGCAGTAATAAAAGGCAGCAGATCATCAATTAGGTCATGAAATAGCCATGATGGTATAGGGTCCAGGTCACATGACTTCCTGGATGCTTTCTTTATTAGAAGCCTAACTTGAGCAATTGTCAGTGGATTGAAACTACACAGCTTAGGTATGCAATCATGTGTGCTGACATCTTCATTGTACACAGTGCCACCTGGTGGTTCATCTATATTTGTAGCATCAACCTGGGATCTGATGTTTTTAATTTTGTCCATAAAAAATTTATTGAAATCCTCTGCCAGCATGGTGTAGTCCTCACTAGTTGGTAATGGGGTGACCTTATTTTTGCACATAAGGTCATCAATCGTTTTAAACAATTTTTTGGGATTATTTTTGTTTTCTTCTATTAGGTTTGAGAAATATTTCGATTGAGTCGATTTTAGCAAAGAATTATATTTATTTTTCTGATTAATATACCGGTCCTTATCAATTTGGAGTCCAGACATGTTCATCCTACGCTCAAGGCGCCTCCTGACCGCTCGTTCATTTTTTAAACTTTCATTCATCCATGGAGCAGCATCCCTGACAGTGACCTTAACAAGCTTTGTTGGGGCATAGCGATCAAGTAGGTTGGTTAAGCCTTTGTCATAGTATTCAATCATATCAGTCAGGGATCTATTTTCCCATATCTCAATATTTGAGAGGAGTGCCTGAATTTCTTGCCTAAAGATACGTTTGTCTAATTTTTTAAAATTTCTATAGTGAATAGTTTTGCTACGTTTTTTGGGTTTGTTTATTTTTAGAGTCATTAGAACGAGTTTATGATCAGACACATATTCACCAACAGTACATTTGTTTAGTATCCTATTTTTGTTGTATGTAATAACCAGGTCAAGGGTGTTACCCAGGATATGGGTCGGTTCATGTATCCACTGGGTCATAGAGAAAAGGGATAAAACCTCATTAAATTTCATGACATCAGGCTTATTCATCTTATTCATGTGAAAATTGTAGTCACCAAGAAGGATGACTTCATGCTGAAACATTGAGTAATGTGCTAGAATATCAGTGAAGTCTTCATAAAATTTTGAATATGTGTACCTTTTTTTCTTTTTATATCCACCAGCCACCATGAATCTATATAGAGACCTACTTGACTATCCACCAGCCATCATGAATATATATAAAGACCAACGTGAATATCCACCAGCCACCATGAATGTATGTAGAGACCTACTTGACTATCCACCAGCCATCATGAATATATATAGAGACCTACTTGACTATCCACCAGCCATCATGAATGTATGTAGAGACCTACTTGACTATCCACCAGCCACCATGAATGTATGTAGAGACCTACTTGACTATCCACCAGCCACCATGAATGTATGTAGAGACCTACTTGACTATCCACCAGCCACCATGAATGTATGTAGAGACCTACTTGACTATCCACCAGCCACCATGAATGTATGTAGAGACCTACTTGACTATCCACCAGCCACCATGAATCTATATAGAGACCTACTTGACTATCCACCAGCCACCATGAATATATATAGAGACCTACTTGACTATCCACCAGCCACCATGAATGTATGTAGAGACCTACTTGACTATCCACTAGCCACCATGAATATATATAGAGACCTACTTGACTATCCACTAGCCACCATGAATATATATAGAGACCTACTTGACTATCCACTAGCCACCATGAATATATATAGAGACCTACTTGACTATCCACCAGCCACCATGAATGTATGTAGAGACCTACTTGACTATCCACCAGCCATCATGAATATATATAGAGACCTACTTGACTATCCACCAGCCATCATGAATGTATGTAGAGACCTACTTGACTATCCACCAGCCACCATGAATGTATGTAGAGACCTACTTGACTATCCACCAGCCACCATGAATGTATGTAGAGACCTACTTGACTATCCACCAGCCACCATGAATCTATATAGAGACCTACTTGACTATCCACCAGCCACCATGAATATATATAGAGACCTACTTGACTATCCACCAGCCACCATGAATGTATGTAGAGACCTACTTGACTATCCACTAGCCACCATGAATATATATAGAGACCTACTTGACTATCCACTAGCCACCATGAATATATATAGAGACCTACTTGACTATCCACTAGCCACCATGAATATATATAGAGACCTACTTGACTATCCACCAGCCACCATGAATATATATAGAGACCTACTTGACTATCCACCAGCCATCGAGTAGTTTGTGCATGACTTCCACCACCGTGCCCCGCAGGAAGGAGATCTCGTCGTCATACTGGGCTCTGTACTCCTCGGTCGTGATGTACCATTCCCCTGTAAAGTCACATCATATTCTAAAGGTTTGCTTTATCTGCTCTGAAAAAATAATCTTTTTTTTTAGAATAGAAACGTATGACGGGCATGACTGCGTGTGTATGACGTCCACATCACGATTCAATTCACTCATTTTTTTTTCCTTCTGACATTTGTTTCGTCATAATTTAATGGAGTAATGGCAGTTTTTGAACACGATCTTTGTCATAACAATACACACATAAAGAACTGACCAATAAAATCGGGTTCTGGTTCGTCCAGTTCTGAGATTTGATCAAGAGGTTCCAGGAAAGATGCCGGGGCCCATCCTTGCTTCTTGTCTGACTGGACAAACCACCAACCTGAAAAATACATCCCAAATTCATATTCTGATCTAGCTCGGAAAAAAAGAAAATCGTGGTTGCAACGAATATTTTCTGTAGACATCTTTTTTGTGAGCTCTTTTTCTCTTTTTAGATCAACCAACCACGATGTCCTCCAAACTACAAAGGATTTTGTTTCTTACACTGAGTTCAGTCAGATAATATAGATACGAGGATCATTAATTCTTTAGAGGTACAAACTAGTAGCTGATGAGTATAATGGCCTCCGTAGGGAAAATCTTGTTTTTACCAATATCAGCCTGTTTTCTGTATAAACTTTAGCCCAAAGTACAATTAAATTTGTTAAATGTTAAACTAATGTTACTTATTAGTATACTTTATAAAAAATAGAACTAAATGTCAAGATTGGCATAAACATATACCTTTTAAATTGTTTCCCGCAACCTGACATTATCGGCATAGCTAAAAGAATGTTGTTACTATAATAAAGATGTTTGAAATCTTGAATCTTTAAATATCTCCGACCTATGACATTTCACATATTTGACATGTGACTTTTGTAAATTTCTGACTTGTGACCTGTGACCTTTGTGTGAGCCTGTTGCTGTCGGCAGGGGGCAGCACCTTACCGTTATCATGTTTCTCCACGACCTCGACCTCCTCCTGGGCCTCCAGAGAGATCTCCGACTTGTCTTGAGCCTTGTAGTCCGCGATCACCACGTACATCTCCAAGGTAACCGGCCCCGAGATCGTCAGATCCTCAGCAGATTTAGCCAGCCCCTCTGAAAGTGAGAAAATCATTTACATGTTTTTTTGTTTTTTTATCGAGGCACCTCAACAATGGTCTTTAGTGACAGCCACACGGTTTGGTTAGGATTTGGTCTCCCCCTGTATAATGTTCCACTGTGATGAAATATTTCATTCCTGTTAAACGTAATACACACAAGCATCATATTTGGTCATATATTTATATCGTTTGATGTAAAATCGAACCTGTCTATCCTATTGTAAGTTACCCGCCTCTTGAATGTTTTATATCACTATACTTATCTTCGGGAAACACAACAGATATTATGCTATAGTCACAATAATTATTTCATAAAGAATCATACAGCGGATGCTATCAAGATTTAAGGAAGTTTAAAGAATCATTCACTTGATGATTTGAAGTATTTACAATATAAATCCAAGAAGTATACAGCGGATGATATCAATATTGATACGAAAGGTCAATTTCAAGGAATGATAGCAATTCCTTTTAATCCTTGGTTGTGAATAATATAAAACATTGCAGCTTATTATTAGAAATAAAAAAATCTTGCAGCTTATGATAAAGAACTAATGGATATTGCGGTTTATGATGAAGCATCATAAACTATTTCAGTTTATGACCAAGAATGCTAAACTATTGCAGTTCATGATCAACAATCAAAATGGCAACACATTGCAGTTTATGATCGAAAATCACAAAACTTTTGAATTAAAAGGCATAAAAGGAGATATTTAAATGTCTAACATGCAGTTCTTTGCCAAAATATCAAACTTCACTCTGTAGCATACGAACCACTAGAGCCATGAGTATTGCCACTAGAGGCGCTGTCAACACTCATGCTCCTTTCTGCTGTCCTCGCTGAAAACAATATTGTAGAATATTTTACCAAAGTACCTTTCTGCGTATAATAGTTGTTTATTATTTTTAGTACAGCGGTCTGTGTTATATCAAACTCAATGATCAAGATTGTTTCTTTTGAGACCAACTTTCACGGAGTTCATGATCAGGGACTATTTTTTTTTTATTGCATTACATCGTTCATTACATGTTCTTCTATTCTTGGCTTCTATTCTTGAAATCATCACAATTTCAATATATATATATATATAATATCACATAATTATATATATATATAATATCACAATATATAAATTGTGATATTATCTAATATATATTATTGTAGATCCGAGCGTTTGTTGCTATTGTCTTATGTATATGTAATAGATAAAAATAGTTATTGATAGAAAGCCTGAAATTCTCGCTTAAGATAATAGATGTTCCACGTGGCAAAATTCTCGGACCCTTTATTCTTTATCATGTGTATTAATGTTACCGCCCAACCATGTAAAATCTTGTCTGCGTGTTGTGAGTGCTTAAGTTATGCAGGAAAGAGTCAATAAAGTAAACATAGACATTCAAAAGTGCGGAGAGAGACTGTCCTTGCTTGAATTACGAAGAATTCAGTATTGAGATTCAAGTGACAAGTAATCACAAAATGTGTCGAATTTAAGGCTGAATTTCTTATACAGAAAAGCTGAATAAAGTATTAGCGATGCTGATGATCTCATCTAGAGGTATCCTTTCATTGTCTTTTATGAATTTAATATAAATATATTTCTATGAAAAGAACAGAACAGCAATCAACAGCATACAAGAAATACTCATTCTCTGAAGTAGATAATTTTCACTGTGAATATATCTTATCCACAGTATGATGCCGTGAATGACAATGGTTGAACTATTATGGAAAATATAAACTTTCCAAATGCCCCTAACTGAATTTTAAAAGTACCTTAACTATCACCACCTTTATTAAAGATAAAGAAGGTAGAATGTTTTTATCGGACTCCCTCATGGCCTCTCTTACATAGTTTGTCACATGCATGTTCAGACTCTTGATATGATAACATACGCACCGCTTAGGACATAAGTATTACCGCTAGGAGCGCTGGCTGCACTAACGCTCCTCTCTAATGCCACTGTTGAAACCAGAGACAACATTCATATACTGACATCTACATCGTGTACAGTAAAACATGTCTGCTTGTTCTCTTTTATGTCAAAACAACTCAATAATTTTATTCAGAATTTACAAACATTACTGACCTCAGAGGTGTGAAATTAGTTTATTTATTTCAATACATCTTCCAAAAATCCATTATTTTCATATCTTATTTACTAGACCGAACGCATGCACTAATTGGGTTATTTCAGAGAGTTATAACTTGGGATCTTACCAACATAAAAATATGAGCTGGAAATAGAATCGTGAATAAATGGGTTTATTTGCAAAGAGATATTTCCTCTGAAACTTGAGTAAATCCCTGTGACAACAAGAGAGAACTCCTCATCCCATGATGACTAAATATTCTTCATCAGAATCACACCTTTCTTATGCTCTTAACTACACACTCCAAGATCAAGAAGATGATAGAACACATATACATGCACTGGTTAGTATCCATCAGAAGAAAATGTATCCCATATAAAACATGACACAGAGGAAAAACTCTGAAAAGGAGCGAATCAAAGGAGACAAAGTGCAAACATCATAAAGTCAACTAGGCTATTCCAATACTGACCGGGCGGGTTGCTTCCTGGATCGCTACCTTTGTTTGTGACAAAAACATTCAGGTTGGTTATGCAATTAAAGTGTTGTCATGGTAAAACCATTCAATGTGTCGTCATAGTAACATTATTCAATGGGTCGTTATGGCAATGTTGTTATATGGTAATATTGTTGTATGGTGACATCACTCAATGTGTTGTCATGGTAATCTCATTCCATAGGTCGTCATGGTAATATGTGGCATTCAATGTGGCATAGTAACAGCGATATTACAGCCTAATGTTATTAGATAAAGCAAGATAAACCTTAGTTAAAATAAATAAACATACGCATAAGAATGTGATGAATGTTCAGATTTGTTTTATCATGGCACTAAATAGTCTGGTGTTTGATGCATACTTACTGTCAGGGTGGCGTTCTTTCTTGGACTTGTTGGAGAAGAAGGGAAGTAGGGCGGTCAGGAGGCTGGATTTAGGCTTATCTCTGAAGATTACAATACAATATAAAAATACAAGAACACAAGATTGCTCAGACTTCTTTATCTACGAATGAAGATAAACTTTGTTCCAGTAGAATATGAGTTGACGTTGTTTCAAACAAAGAGTAGAGTTAAAGATGAGATTTCCATGCTGAGTGATCTTAAGGCAAGAACATGCGAGTGCAGTGTTCAGTGTTCTCAAGTTGGTTCTGGTGGAAGGATCTCAAGAGAACGAAGGACGAGTGAGATCTTTCCACCAGAACCAACGAGAGAGATCTGTCTCCCTAAACACTGACCGAACCCATGTTCTTGTCTTTATCTCAATCAACTTTATCTTCAAAGCAAAGCAATCAACTTTATCAAAGCAGTGAAAACATGTTAATAAGTGCAGAACTATGTTGTGGTGTGTGGGCCATTTAAGTTCTCAGCTCATTTACATAATGTAATCAATTTTATATTAATATATGCAGTGAAACTAGGCCACCTATAACACACTATATGAAATGGGTGTAATTCGGTCTCAACAGAGTGAACAGTCATCAGTTTCAAGATTCCCACAAAAGGTTGCAGTCTCTGCCAACAGGCATCCCACCTAAAATGTCGTCTGCTCCAGGTCAAAACAAACCCAGACATTCATCATGTTCATTTCAGAGAAATTAACACATGGTTTGTGGAAGAATCGGCCTAAGACCAATTACATTTTATATATAATTGACACATTTTATGACATTTGTACACAAATATATTCAAACAAACATTTTATTCATTTCAAAATAATGTATATATGAAAAGAATCTTTAAAAAAGATAAAAGGAAAGTAGTTCAGCATAGGGGTGATCTGCAAAATAATATCTCATATCTCAACACTTCATATATTTGATCGCACTGTGTTTATATGATTAACTGAATATTTATTATAACAAATATTGTAATTATGAATCAGTTTTTGAAATCTCTGGATATTACATTTTAAAAGACATCTTGCATCTGATATTTTCTATAGTTCACGAATCCTTCTATTTTAAAAATTCAACCTCTTTTATTGCCCTTCCATTGTCTCCTCTTCGGCCTAGCAATTGTTTGTGTTGCTTTGCTTCTTTTGCACCAAGCCCATTACTGTGATGGGATTAAGATCCACACAGCTTTGCTTGATTGCTTTCCCCAAGCTACTTGACTCTGACTGACAAGCAATTATATAAAAGCTTTCAATGAAGACGTGTTGTCCTTTTAAAATAGCAATCTCCCGTATGAGAGGCTGTTGACAAAGTTGACAACGTGACATAATGGGTTAAGAGAGTCCCTAGCTTCTAACACCCATCAACAATTAAAATATTCTTATTCCAGTAACAAAATGAATCTGACAGGAACATAATGACTTTATTCAACATTGATATTTCATGATCACATCAACTTTTTATATGATGCTTTGTTGAACTGATGAACGAATTTAAAGCATTCGTGAAATGAGGTTTTCTAGCACATTTTTCTTGCATAATATAAATGCTTATACCCTAAACTTTGCGATCAAAAATTATTACCCATCATTTTTCCCCTACATATACTTCTGTGCCATTTGGAAGTCCTCTGCTAAAATCCAAATCATCCATTGGACACTTTGTCAACAAACTTTGTTCAGCTGACCACCCGCTTAATAAAGTCTTTCTAACAGTGGGTCACCCTAAATTGGGACAATGGAGTGATTTTTGACTTACAGAGCCCTGTTTGTCCATTAATGTTTGTCCAATGGTACAGGCCTAACACCCTGACAGACCACAATAGAGGTCACATGATTGTATACATGTGGCCACCCAGTGGTCTAAAGAGTACTGGCAGTACTTGGCACTTTCATCAAAACACAATAACCACGGTCAGTGTAGAGAAAAAGGCGAGGATCCTAAGAATAGTCTGCGACAACGATCGCAGTCCCTACCAAGACCAACAACGGTTTCGATCACTTTGATCTCTTCAGTTGGATGGGGACTGACTGTCAACCACGGTCAGTGTATTTTGGTTGATTTTAGTGAGATAGCTTAATTGTATCACAGTTTCATGGCCACATCATTCAAGCATACCCTAAACCTCTGTAAAAGGCTTTTTGTATTCGGCACGTTGATGCGCGTTGATGCGCGTTTTGTCAGTCAGAGAAATGTCTGACACCTCGATTTTATTTTGTTTATCCAATGCATATTATGAACAAAAATGTTAGCATTTCCATATTTTAAAACATTCCACTTTGTTTTTAGGCCAAAAAAAATGTTACGTACAAAATGTGAATTGTGACGCTTTACTGGCGGGAAAAGCTTCATTGGCGGGAATTTCAGGGCGGGAAAAGGCGCATGAATACAAAAAATGCAGCAAATGTGAGACGGTTTGCAGCGTCTTTGCCGAGCACGGTGCAGGTGATTGGAAGCTCTTGCTTAAAAAAAATCAGTAATGTTTCCAAAGAAAACACAAAAAAATGTTGCATTTTGTGTTGTAAACAAGTGACACTTCCAACTTCCACTGAATTGTCAATGATAAACACGCACGCCGATAACATTACAAAAAACTTACTGATTATCATGTCATGCATATCAAAAGAACCGTCTTGGTCCAAATGTTCTAGATATCTTTACCTTTTGTTGTTATCTTGAGGCATTGCAAAGATATCAATGAAAACGTAATTTTCGGAAGATTAACTCCTGCTTTCTGGTGCTTTGCTTTTGGCAATGTCAGTGGGCGATAATTTGACACTGGGAAGTGCCTTGCAACACGAGTGAATCATGAGTGAAGCATGTGCCAACAAAAATGCAACCTGCTCACCACCTCATTCAAATCTGAGTGAGACCAAATAAAATAGTGCATTCCTTGTGTGACGTCACAATCAAACAGGCCACGTGCCAAGAACGCGCCAAGTCCCAAACGCGCAACGTGCCGAATACAATAAGCCTCTGTAAAATTGCAGTGACCTCTGTGGTTTCATGAATGTTTTAATCAATGTTGCGTTCCAAATAACTTCAAATTCAACATTTTCAGCATGTGCAATGCAGGGACCACTTATCGAAAAGACACACGAATATTATTATAGTTGGCACTCACGTGACATCGTTGGGGGGATTGATGTCCTCTTGTGTGGCCTCGAAGAAGGTGAGGACGTGTGCATGCTGGGATATCTTACGGGGCAGGTTGATGAGGGTGAGACAGTACTCCCCTAAGCCCTCCTGCCGCTTGCTGGCCACCTTCTGAACCTCGTTACGGTGGAAGATACGCCGCCCTGAAAGACATACACACAAATATCATCCTATCCTCCGGTATAAAAAACACAAATATCATCCTATCCTCCTGTATAAAACACAAAAATAGTATCCTATCCTCCGGTATAAAACACAGAAATATTATCCTATCCTCCGATATAAAACACAAAAATAGTATCCTATCCTCCGGTATAAAAAACACAAATATCATCCTATCCTCCGGTATAAAACACAATAATAGTATCCTATCCTCCGGTATAAAACACAGAAATATTATCCTATCCTCCAGTATAAAACACAAAAATAGTATCCTATCCTCCGGTATAAAACACACAAATATCATCCTATCCTCCGGTATAAAACACACAAATATCATCCTATCCTCCGGTATAAAACACACAAATATCATCCTATCCTCCGGTATAAAACACACAAATATCATCCTATCCTCCGGTATAAAACACACAAATAGTATCCTATCCTCCGGTATAAAACACACAAATATCATCCTATCCTCCTGTATAAAACACACAAATATTATCCTATCCTCCGGTATAAAACACACAAATATCATCCTATCCTCCGGTATAAAACACACAAATAGTATCCTATCCTCCGGTATAAAACACACAAATATCATCCTATCCTCCTGTATAAAACACACAAATATTATCCTATCCTCCGGTATAAAACACACAAATATCATCCTATCCTCCTGTATAAAACACATAAATAGTATCCTATCCTCCTGTATAAAACAGACAAATATCATCCTATCCTTCTGTATAAAACACACAAATGGTATCCTATCCCCCTGTATAAAACACACAAATATTATCCTATCCTCCGGTATAAAACACACAAATATCATCCTATCCTCCGATATAAAACACACAAATATTATCCTATCCTCCGGTATAAAACAGACAAATATCATCCTATCCTCCGGTATAAAACACACAAATATCATCCTATCCTCCTGTATAAAACACACAAATAGTATCCTATTCTCCTGTATAAAACAGACAAATATCATCCTATCCTCCCGTATAAAACACACAAATATTATCCTATCCTCCCGTATAAAACACACAAATATTATCCTATCCCCCTGTATAAAACACATAAATAGTATCCTATCCTCCTGTATAAAACACACAAATATTATCCTATCCTCCTGTATAAAAGACACAAATATTATCCTATCCCCCCGTATAAAACACACAAATATTATCCTATCCTCCTGTATAAGACACACAAATATTATCCTATCCTCCTGTATAAAACACACAAATATTATCCTATCCTCCTGTATAAAACACACAAATATTATCCTGTCCTCTTCTATAAGACACACAAATATTATCCTATTCTCCCGTATAAAACACACAAATAGTATCCTGTCCTCTTCTATAAGACACACACAAATATTGTCCTATACTATTCTAAAAGGCAAATAAATATTATCCTATCGTCCTCTATAAAATACACAAATATCATGCTATCCCCTTCTCCAATGCACACACATACCATCCTATCCTTCTCTACAAGACATACAAATATTATCCTATCCTCTTCTACAAAACACAGACAAATATTATCCTGTCCTCTCCTACAATACACACACATATCATCCTATCTTTCTCTACAATACACACACATATCATCCTATCCTTTTCTACAAAACACAGACAAATATAATTACCAAAAAGAAAAAAAAATTATCACGAGAGTTATTTGGTCGTCTTGAGCACACAATCTTATGCAATTTTGTATTTTATCTCCATGGCAAATATTTTTTTCAACACATGTTAGACCCATTAGAGATTTTCAACCTACTTTTAGCAATATTTCACAGTTCAGGTCCCACGATCACAATGCCTCCCCCTGTCACTAATATTGGCAATAACCCGTGTATACCCTCCTCACACCCCTCGACTTTTTATCCCCCACATTGGCCGCTCTTAAGTCACGAATTGTCTCTTATGGGAAAACATGTCATGATGAAGACTGAGCCACTATCATCATGTTCATCATACATGTGTATGGGGGGATTGATGGCTCTCTACATTTATACACTCAGCAAAAAGGGTAAGAAAATGCTTGGCAAAGATATAGAAGGAACATTTATTTATTTCATTACTTAAGGAAAGTGTTTGCCATTTTAACATGAAGACATCGGATTTATCTTACAAATGCATTTATTGGCTTCAATACTGTAAAAAAAACATTGATGTTGATCAAACATTTCAGGAATAATTCATATATTGTTTTCATTTCAAAAGTATCTGTGTCATGACCTTGGATCAAAATGTTATACAATGATATTACTGCCCAAATATATGATTAACAGAACCCCATATATAAAGTAATGTTACCGGGCAAGTAAGGAATTGTTCTGTCGGATCCATTTATATCCCCAGCTTCTATTGGGAAGAATTCCAGAAGTTCTACCTGCAATAAACGAACATGAAATGTCATTGACCCGATTGAGATGTCATGCAACGGTTATCCGAACCTGCGGGGAAAATCCACATTTACTCTGTACTTTTCTCACCATTAATATTTCTTTTTATATAATCATTTATTATCAGTGTGCGCAAGGTGAACACAGCGTTTTCACTGACAAATAAGATTAAACAATATAAAAGACTTAAAACTATATATAAATCATCTGAAGGATACTCACGTGAAAATCGTAAAATTGACTATAACTTCTGTATATGACAAATTCTGTTCTGTCAGACCATCGTGGTTGTAGAATAAAAACCTGTAACAGACAGTAAAAGCATACAGTGTCAATTCTGTCACTAGAAGCTACATATCTGCTGCAGAATTCTACTTTTTGTGTTTAATTTAATGCTACAGTCGTCATTTGGCATGTGTCAATAAATAGTTTCAGCGAACATGTATAATTTACACATTTTGCATATCAAGCAGCCAAGATTCTGAACAGTAGAAGGTTTGGTAAAGTAGCTATACATACATAGTGCTTGTTGGGTTTGTAGCGTTTCTCTGCGCCAAGCAGGGTGACGTTGGTCAGAGTTCTCTTTGGACTTCCCAGAGTCTTAGCCTTGGCTTTTGGATCCTTACTTCCACCCATGCTGGTCTCGTCTCACAAATGACACATCTCCTAGAGTATAACAGTAATTCTCATATCTCAAAATTAGATATAATCTTGTCATCACACTTGGCCGCTGTATACGTGACTGTCGCACCAGGATACACCTGAGTTACATGTATTCTACGTCAGTGTATCATCGCCCCGTCAAGCGCGACTGTCACCCATCACGCCAAAAATAACTCCCAGGACATAACTAACTAAAGGTGACATATCACACGTGCGCGGATAAAAAATAAATGAAAAGTATCTCACCGCTTAGTCATAAGTTAACTTAATTACAAAGTGAACAGCTTATTGATAGGTTATAATAGTTTTATAAATTATACATTTACATTTTATATATATATATATATATATATATATATATATATATATATATATATATATATATATATATATATATATATATATATATATATATATATATATATATATATATATATATATTTTATCTATACGTGTTCTCTTCAATATTTACTTTGAGCTCGAGATGAATAATTATCAGACACGATAAAGGATTATGACTGCGGTATATTATTTACATAATTAATACTGCACGTAAACATTTACTTTACCTGAGATATGCTTATTAACCCTTGCCGTATTGTATTAGTCATTACTGACTGTGATTGTCACGTGACAATTGTCTATCAGATCACTAGGTCTTTCTTTATAATGTTTTTCTTAAAAAAAATACTTAACATTAGCACCGCGGATTTGAGCTACAAGATATGATCTAGTATATCATGGTCATTTTAAACTGAGAGCAATAATGAATATATTGCTCTCAGTTCTAATTCGGTAGACAGTAATGAATATATTGCTCCCAGTTTTAACTTGGCAGAGAAGAATTACTGGGTTATGATGGGAGAGCATAATTGTATTTCTTCATCTCTGTCTTTTATCTTGGCATCTTGAGGTCGTATTCTGCTTATAATCCCTGCTGGTCTTGACATACTTCAGCATCAAAACCCTTCCACTTTCCAACCAGCTTGATAATTTGGTCATACTTTCACAAGAGTGAAGGATGATTCTTATTTTAAACTTATGTTACGTTCCGCCAAAGAAAAAGATAGTTTTGATGACTATATCGGAAAGCAGCAAAAAAAAACATGACATCTTGTCGATATATCGGAAAGCAGCAAAAAGACCATGAAATCCGGTAGAACAAAATCACATGTTGACACCAATTGAATTTGCAATTGAGCTGATCAATAAAAAGTCAACCATGTCTAACGGGGTGTTCTCCTTTGTGAACCTGTACCCTGTGTACCCCTGTGTACCAATGTGTATTTCTGTGTACCTGTGTACCTCTATGTATTCCTGTGTACTCCTGTGTACCCCTGTGCACCCCTGTGTATCCCTGTGTACCCTGGAGCAAGTGAAGCTTCACAGAAACCTAAGCCTGTCCGAACGCGATGTGTCAGCATTTTACCATGGATAAAACAGAAATCAGCTTGTCCATTTCTTCCATGATTTTACTTTGCGAGCTTTCACAATTCATCGTCTTAATTGGGAAATCCATTTCAGTGAGATGGTACCTTTGAAATAACGATCGGATATGTAACTTTTAAAAATATTATTTTATAATATTTTCAATAGTTTCATTCTGTATTTTTACACGAGGTGGGAAGTGAAAATGTCCAGAGTATTAAGCCCAGATGACGAAATTAGAAAGGACGGTGTACACTTCACGCGCCAGTGCTCCCTGTGTCAACACTGCATATAAAATATATACAATATAACACAAGCCCAGGCACAAATTTGGCTTCCAAAATATAAGAGTATATCTCATAAACGCCCTATTTTCTTTTGTGACCGATAGTCTCTGTTACCTAAAAAAACAATCTCAGCAATCTAGAGCACTATCATGGAATAAATAGACTAATTTATCCATAGTACTATGTACGGATGGAGATTTCCTATAGCGCCGTGAGTGTTCCTTCAAAGATGCTATTCTATCGTGTGTGTGGAATGTTGATCAGTATTTTGGAAAGTTTCTGCAAATTGCACACAATACAAGATTGTATATTCCTGTTCACAAAATATTGATATCTGCAACATTATGAAGTTCATGAGATATGAAATGTAACATATGGTTGGTTTGATAGATAAAGTCTTACCTTGTATCTTCAGGGCTTTAAACCAATTTATATGACCAGGTAAATATAAATGTATCGAATGTTTCTATTTTTAGGGCGCACTGTCCAGCTTTGAAGGGCCCCGAGCCCGGTCCGCCACAATGACAAGTCTGATTGCAATCCCACCTCGTCTGGCTATTTCCACAATATCTTCCGTTTGTCTTGGGAATTAAAAAAAACAGGAACTTATGTTATTTATTACTTCATGTTCGCCCTATTTTGCCTGGTAATTTCTCTCTGTTGTGTTTGTGATAGGATGACTAATTGTGAGATATTGTAGCCTAATATATGAGGATCAGCGCAGTGTCCAGATAAGGTAAGGATCAGTCATAAGAGGAGGCCAGCCTATCCTCATGATAAATGGCGACCAGTCTATTAGTAAATAAGAGAGGGCTAGCAGGCACCAACCTTTGCTAATGGTAAATGGAGACCAGTCTATTAGTAAATAAGAGAGGGCTAGCAGGCACCAACCTTTGCTAATGGTAAATGGAGACCAGTCTATTAGTAAATAAGAGAGGGCTAGCAGGCACCAACCTTTGCTAATGATAAATGGAGACCAGTCTATTAGTAAAAAAGAGAGGGCTAGCAGGCACCAACCTTTGCTAATGATAAATGGCGACCAGTCTATTAGTAAATCAGAGAGGGCTAGCAGGTACCAGTCCAATCTAATGAGTCTATTAGTAAATGAGAAAGACACGTCTTATATAGGAAGATAGCCCATCTCCCAATACGGTTTAAACATGCATCGGGTTACTCCACAGGGCACTGATAGAACTGGATTCTACAACAAAAATCATTTGGTACACCTGAGATAATTGCAGAATATTTGTCAAAGTAAGTTTAATGCCACACAAGCGGACATGGATTCTTTATCTATTAGCAATAAATGGCAATTCATATACGACCCCAGGAGTGCTATACAGGGTCTATACATACCTGCTGATATAATATAGTGTAATATGTCACTTTAAACTGTGCATATTTCGAATTACCTGAAGCATTCATGAAATTAGGTTTTCAAGGACTTTTTACCTTGCATAATATATGTTTATACCCCAAACTTTGAGACCAAATGCTATTACCCATCATATTTCCCCTACACAGATTTCTGTGCTATTTGAAAGTGAATGGGTTTTCCGCTAAAATCTAAATCATCCAATGGACACTTTGTCAACAAACTTTGTTTAGCTGACCAGTGATCTTGTTCAAACACCTGCTTAGTTTTGTTAACTACAGGGCACCTTGATTTGGTTTCAGGGGCCTGTTTGTCCATTAATGTTTGTCCATTGGTAAATGCCTAACTGTTCACTAGGGTTTCCGGGTCTCGGCTATCCTATAGTAACTTTGGGGAAACTCGCTTGCTCTGATTCTACGGGCCAATATACCTGACTATACTCACAACAGATGACTGCAGAGTCTACATCTAAGGTGTACATAGGATGTCTTTATTGCTGTCATGTACAATACATATAGATACAGAAACTGGGTCAGTATAGGGCATGGCAGGAGTACAACAACTGAGTGGTCATCTTTGACTTGGAACCTCCGGCCCTCAGTCGGTCTAGGTTGATCTCTGATTCTTCTCCTCTGCAGGCTGCAACTCTTCTCATAGCCATGTGTCTCTCATATCATAATCATAATAATAATAATAATAATAATAATAATAATAATAATAATAATAATGATAATGATAATGATAATGATAATGATAATGATAATGATAATAATAATAATAATAATAATAATAATAATAATAATAATAATAATAATAATAATAATAATAATAATAATAATAATAATAATAATAATAATAATAATAATAATAATAATAATAATAATAATAATAATAATAATAATAATAATAATAATA
The DNA here is from genome assembly GCA_949316495.1 of Amphiduros pacificus. Classification (NCBI taxonomy): domain Eukaryota; kingdom Metazoa; phylum Annelida; class Polychaeta; order Phyllodocida; family Hesionidae; genus Amphiduros; species Amphiduros pacificus. The sequence goes on from OX439001.1 coordinate 62,241,454, forward strand.
ATAATAATAATAATAATAATAATAAGAATAATAATAAGAATAATAATAAGAATAATAATAAGAATAATAATAAGAATAAGAATAAGAATAAGAATAAGAATAAGAATAATAATAATAATAATAATAATAATAATAATAATAATAATAATAATTAATAATAATAATAATAATAATAATAATAATAATAATAATAATAATAATAATAATAATAATAATAATAATAATAATAATAATAATAATATAATAAACTAGTCTGTTCATGGCGCTGTGTTCAGAAAATGTTTTCTGAAAAGATTTGCTTTCAGTCCTGATGTCAGTAGGGAGAGCATTCCATAGTCTGTGGCTAATGGAAGAAAAAGCCCGATCCCCCACGGTTTTTAGAGACCGATAGGTAAGTACCATTGTTAGATCTTGGACACCTATCACTCCGTTTCACTTGGAGTAGATCACTCAAGTAAGGAGGTACCATTTAGAGCCTTCCAGGTCATAAGGAGGATTTTGAAGTTAATTCTTGCCAGTGCAATTCCATCAGTTTATCTGATATATGATCGAATTTCCTGATCTTTCCTATCACACGTGTTGCAGCATTCTGCAGATATTGCAACTTCTTAATATCTGATTGTGGAAGAAAAGCAAGGAGACCATTTTCATAATCTAGGGTAGATGTAACAAAGGCGTGTGTTAATGTTACAGCAGTTTTTCCGTCTAGACAATGTCTAATGGCCACCAAATTCCAAATGTGGTAATACCCCTTTTCACACATTCTCCTAATTTGTGCCTTCATGTTCAATTTGGAGTCAAGTGTGATACCAAGGTCAACTACTGATTCACAAGGTGTGATAACAATATCACCTCTGACAGTGCTAGCAATATGGTTGCAAGCAGTATATATAAGAATCTCAATCTTACCATCATTTTGTTAGAGATCAAGAATGATCTAACACATTTTTCTAGTTTGTGTTTACTCCTGTCTAACTGTTGATTAGAGGTGTGGTCAACAGGGTTGCAGATCTGAGTATCATCTGCATATATGTGGTAATTAAGCCCATACTGAGCCAAAAGGTCAGCCAATGGAGACATGTAGATACTGAAAAGAATGGGTCCTATAACCGATCCTTGTGGGACCCCATATTCAAGAGGTTTGAGTGAAGATCTGTGGCACCCCACCTTGACACATTGCTTCCTATTCATTAGGTATGACCGGATCCAGGCAAGAGCATGACTACTCACCTTGCATCTAGATTCCAATCTATAAAATAATATTTGGTGATCATTGGTATCAAAAGCAGCTGAGAGGTCCAGAAGTAGTAGAATTACTGACTTTGGATATCAAGTTCATGTACCCTCAGTAAGGCAGCCTCAGTGCTGTGATGTTCTTTGTAGGCTGATTGAAATTTGTCAGTAAGTCCATTTCTTACTAGATGATCAGCAACTGCCCTGTCGTACATCCCTGTTTTAGGTAGAAATTTCAGTTATACACAACAGCAAGGTATTGTATTATTGATGGCAAAATAGATTTGTTTACAGACCTACCAAAGTTCTCAATTACTGTTACTGTCATTATTAGTCATTATTAATGTACTGGGAGATTCTACCCACTAAAAGGTTTCCATCTGCTATGTATATCCGCCATATATATATATGAAAGTAATACCTGGAGTGAGAATATGACCTTCTGCTGTAGCTTTCAAACTGTGAGAGGCAGCCACTCTCTTAACAGTCAGTCCCACCAATGCCATCACAAGGGATTTTGCCCCATCACTAATTTTGCCCCAGCATTAATTGCAAACTCAGACTTGTGTGAACTAAATTGCACATGTTCTTGTTGTTTTTTGTATTGGCTTCCTGCCCCATTACTCCAGTACAAAATATTCTTAATCTGTGGATATATGATTTTAATGTGATCAAGAAAATCCTTGTTGAATTTATATACATTGTGTTCCAAACAGTCACTGATGACACAGACAGAATCACTGGTGAACTTTCCATTTTAAATAAAATATAGGCAGTACGGGTGCACAGGTACCATTGAATTGTTCCAGTGGTGCCCTTGAATAGAGTCTTACACAATAAAACTATAATTTTGTGCAAAATCCAATAATACTATCATTTCATCTGGCTTTAGATTTTCTTTTCCTCTTCTGAAATAGGCTGCTTGTTACTTTGCAATGTAATGGTGTGTTGTTACTGTGTCAAACTTTAAAACTAAAATGTAAATGGCAATGGTCAACTTAGCACAATGATTTAATGGTATAATCTCACAAACACGATCCTTGAATAGTTCTGTTTTGGAAAATTTAAACCTCCAAATTATATGTTATTCTACTGTGAGGGCAAACTTGAATGTTTGCATCTTGAGGGAGTGGGACGGGCCTCAGCTCAACCAGAACAGCCGGGAATGCCCAAAGACTAATCGACTTATGTCTTTGTCCAGAAGTCTTTGTACCTCACTATCAATGACTTGTTTATACCGTGCTCGATATGCATAGAGTTTAATTGGCTTAGCCCTTTTTTAGTTAATAGTATGTTGGTATCTTGCATGACCAAACTCCCCGTCTTTTGTAGTGAAAATGTAACTTTTGTAATGTAATGAGACTTTTCAATGCCGTCTTTTGATCGTGAGTCAAATCACAATTAGACAGGTCAACTTTCAAAGCAGGGAAGTTAGGGATGGAAGATGCTGCAGTGTGGACATTCGCATTGCCGCACTCCGGGACCTGGGGAGCCGGCAGGGTACAGGTTAGCTTTAAGCGGTTGGGGAACGGGTCAGAACATTCCTGGAAGTCAGTGCCTCAAGAGGTGGGTTCAAAGTGTCTCACAAATACACCACCTTTCATGACCACTGGTGTATCTCCCATGTTTAACAACCTAATTGGAACTTTGTGTTTATCAATTTTGAAAGGACATGAACCATGGTAACTTTTCTGGCAATTCTTCATACAGCATGCAGACCTCTACAATGCCAGATGTTTCCAGGTTTCGTTATGAACTCTGATCTGCCAGGAATAGTGATAGTTTCGGCCAATCTCAATTTGGGTTTCAGATTTAGAATGATCTGATTCATATTATAGTCAAACATGACACCAAAGTTTCAGAAAAAATCCCGGCCTAGGATAATGGGATATTGGAGCTCTGATACAACCTGAAAACATACGGTGTACAATTTCGATTTCATGCTAATTTCAACTAGGGTTTGAAACAGTATGGGGACATACATCCCTTCAGCAACTACAACTTGTTTGCTGTCTGTGAGACACCTCCTTTGTGAAGGAATGGTGGGGAAACAGTGATTGTAGAGCAATGAGTGTGATCTGAGCTCCTGTGTCCAGCAAAGCTGGCATCTATAATGTGTTTGTAGATGCTTCACCTTTATTGTCTGATGACAAGGGAACAGAGTCAATATTAGGGGAGTCTCGAACAGGGGTAGTGGACAATAGTGGACAATTTTGTATAGAAGTTGGGTCTAAAATGTCTGACAAAAAACAGTGAACCTCATCTAGAACATCAGTTTTTTCATCATCATGTGCGAAAACATCTTAGAAATGCACTGCCATCACAGGGTTCAGGTTTCTTTCTTTGTGTTGATATACTGGGTTTCTGAAGTCACTCACCTCGGTCATAAATTTAATTGTTGCTTGAATTTTAGAAAAGATGTAAATTCAAGGAAAGGTGCTTTCATACAATGTGTAAATGAGATATGTACAGAATTTGCTTTTGCACACCCCCAGTGTCGTATGAAATTGCTGCAAATATATGGATGCAGTTTTTATGGTTCTAGTCTATGGAACTTTGCTAGTCAAGAGTTTTTATCCTTGTGCAAAACATGGAACATTGCCATTCGAAGAATTTATAAATTGCCTCAACAGACTCATTGTAGGTTTTTACCACACATTTCATTAAGTAACCATGTCAACCACATGATAAAATGTAGATTCATGAAATTCATAACTGATAACATTCAATCCAAAAACATGTATGTTAATTATGTATCAAGAAAATGTTTTATTGATGCTCAAACATCAACAGGTAATAATGTGCTTAACATTTTTCAAGAATATGGAATCAATTATGCCTTTCTAGAAATGCCATCTGAAATTAAACTTGAAATGTGTAGATATTATGATTTTGAGAAGGTAAATAATATAAGTAATGAAGAATGGAAAATTGAAATGATATATGAGTTGATAAACTGTTTGCAATGTATTTCTTTTAATGGATTTAGTAAGGATGAAAACTTGGTTTTACTTCATGATGTATGTACATCATGATTTTATCATATAACCTGATCTTTTTTAATTATTGCCATGAATGAAATTTGTATACTGTACCATGTTATGTGAGTACGAATAAATGATATAATATAATAATAATAGCCTAGCCTGCCGGGTCTTTGTGTTGATATAGCCTAGCCTGCCGGGTCTTTGTGTTGATATAGCCTAGCCTGCCGGGTCTTTGTGTTGATATAGCTTAGCCTGCCGGGTCTTTGTGTTGATATAGCCTAGCCTCCCGGGTCTTTGTGTTGATATAGCCTAGCCTGCCGGGTCTTTGTGTTGATATAGCTTAGCCTGCCGGGTCTTTGTGTTGATATAGCCTAGCCTCCCGGGTCTTTGTGTTGATATAGCCTAGCCTGCCGGGTCTTTGTGTTGATATAGCTTAGCCTGCCGGGTCTTTGTGTTGATATAGCCTAGCCTGCCGGGTCTTTGTGTTGATATAGCTTAGCCTCCCGGGTCTTTGTGTTGATATAGCCTAGCCTGCCGGGTATTTGTGTTGATATAGCCTAGCCTGCCGGGTCTTTGTGTTGATATAGCCTAGCCTCCCGGGTCTTTGTGTTGATATAGCCTAGCCTGCCGGGTCTTTGTGTTGATATAGCCTAGCCTGCCGGGTCTTTGTGTTGATATAGCCTAGCCTGCCGGGTCTTTGTGTTGATATAGCTTAGCCTGCCGGGTCTTTGTGTTGATATAGCCTAGCCTGCCGGGTCTTTGTGTTGATATAGCCTAGCCTGCCGGGTCTTTGTGTTGATATAGCCTAGCCTGCCGGGTCTTTGTGTTGATATAGCCTAGCCTGCCGGGTCTTTGTGTTGATATAGCCTAGCCTGCCGGGTCTTTGTGTTGATATAGCCTAGCCTGCCGGGTCTTTGTGTTGATATAGCTTAGCCTGCCGGGTCTTTGTGTTGATATAGCCTAGCCTGCCGGGTCTTTGTGTTGATATAGCCTAGCCTGCCGGGTCTTTGTGTTGATATAGCTTAGCCTGCCGGGTCTTTGTGTTGATATAGCCTAGCCTGCCAGGTCTTTGTGTTGATATAGCCTAGCCTGCCAGGTCTTTGTGTTGATATAGCTTAGCCTGCCGGGTCTTTGTGTTGATATAGCCTAGCCTGCCGGGTCTTTGTGTTGATATAGCTTAGCCTGCCGGGTCTTTGTGTTGATATAGCCTAGCCTGCCGGGTCTTTGTGTTGATATAGCTTAGCCTGCCGGGTCTTTGTGTTGATATAGTTTAGCCTGCCGGGTCTTTGTGTTGATATAGCTTAGCCTGCCGGGTCTTTGTGTTGATATAGTTTAGCCTGCCGGGTCTTTGTGTTGATATAGCTTAGCCTGCCGGGTCTTTGTGTTGATATAGCTTAGCCTGCCGGGTCTTTGTGTTGATATAGCCTAGCCTGCCGGGTCTTTGTGTTGATATAGCTTAGCCTGCCGGGTCTTTGTGTTGATATAGCTTAGCCTGCCGGGTCTGAGCTTGCAGCATGTTAACAATGTCAGCCTGTGTTCCATTAGCATCGATAGTGAGTAGGTGACCTAAAGCTTGGTGAAGCATGTCCTCAATATTATCGACGTGCGGGAAAATATTTCACAGTTCACAGTTCACAGTTCATTTTTCAATTTTTTTTCAGAAAATATGACTTTGCGTTACATTTTAATTAAAAAACATATGACGCAATGCTTCAATTCTTTTCAAATTTTCAGGGATTACTACCAGGGGATATATATATTGCCACAAAAAATCCCAATGCAAAAAAAATAATTTAAAGGTGCAAAAAAAAATGTTGAAATTGGACTTTGAAAAAAAACCCAATATTATATATTCTACAGTTGAAAATAATTATGAGAGCTGTTTCAATGGTGGTGTCCTTTATAGGGATTCATCTATAGGGTCCCTAGTATCTTCCAGAATTTTTCACTAATTGAGCAATTTTTTTAAGGGGTTGAATTAGGAGGTCAAACATTACAAAAAATGAAAAAAATCAGTTTTTTTACACAACGATTTTTTTATATGAGGGTCATTTCAATGTTGTTTTTCTTTTTAGGGAACCATCTATAGGGTACCAAGTACCTCCCTGAATTTTTCACTAATTGAGCAATTTTTTTAAGGGGTTGAATTAGGAGGTCAATCTTGGAAAAAAATGAAAAACTCTCATAATTTTAATGGTTTTTTGCACAACGATTTTTTTATATGAGGGTCATTTCAATGTTGTTTTCCTTTTTAGGGAACCATCTATAGGGTACCAAGTACCTTCCTGAATTTTTCACTAATTGAGCAATTTTTTTAAGGTGTTGAATTAGGAGGTCAAACTTGGAAAAAATGAAAACTCTCATAATTTTAATGGTTTTTTATACCACGATTTTTTATATGAGGGTCATTTCAATGTTGTTTTCCTTTTCAGGGAACCATCTATAGGGTACCAAATACCTCCCTGATTTTTTCACTAATTAAGCAGTTTTTTTAAGGGGTTGAATTAGGAGGTCAAACTTGGAAAAAAATGAAAAATTCTCATAATTTTAGTGTTTTTTTGCACAACGATTTTTTTATATGAAGGTCATTTCAATGTTGTTTTCCTTTTCAGGGAACCATGTATAGGGTACCAAGTACCTCCCTGAATTTTTCACTAATTGAGCAATTTTTTTAAGGGGTTGAATTAGGAGGTCAAACCTGGAAAAAAATGAAAAAAATCTGTTTTTTTGGACAACGATTTTTTTATATGAGGGTCATTTCAATGTTGTTTTCCTTTTCAGGGAACCATCTATCGGGTACCAAGTACCTCCCTAAATTTTTCACTAATTGAGCAATTTTTTTAAGGGGTTGAATTAGGAGGTCAAACTTGGAAAAAAATGAAAAATTCTCCTGATTTTAATGGTTTTTTGCACAACGATTTTTTTATATGAGGGTCATTTCAATGTGGTTTTCCTTTTCAGGGAACCATCTATAGGGTACCAAGTACCTCCCTGAATTTTTCACTAACTGAGCAATTTTTTTAAGGGGTTGAATTAGGAGGTCAAACCTGGAAAAAAATGAAAAAAATCTGTTTTTTTGGACAACAATTGTTTTATATGAGGGTCATTTCAATATGGTTTTCCTTTTCAGGGAACCATCTATAGTGTCCCAAATACCTCCCTGAATTTTTCACTAATTGAGCAATTTTTTTAAAGGGTTGAATTAGGAGGTCAAACTTGGAAGAAAATGAAAAACTTTCATGATTTTAATGGATTTTTGCACAACGATTTTTTTATATGAGGGTCATTTCAATATGGTTTTCCTTTTCAAGGAACCATGTTTAGGGTACCAAGTACCTCCCTGAATTTTTCACTAATTGAGCAATTTTTTTAAGTGGTTGAATTAGGAGGTCAAACTTGGAAAAAAATGAAAAACTTTCATGATTTTAATGGATTTTTGCACAACGATTTTTTTATACGAGGGTCATTTCAATATGGTTTTCCTTTTCAGGGAACCATCTATAGGGTACCAAATACCTCCCTGAATTTTTCACTAATTGAGCAATTTTTTTAAGGGGTTGAATTAGGAGGTCAAACTTGGAAAAAAATGAAAAATTCTCATGATTTTAATGGATTTTTGCACAACGATTTTTTTATATGAGGGTCATTTCGATATGGTTTTCCTTTTCAGGGAACCATCTATAGGGTACCAAATACCTCCCTGAATTTTTCACTAATTGAGCATTTTTTTTTAAGGGGTTGAATTAGGAGGTCAAACTTGGAAAAAAATGAAAAATTCTCATGATTTTAATGGATTTTGGTACAACGATTTTTTTATATGAGGGTCATTTCAATATGATTTTCCTTTTCAGGGAACCATCTATAGGGTACCAAATACCTCCCTGATTTTTTCACTAATTGAGCAATTTTTTTAAGGGGTTGAATTAGGAGGTCAAACTTGGAAATAAATGAAAAACTCTCATAATTTTAGTGTTTTTTTGCACAACGATATTTTTATATGAGAGTCATTTCAATGTGGTTTTCCTTTTCAGGGAACCACCTCAAGGGTCCCAAATACCTCCCTGAATTTTTCACTAATTGAGCAATTTTTTTAAGGGGTTAAATTAGGAGGTCAAACTTGGAAAAAAATGAAAAATTCTCCTGATTTTAATGGATTTTTGCACAACGATTTTTTTATATGAGGGTCATTTCAATGTGGTTTTCCTTTTCAGGGAACCATGTATAGGGTACCAAGTACCTCCCTGAATTTTTCACTAATTGAGCAATTTGTTTAAGGGGTTGAATTAGGAGGTCAAACTTGGAAAAAAATGAAAAATTCTCATGATTTTAATGGTTTTTTGCACAACGATTTTTTTATATGAGAGTCATTTCAATGTGGTTTTCCTTTTCAGGGAACCACCTCAAGGGTACCAAGTACCTCAGTGAATTTTTCACTAATTGAGCAATTTTTTTAAGGGGTTGAATTAGGAGGTCAAACTTGGAAAAAAATGAAAAATTCTCATGATTTTAATGGTTTTTTGCACAACGATTTTTTGATATGAGGGTCATTTCAATGTGGTTTTCCTTTTCAGGGAACCATCTATAGGGTACCAAGTACCTCTCTGAATTTTTCACTAATTGAGCAATTTTTTTAAAGGGTTGAATTAGGAGGTCAAACTTGGAAAAAAATGAAAAATTCTCATGATTTTAATGGATTTTTGCACAACGATTTTTTGATATGAGGGTCATTTCAATGTGGTTTTCCTTTTCGGGGAACTATCTATAGGGTACCAAATACCTCCCTGAATTTTTCACTAATTGAGCAATTTTTTTAAGGGGTTGAATTAGGAGGTCAAACCTGGAAAAAAATGAAAAAAATCTGTTTTTTTGGACAACGATTTTTTTATATGAGGGTCATTTCAATGTTGTTTTCCTTTTCAGGGAACCATCTATCGGGTACCAAGTACCTCCCTAAATTTTTCACTAATTGAGCAATTTTTTTAAGGGGTTGAATTAGGAGGTCAAACTTGGAAAAAAATGAAAAATTCTCCTGATTTTAATGGTTTTTTGCACAACGATTTTTTTATATGAGGGTCATTTCAATGTTGTTTTCCATTTCAGGGAACCATCTATAGGGTATTAAATACCTTTTTTCACTAATTGAGCAATTTTTTTAAGGGGTTGAATTAGGAGGTCAAACTTAGAAAAAAATGAAAAACTTTTATGATTTTAATGGATTTTTGCACAACGATTTTTTTATATGAGGGTCATTTCAATGTGGTTTTCCTTTTCAGGGAACCACGTATAGGGCAACAAGTACCTTCCTGAATTTTTCACTAATTGAGCAATTTTTTTAAGGGGTTGAATTAAGAGGTCAAACTTGGAAAAAAAAGAAAAATTCTCATGATTTTAATGGTTTTTTGCACAACGATTTTTTTATATGAGGGTCATTTCAATGTTGTTTTCCATTTCAGGGAACCATCTATAGGGTATCAAATACCTCCCTGATTTTTTCACTAATTGAGCAATTTTTTTAAGGGGTTGAATTAGGAGGTCAAACTTGGAAAAAAATGAAAAACTCTCATAATTTTAGTGTTTTTTGGACAACGATTTTTTGATATGAGGGTCATTTCAATGTTGTTTTCCTTTTCAGGGAACCATCTATAGGGTCCCAAATACCTCCCTGAATTTTTCACTAATTGAGCAATTTTTTTAAAGGGTTGAATTAGGAGGTCAAACTTGAAAAAAAATTAAAATTCTCATGATTTTAATGGATTTTTGCACAACGATTTTTTGATATGAGGGTCATTTCAATATGGTTTTCCTTTTCAGGGAACCATCTATCGGGTACCAAATACCTCCCTGAATTTTTCACTAATTGAGCAATTTTTTTAAGGGGTTGAATTAGGAGGTCAAACTTGGAAAAAAAAGAAAAATTTTGCTGATTTTAATGGATTTTTGCACAACGATTTTTTTATATGAGGGTCATTTCAATGTGGTTTTCCTTTTCAGGGAACCATCTATAGGGTCCCAAATACCTCCCTGAATTTTTCACTAATTGAGCAATTTTTTAAGGGGTTGAATTAGGAGGTCAAATTTGGAAAAAACAGAAAAATTCTGCTGATTTTAATGGTTTTTTGCACAACGATTTTTTTATATGAGGGTCATTTCAATGTGGTTTTCCTTTTCAGGGAACCATCTATAAGGTACCAAGTACCTCCCTGAATTTTTCACTAATTGAGCAATTTTTTAAGGGGTTGAATAAGGAGGTCAAACCTGGAAAAAAATGAAAAAATCTGTTTTTTTGGACAACGTTTTTTTATATGAGGGTCATTTCAATGTTGTTTTCCTTTTCAGGGAACCATCTATCTGGTACCAAGTACCTCCCTGAATTTTTCACGAATTGAGCAATTTTTTTAAGGGGTTGAATTAGGAGGTCAAACTTGGAAAAAATGAAAAATTCTGCTGATTTTAATGGTTTTTTGCACAACGATTTTTTTATATGAGGGTCATTTCAATGTTGTTTTCCTTTTCAGGGAACCATCTATAGGGTCCCAAATACCTCCCTGAATTTTTCACTAATTGAGCAATTTTTTTTAAAGGGTTGAATTAGGAGGTCAAACTTGGAAAAAAATTTAAAATTCTCATGATTTTAATGGATTTTGCACAACGATTTTTTGATATGAGGGTCATTTCAATATGGTTTTCCTTTTCAGGGAACCATCTATCGGGTACCAAATACCTCCCTGAATTTTTCACTAATTGAGCAATTTTTTTAAGGTCGTTGAATTAGGAGGTCAAACTTGGAAAAAAATGAAAAATTCTGCTGATTTTAATGGTTTTTTGCACAACGATTTTTTTATATGAGGGTCATTTCAATGTTGTTTTCCTTTTCAGGGAACCATCTATAGGGTCCCAAATACCTCCCTGAATTTTTCACTAATTGAGCAATTTTTTTAAGGGGTTGAATTAGGAGGTCAAACTTGGAAAAAAATGAAAAATTCTCATGATTTTAATGGTTATTTGCACAACGGTTTTTTTTATAAGTCATTTCACTAATTAAGCAATTTTTTTAAGGGGTTGAATTAGGAGGTCAAACTTGGAAAAAAATGAAAAATTCTCATGATTTTAATGGTTTTTTGCACAACGATTTTTTGATATGAGGGTCATTTCAATGTGGTTTTCCTTTTCAGGGAACCACGTATAGGGTACCAAGTACCTCTCTGAATTTTTCACTAATTGAGCAATTTTTTTAAAGGGTTGAATTAGGAGGTCAAACTTGGAAAAAAATTAAAAATTCTCATGATTTTAATGGATTTTTGCACAACGATTTTTTGATATGAGGGTCATTTCAATATGGTTTTCCTTTTCAGGGAACCATCTATCGGGTACCAAATACCTCCCTGAATTTTTCACTAATTGAGCAATTTTTTTAAGGGGTTGAATTAGGAGGTCAAACTTGGAAAAAAATTAAAAACTTTCATGATTTTAATGGATTTTTGCACAACGATTTTTTATATGAGGGTCATTTCAATATGGTTTTCCTTTTCAGGGAACCATCTATAGGGTACCAAATACCTCCCTGAATTTTTCACTAATTGAGCAATTTTTTAAGGGGTTGAACTAGGAGGTCAAACTTGGAAAAAAAAGAAAAATTTTGCTGATTTTAATGGATTTTTGCACAACGATTTTTTTATATGAGGGTCATTTCAATGTGGTTTTCCTTTTCAGGGAACCATCTATAGGGTACCAAGTACCTCCCTGAATTTTTCACTAATTGAGCAATTTTTTTAAGGGGTTGAATTAGGAGGTCAAACTTGGAAAAAAAATAAAAATTCTCATGATTTTAATGGTTTTTTGCACAACGATTTTTTTATATGAGGGTCATTTCAATATGGTTTTCCTTTTCAGGGAACCACGTATAGGGTACCAAGTACCTCCCTGAATTTTTCACTAATTGAGCAATTTTTTAAGGGGTTGAATTAGAAGGTCAAATTTGGAAAAAACAGAAAAATTCTGCTGATTTTAATGGTTTTTTGCACAACGATTTTTTTATATGAGGGTCATTTCAATGTGGTTTTCCTTTTCAGGGAACCATCTATAAGGTACCAAGTACCTCCCTGAATTTTTCACTAATTGAGCAATTTTTTTAAGGGGTTGAATTAGGAGGTCAAATTTGGAAAAAAATGAAAAACTTTCATGATTTTAATGGATTTTTGCACAACGATTTTTTTATATGAGGGTCATTTCAATGTGGTTTTCCTTTTCAGGGAACCATCTATAGGGTATCAAGTACCTATCTGAATTTTTCACTAATTGAGCAATTTTTTTAAGGGGTTGAATTAGGAGGTCAAACATTATGAAAAATGACAAAAATCTCACAAATTTAATGAATTTTTGTATAAAGATTTATTTATTTGAGGGATGTTTCAATGTTTTGCTTGATAGGGAACCATCTATAGGGTACCTAGTACATAGTACGTGAATATTTACGACTTGAAAAACTGTTACAAACAGTTTAGATAAACATGTTATGATGACTTAAAAGTATGATATATTAAAATATCTGTTATTTTGATGTCAATTCTTTTTTTAAATATTGTCATTGTATTTGTTGTAGTTATACTTATAATATAATATATTTCACATAAATCTATAAAAAGTTATTTCTAAAATGTATATTTCTGTCTTGTTGGGATTGGTTTGATTAGTGAAACCTTTGTAAATTTTATATTGTCAAATGGTTTTGTTAATTATATTATGTACATTTCATTGTGTGCAATATGGTTTGACGTTTTATGATTTATCTACCTCTATCCATATGGTCTATGACCCTCATATAAAAAAATCGTTGTGCAAAAAACCATTAAAATCATGAGAATTTTTCATTTTTTTCCAAGTTTGACCTCCTAATTCAACCCCTTAAAAAAATTGCTCAATTAGTGAAAAATTCAGGGAGGTATTTGGGACCCTATAGATGGTTCCCTGAAAAGGAAAACAACATTGAAATGATCCTCATATAAAAAAATCGTTGTGCAAAAAACCATTAAAATAAGCAGAATTTTTCATTTTTTTCCAAGTTTGACCTCCTAATTCAACCCCTTAAAAAAATTGCTCAATTAGTGAAAAATTCAGGGAGGTACTTGGTACCCTATACGTGGTTCCCTGAAAAGGAAAACAACATTGAAATGACCCTCATATAAAAAAATCGTTGTGCAAAAAACCATTAAAATCAGGAGAATTTTTCTTTTTTTTCCAAGTTTGACCTCCTAATTCAACCCCATAAAAAAATTGCTCAATTAGTGAAAAATTCAAGGAGGTATTTGGTACCCTATAGATGGTTCCCTGAAAAGGAAAACCATATTGAAATGACCCTCATAAAAAAAATCGTTGTGTAAAAAACCATTAAAATCATGAGAATTTTTAATTTTTTTCCAAGTTTGACCTCCTAGTTCAACCCCTTAAAAATATTGCTCAATTAGTGAAAAATTCAGGGAGGTATTTGGTACCCTATAGATGGTTCCCTGAAAAGGAAAACCATATTGAAATGACCCTCATATAAAAAAATCGTTGTGCAAAAATCCATTAAAATCATGAAAGTTTTTAATTTTGTTCCAAGTTTGACCTCCTAATTCAACCCCTTAAAAAAATTGCTCAATTAATGAAAAATTCAGGGAGGTATTTGGTACCCGATAGATGGTTCCCTGAAAAGGAAAACAACATTGAAATGACCCTCATATAAAAAAATCGTTGTCCAAAATTATATTAAAATCATGAGAATTTTTCATTTTTTTCCAGATTTGACCTCCTAATTCAACCCCTTAAAAAAATTGCTCAATTAGTGAAAAAATCAGGAAGGTACTTGGTACCCTCTAGATGGTTCCCTGAAAAGGAAAACCACATTGAAATGACCCTCATATAAAAAAATCGTTGTGCAAAAAACCATTAAAATCATGAGAATTTTTCATTTTTTTCCAAGTTTGATCTCCTAATTCAACCCCTTAAAAAAATTGCTCAATTAGTGAAAAAATTCAGGAAGGTACTTGGTACCCTATACGTGGTTCCCTGAAAAGAAAAACCACATTGAAATGACCCTCATATAAAAAAATCGTTGTGCAAAAATCCATTAAAATCAGGAAAGTTTTTCATTTTTTTCCAAGTTTGACCTCCTAATTCAACCCCTTAAAAAAATTGCTCAATTAGTGAAAAATTTAGAGAGGTACTTGATACCCTATAGATGGTTCCCTGAAAAGGATAACCACATTGAAATGACCCTCATATAAAAAAATCGTTGTGCAAAAATCCATTAAAATCATAAAAGTTTTTCATTTTTTTCCAAGTTTGACCTCCTAATTCAACCCCTTAAAAAAATTGCTCAATTAGTGAAAAATTCAGGGAGGTATTTGGGACCCTATAGATGGTTCCCAGAAAAGGAAAACAACATTGAAATGATCATCATATAAAAAAATCGTTGTGCAAAAAACCATTAAAATAAGCAGAATTTTTCATTTTTTTCCAAGTTTGACCTCCTAATTCAACCCCTTAAAAAAATTGCTCAATTAGTGAAAAATTCAGGGAGGTACTTGGTACCCTATACGTGGTTCCCTGAAAAGGAAAACAACATTGAAATGACCCTCATATAAAAAAATCGTTGTGCAAAAAACCATTAAAATCAGGAGAATTTTTCTTTTTTTTCCAAGTTTGACCTCCTAATTCAACCCCATAAAAAAATTGCTCAATTAGTGAAAAATTCAAGGAGGTATTTGGTACCCTATAGATGGTTCCCTGAAAAGGAAAACCATATTGAAATGACCCTCATAAAAAAAATCGTTGTGTAAAAAACCATTAAAATCATGAGAATTTTTAATTTTTTTCCAAGTTTGACCTCCTAGTTCAACCCCTTAAAAATATTGCTCAATTAGTGAAAAATTCAGGGAGGTATTTGGTACCCTATAGATGGTTCCCTGAAAAGGAAAACCATATTGAAATGACCCTCATATAAAAAAATCGTTGTGCAAAAATCCATTAAAATCATGAAAGTTTTTAATTTTGTTCCAAGTTTGACCTCCTAATTCAACCCCTTAAAAAAATTGCTCAATTAGTGAAAAATTCAGGGAGGTATTTGGTACCCTATAGATGGTTCCCTGAAAAGGAAAACCATATTGAAATGACCCTCATATCAAAAAATCGTTGTGCAAAAATCCATTAAAATCATGAAAGTTTTAATTTTTTTTCCAGATTTGACCTCCTAATTCAACCCCTTAAAAAAATTGCTCAATTAGTGAAAAATTCAGGGAGGTACTTGGTACCCTATACATGGTTCCCTGAAAAGGAAAACCACATTGAAATGACCCTCATATAAAAAAAACCGTTGTGCAAAAAACCATTAAAATCATGAGAATTTTTCATTTTTTTCCAAGTTTGACCTCCTAATTCAACGACTTAAAAAAATTGCTCAATTAGTGAAAAATTCAGGGAGGTATTTGGTACCCTATAGATGGTTCCCTGAAAAGGAAAACCATATTGAAATGACCCTCATATCAAAAAATCGTTGTGCAAAAATCCATTAAAATCATGAAAGTTTTAATTTTTTTTCCAAGTTTGACCTCCTAATTCAACCCCTTAAAAAAATTGCTCAATTAGTGAAAAATTCAGGGAGGTACTTGGTACCCTATACATGGTTCCCTGAAAAGGAATACTACATTGAAATAACCCTCATATAAAAAAATCGTTGTGCAAAAAACCATTAAAATCAGGAGAATTTTTTTTTTTTTTCCAAGTTTGACCTCCTAATTCAACCCCTTAAAAAAATTGCTCAATTAGTGAAAAATTCAGGGAGGTTTTTGAGACCCTATAGATGGTTCCCTGAAAAGGAAAACCATATTGAAATGACCCTCATATAAAAAAATCTTTGTCCAAAAAAACAGATTTTTTTCATTTTTTTCCAGGTTTGACCTCCTAATTCAACCCCTTAAAAAATTGCTCAATTAGTGAAAAATTCAGGGAGGTACTTGGTACCCTATACATGGTTCCCTGAAAAGGAAAACAACATTGAAATGACCCTCATATAAAAAAAATCGTTGTGCAAAAAAACACTTAAATTATGAGAGTTTTTCATTTTTTTCCAAGTTTGACCTCCTAATTCAACCCCTTAAAAAAATTGCTCAATTAGTGAAAAAATCAGGGAGGTATTTGGTACCCTATAGATGGTTCCCTAAAAAGGAAAACAACATTGAAATGACCCTCATATAAATAAATCGTGGTATAAAAAACCATTAAAATTATGAGAGTTTTTCATTTTATTCCAAGTTTGACCTCCTAATTCAACCCCTTAAAAAAATTGCTCAATTAGTAAAAAATTCAGGGAGGTACTTGGTACCCTATAGATGGTTCCCTAAAAAGGAAAACAACATTGAAATGACCCTCATATAAAAAAATCGTTGTGCAAAAAACCATTAAAATTATGAGAGTTTTTCATTTTATTCCAAGTTTGACCTCTTAATTCAACCCCTTAAAAAAATTGCTCAATTAGTGAAAAATTCAGGGAGGTACTTGGTACCCTATAGATGGTTCCCTAAAAAGAAAAACAACATTGAAATGACCCTCATATAAAAAAATCGTTGTGTAAAAAAACTGATTTTTTTCATTTTTTGTAATGTTTGACCTCCTAATTCAACCCCTTAAAAAAATTGCTCAATTAGTAAAAATTTCAGGGAGGTACTTGGTACCCTATAGATGAATCCCTATAAAGGACACCACCATTGAAACAGCTCTCATAATTATTTTTAACTGTAGAATATATAATATTGGTTTATTTTTCAAAGTCCAATTTCAACATTTTTTTTTGCACCTTTAAATTATTTTTTTTGCATTGGGATTTTTCGTGGCAATATATATATCCCCTGGTAGTAATCCCTGAAAATTTGAAAAGAATTGAAGCATTGCGTCATATGTTTTTTAATTAAAATGTAACGCAAAGTCATATTTTCTGAAAAAAAATTGAAAAATGAACTGTGAACTGTGAACTGTGAAATATTTTCCCGCACGTATATTATCGTCATCTGCCATGTTGATAGGTGAGGCTAAAGGAGGGGTTGTGTCTAGGCAAATCAGACAATCGAGGCAATATCACACAATGATGACAAATCAACAAATCAGGGTTAAAATGATGCTGTCTATTGAGATTAAACTGCAGAGTCAGAGCTAGGCAGTATGAGACTCTCCAGCTGCGGCAAAATGTTACCACCGGTATCGCCAGTAGCCGCCAGAGTGTCACTTATCTCTAAGGCCGAAGAGAAGGACTCCTGTAACGGAGGGTGGTTAGTTATCACCTCAGCCTCAGGAAGGCACTATTCGTCAATAGATGGCAACAAATGAAGGCACTGTTTCCTTCTGATATAGGAGGTATGGGAGGAGTCAGTATATCACTTAATTTGTGCGATTTGTAGAGAAGAGCCGTTTCTCACTGTTTTTTCCTGAGCCACCGGGAATTTTTTCGAGAAGAACTTGGACGTCTGTTGCCACATAAAGTGAAGTCGATGAGGATTGGGGGGACAGAAGCTCCATGCAGAATGAACCGGGTGATCAGAAGCTCCATGCAGGATAAACTGGGTGATCAGAAGCTCCATGCAGAATAAACCGGGTGATCAGAAGCTTCATGCAGGATAAACCGGGTGATCAGAAGCTCCATGCAGAATAAACCGGGTGATCAGAAGCTTCATGCAGGATAAACCGGGTGATCAGAAGCTCCATGCAGAATAAAACTCAGCTGGGTTCTACACTCACTGCCATAGATCAGTTCGGATTCTCTCCAGATTCCTATACCATTTGAGAGAAGAGTCTTGGCTAAAATTTAAATCATCCATTGAGCCATCGTACCAGCCAACCCCACCTAACGGAAGATAAATATGTGCAATCATATGTCCTGATCTGAGGTTTGTAAGCTCAAACCCTTGCTCAGTTGACCAGTGCATACGCCTACTTCGTACTGAAATATTTGCTAACAATGCCACAGCCTCAGATCGGGAGACTGGAGTGATTTGACTTACAGAAGGCTGTGTCCGGTTGTTTGTGTATTGATACAGGGCTGAGGCACAACACCTTACTGACAACAACAGTGGTCACATGAGTACGAGCAAGGAACTAGGTCTTTTCAGCAAACAACAATAATCCTGTAAAGTGTAATTTGGTTGATTTCAGGGAAATAGACAAACTAGATGTTTTAGGTCCCTCGTGTCATATATTTTATTGAAAAACAATGATTGTCCTACAAACGTTTAGAACAGATCAAGTAGAAAATATATTTATAAATAAAAGGCTATAATATCACCGACTTCTCAATCGTTTATGGTGTTCCCTGGTGACAATGCTTGTACTATTCCTCTCAATATTAGATGATAAATTTTATATAGTATTTGATTCGACAAAGATATGGTTATCGGTTCTTTGGTAGGACATCAATACCACAAATAAATGTTAAGTGAAATATTATATCTATGTGAACACAAAACAAATGTAAATTATTTAACACAGAGTTTAATCTTGTGTAAGGAAAAATAGAGTTTTTGTTATGGTTAATTAGGGTCTGGGAACACATCTAAATCGTCCATGTTTGGTAATGTGTCATCTGGTCAGGTTAGGCAAATGTTTTCCCATTCCATCCAATATCTCTTCCTTCTTTATTCGAAAATGTTATAAAAATCCTACAAAATAAAAAAAATGGAAATAGTACAAATATCTATTCTATTATATTTATTACTGATTAGGATGATCCAAGTCTTGAAATCACCATTTCCTTATGACAAAAAAAATAGTTTTAAATAAAATATCTATAATAAAAAATACGAATATATATTGCAACCTCTCTCCTGGAATCCCCAGGCATTGAGTGATCTTCTCACAGATGGCAGCACAATAGGTTTTATTCTGCTCCTCGCCCAATCTTCCCACACAGCTCAGCTCGCACACTGTCAATGGAGCAGTGCTTCCCCGGAAAGACATTATCTGATCCGGCTGAATCCAAACCAGAACAAACTGAAAACCACAAAATCCACATATATATATACTTCTTTTACAATAAAAAAACATGCTATTCACTAGCACCTGTGTGTGAACCCCGGCAATCCGCATCTTAGCAGTGCATACCACATGCTTCAGCAAAGCCATCCAGTGCTGAAAAATGATTTAACAGAATGGCGAATAGTAACGGAAGTGTCCATTCTTAAAGCACTTTTTCCTTACATATTATAAATGTCTGTACCCTAAAATTTGAGGTCAAATGTCTTCACCCATCTTATTACCCCTATATGAATTTCTCTGACATTTGAAATTAGATGAGTCTTCTGCTAAAATCCAAATCATCCAATGAACACTTTAACAACAGCTTTTGACTACTCTGCATGGCGAGGTAGAGTCATATACTACTAGGTGGCTCTGCTATGGAGAGTAGCTTTTGACAAGTGATCTGGTGCAAACACCTGCTTGGTACAAGTTTGCTAACTGTGGGGCGCCTTCAGATTGGGGTAGTTTGTTTGTTTGTTTATTTCAGTTATTTCGTGATGAGACCTGCTTGTAGCAGATAATGCTGCCTCACTGAATTGTCATGTCGCAGGTCCTTGACATGACAACCCACCTGGTCACAGATTTACAAGGAAGACGGGTTAACCCTTTTGTCACGGGCCTCAGCTCATATGGGAAATTGAATCATGAGTTCAATCCCGGCATGGCTGGGGTTCGAACCCACGACCTTTGGATCACCACAGAGGAACTGGTGCTAATAAGCTGGCGCTCTAACCAACTGCGCCACGGCCGGTGGCCTAAATATGCTTTAAGACTTATAAAGAACAATGAAGATGCCACGAGCAGAAATTCACTTGCTAGGAAATTGCAGAACAATAGGACAGATGAATTTTGGAAGGAGTTTAATTAATTAATAATAATAATAAAAATAATAACAAATAATAATAAAATTTATAAAGGGCTGATACCAGACAAGTCTGTTCATAGCGCTGTGTTTAGGGCGAGCTTCCTGAAGAGATGAGTTTTCAGTCTGCTCTTAAAAAAGGTGACTGAGGTGCTAGTCCTACTAACACTAGGGAGAGAGGGGCATGGTCTGGGGCTGACAGATGAAAAGGCTCTGTCACCCACTGTCTTCATCCGAGTCTTGGGAACTAGAAAGTGAGTTCCATCATTGGACCTGGCATCTTTAACCCTGTTTCACTAGGAGTAGATCATGCAAGTAAGGCGGCGCCTTACCATTCAGGGCCTTCCAAGTCATGAGAAGGATTTTGAAATCAATCCTTGCGTGAACAGGCAGCCAGTGTAGTTCCCTCAGTTTCCCTGATATGTGATCAAATGTCCTGATCTTTCCTATGACACGGGCTGCAGAGTTTTGAAGGTATTGTAGCTTCTTAATTTTAGATCTAGGAAGACTTGCAAGAAGGCCATTGCCGTAATCTAAAGTGGATGTAACAAAAGCATGGGTTAATTTTACAGCCGTCTTCTCTCCTAGACATTGTCTGATAGCCCCTAGGTTCCTGATGTGGTAATAGCCCTTCTTGTACATTTTCCTGATCTATGCCTTCATGTCCATCTTGAAGTCAAAGGTGATGCCAAGCTCTGATAGTATCAGGGATACTGCTGCTGGTGGCAGTATTGTGCCTGTCAGTACATATCAGCATTTCAGTCTTTCTATCATTTATTTTCATCTTGTTTGATATAAGGAAACTCCTGACCTCACTGACACATTCTTCTAGTTTGTGTCTGTTTATGTCAACTTGATGGATGGAAGTTTGGTCCATAGGGATGTAGATCTGAGTATCATCCGCATAAATATGATAGCTGAGACCATATTTGGCAAGGATATCAGCCAGAGGTTTCATATATATGGGCAATAGTATGGGCCTAGGACTGAACCCTGAGGGACCCCATATTTTATGGGCTTGAGAGATGACCTGTGAGTCCTGACCTTCACACACTGTTTCCTGTTACAGAGATATGAACGTACCCAAAAAAGGGTGTAACCTTTAACATTCCATCTCGCCTCCCGTCTATCAAATAGGATCTGGTGGTCAATGGTGTCAAAGGCAGCAGAGAGGTCAAGTAACAGTAGGATTACTGACTTCTTATTATCTAGATTATGCAGGATATCGTTTTGCACCTTTAGTAAGGCAGTCTCTGTGCTGTGATATTCCTTGTAAGCTGACTGAAACTTGTCCGTAAGGCCATTTCTGACTAGATGAGAGATCAATTGGTCTGCAACTGCCCTCTCTGTTAGTTTAGAAATGTATGTTAGGTTGGAAACAGGTCTGTAGTTCTTCTCAACAAGTTCTAAACCCAGTTTCTTCAGCAAGGGCAATTTCATGTTTTCAGATACTGCTGAATCCATCAATTATTTATTAAGGATGGAAGTAATTATTGGTAGGAGGTCCTCCAGGGCTGTATTGTATCAACAGGTTCACAATTGCACCAATATGGGGTTCAAAATCGGGTTCAAATGAACCAAATAATTGGTTCAAAATATTTTTGAGCCAAAAGTATTGTATCAAGCAGTTCGAGGCCCATGAACCCAATTTCAGGTTCTGGTTCATTTGAACCCAAAATCAGGTTCATTTTGAATCAAAAATCTCTTGCACGTCAGTTTGTACAATTTTTGCATAATTTAACATTCAATTTTAAGTCCTATACATTTTTTTTCATAAAACAAACAATATTTTGGCAGCTATATTCTTATATTTGCTCCAATCACTGAATTGCAAGTTTGTTTACATTACTCCGATATTTGACCTTTCTAAACTTACACTGGGGTTCTGATGGGATTTAATTTGCAATGTCATGAGGCCACAATGGACATTTTGTAACATTTCACTAATGTTCTTGGCACTCATGTGACGTCACATATTTTCACATTGTGATGCATTTGACAGGCAATAAAGCATTTTTGCAGCCATTGTTATAAAAATATTCAATGCAAAATTTAAGCAAGAAAAAAATTGCATCCAATGTAAGTAAAATATTTTTTATTAAATTGTTCCTGAAAAACGTATTTGGGCATGATTTGACTCTTGAAATATAAGCACACTTGAAATCTAAGCAAAAAGCCCTGGTTTGAACCTAATATTGGTGTTGAACACAGATTTTGACCCCGAAATATTGGTGTTACATAATGGGCTCAAAAACGTAAACCCGAAATTGGTGTTTGAAACCGATATTGGTTTTGAACTTGTTCATACAATACTTCTGGTTAAAATTTGTTGTTGAACACCGATTTTGAACCCAAAATATTGGGTTCATAATTTTGAACCTGTTGATACAATACAGCCCAGGAGGTCAAGTAGAAGCCAGGTCGGGATAGGGTAAAGTTCACATGACATTTTTGCTGATTTCTTTACAAGTTTGTGCACATCATTCATGGTTAGGGGTAGGAACCTCTCACGCTGTGATGGAATGGGTGCGTTTCTATTGTCCGTAGTGTCACCTGGTGACGGAGTTGTGCAAGAAGGAGCATTATCCATGTCCAGGTGAATTCTCTCTATTTTTTCAAGAAAGAATGTATTGAACTTCTCAACTTGAGTGACTTCCCAGTCAGATTGGGGCATTGGTGTGTCCTTATTCTTGTGCATGATTGTATCAATGACCCTAAAAAGCATTTTAAGGCCATGTTTATTTTCCTCCACCAGGTTAAAGAAATAGCTGGATTGTGATGACTTCAGCATGGAATTATATTTTTATCTCTGGATGTTATATAATTCTTTATCAATGTGAAGTCCTGTTTTGTTCATTTTTCTCTAAGTATCCTCTTGAGAGACCTATCCAGCTTTATTTGGTCATTCGTCCAGGGCACAGGCTTACGTTGGGTAACCTTGGCGTGTTTGTAAAGAGCATATTTATCCATAAGTGATGTGAGCTCCTTATCATAGTAATTTACCATGTCCACTAGGGAAAGGTGTTCCCATGCGGAGTTGTTGTTGGTTAGGGTTTTAATGTCCATTCTTAGGGATTGAAGATCCAAGCCCCTAAAGTTCCTGTACATGATTGATTTCTTAGGGGGTTTGGGGGTGAGATGCCTTAGTCTAGCTTGATCATTTTATGATCAGATATATGATCAGATATATACTCATCAACCAGATGGCTCTTAAGATATTTGTTCCCCTTGAAAATGATGATTAGTTCAAGGGTATTACCCAACCTATGGGTTGGTTCAGTGATCCATTGCTTCTTGTCAAAGGTTGATAGGACGTCATTAAACTTTATGACCTCAGGTTTGGTCGGTTTATTGACATGAAAGTTGAAGTCACTAAGGAAGATGACTTCATGATTGAAACAGTCATAATGGGCAACCAGTTGTGTAAATTCGTTATAGAACTCAAAGTAGGTATACCTATTCATATAAGATGGTTCTGGTCTGTAGATAACAACAAAGATTAGCTTTTTGCCCTTTATTAAAATAGATGATTCCATGAGCTCCATTGTGGTTACTGAAGGTTGGTTAGACCTATTGGTTTTAAAGGGTAATTCACATTTGTGTAAAACCCTGATACCTCCCCCTGTGCGCCCTAGCCTGTGGAAGATTTGGAATTTGAGGAATCCTTCCTCAAGCTCTCGCAAGATTCTCTCATCGCCGGTTTCATGTAGCCAGGTCTCTGTCATAAACAAGGCATCAAGGTCATTCTCAGATAAATAGTCTCTCATCCCTAAGACCTTACCTGAGATACACTGATATTTTTCTTAATATTCTTATTAGATGATGGGTTGGTATTGTTCGCAGTGCCCCCTATAATGGTGGTGTATTGAGACCGAGTGGACGGTTGTGGGGTTGAGACTAACAATTTAGGATTAAAACACAGACTTGGAGAAAGTGTGAGTTATCTTGATTTGACTGGTTTATATGTGCTATTTATATCATAGGGAATCTGAAAAGCTAAGATAGTGTTGAAATTGTGTAATATGATTAACGCAATGACAATTCTCTCTTACTCATATAGAACTAAAGGGATGAAAGCCTAAATCACGACCATGGATGAGATCATTTTTATTCCATGTATAAAGTTATCAATTTTACTTTTATGAACTTGAGGTGTGGATATTTCTGATCTGTGCCATCCAATCCTTAAATTCAGTGTTTTAAAATTAAACCTAGCCTTACCTTAATTAAATTTTCTGCCCAAATCTGAGATCACTTGTACAAAAATCAAAAAAACCTGTGATCCAATTGAGGGAATGATGGAAATCAAAAGTGTCCCATACAATACTTTAATCCTGTGCTCAGTGGGGTGTGACAATGCCTTGCAGTTCTTTGCAAATATTATAACCAATTAAACAACAGGGGGCACACAATTTGTAACTTTCCTAGGGAATGATATTATTTAGAGGGTGTTCCACCACTGAATCACCGGTCTTTTCTTATTTCTCTTGGAACACAATTTTCAACTTCATCAAAGAAATATTTTTAAAAGGCATAAGGTAAAAATTTCACTTTTAAAAAATGCTTTGTTATCTTATCCTTGAATGAATCATATCCTTTAAATTTTAGGATGTACATAAGTATTTTTAATTTGATTTTAAACATCAGGCTGATATAAATGTGGAGCAAGAGCTTTCATGCCCTGAGTTTATATATATAGTTATGCTATATATAGACACATGGCTGAGATCAAACCTATTTTTATCATTTGGTTTGCAGACAGCTCGTGATTTATATGCGTCATAGGAATAGCTAGGGTGAGCGAGCGGTCAATGGCGGCTCACTGGTTGTTAATGTTTGATTTGAAAATGAAAATAAATGCTGAAGATTCTTAAATAGTTGTAGCGAACCCGCTTTTTGTGAGGGGAATGTTTATTCATTCAATTAAACCGACAATGATTGTATGGAAGAAAGCCCGGGTGCCGAGGTGATTCGGCTTGTCAGTTAGATATGATGTTTTTGGGGGGTTTTTTTCCTTCTTTTAATAATGTCCAGGTGATTGGACACGCTTTGTCTAGGTGATTAGACAAGGTTGCCTAGGTGATTAGACAAGGTTGCCTAGGTGATTAGGAACCTGTATAGCAAGTAGGTGATTCCAAACTTGTATGAGAGAGGGAGTTATGAAGTAAACACTCGCCACGAGTACAAAAAGATCTGTGTGACGAGCGCTGCGCTTCGTTCAAAGCGAATCCAGAATCAGCCCTCGTTACAGATCAGATTTTACACTGCTAGTGCTCACTTAAGTCAGCAAAAAAACGTAGACTTAAGGCAGAGGTGTGCTGGAACAGGTGGTGTGGATTATAACAGGTTTCAGATACGTTAGAGCCCTGTAAAATGTCAGAAAAACCAACAAATTACAGAGCTAGATCAAAACACTGCCATCTTGTACCTCAGGCATTCGCACCTGATAATAATAATAATCATAATAATAATAATAATAATAATAATAATAATAATAATAATAATAATAATAATAATAATAATAATAATAATAATAATAATAATAATAATAATAATAATAATAATAATAATAATAATAATAATAATAATAATAATAATAATAATAACTGTAAAACACCGTTGCCAACTAACATGGACGATGTTGTTGGTCGTGATAAAATTGTTGAACTGTGGCAAGATCACTACAAAGATTTGTTTAATTGTTTACATAACACTGTAATTGTTTTGTACCAGCAATTATACTGATTGGTCAGTTTATGTGTCAGACACCTGATTACAGTTTATGACCTGATGTTGGTCAATTCAGATTTGACGATATTCTTGTGAGCAATTCCAAATTTAGAATGGTATCAAATATACGGCAATAACTGCTGAGGTAGTAATTGTATACTACCTATGTCATGCAGAGTACACAAAGATATCAATTGCTGCTTCATTACAATAGGTACCAACTCAGTATTACCACATTGGGCATTAACTCAGTATTACCACAATAGGTATTAACTCATTATTACCACAATGGGTATAAACGCATTATTACCACAATGGGTATTAACTCATTATTACCACAATGGGTATTAACTCATTATTACCACAATGGGTATTAACTCATTATTACCACAATGGGTATTAACTCATTATTACCACAATGGTTATTAACTCATTATTACCACAATGGGTATTAACTGATTATTACCACAATGGTTATTAACTCATTATTACCACAATGGGTATTAACTCATTATTACCACAATGGGTATTAATTCATTATTACCACAATGGGTATTAACTCATTATTACCACAATGGGTATTAACTCATTATTACCACAATGGTTATTAACTCATTATTACCACAATGGGTATTAACTCATTATTACCACAATGGTTATTAACTCATTATTACCACAATGGGTATTAACTCATTATTACCACAATGGGTATTAATTCATTATTACCACAATGGGTATTAACTTATTATTACCACAATGGGTATTTACTCATTATTACCACAATGGTTATTAACTCATTATTACCACAATGGGTATTAACTCATTATTACCACAATACGTATTAACTTATTATTACCACAATGGGTATTAACTCATTATAAAAACTCAATATTCTCAAGCCAACCCTCCATTAGAGGACTCCTCTCTAATATCTCTGTCACTGGTGAAAAAGATTGGGCGCAAAAGTCAAATATTTTATCAGATGCTTTGTCACATGTGGTATATATGTTCCAAATCATTTCTTGTGGTGCTCACTTTCTAACCAAAACAATGATAATAATTGCACACGTAACAAAATATTTCTCTCAGTGCCTATTGTCTGCCAAAAATAAGCTTTATTGAGTGTGGTCCCTTGGATCTGTCCAGTCTGACCCTTTCTGCAGTAAATCAAACACAGAAGGAGAACAGCATACAAAGTACCTCTTTTGGCTTTTCCAGAAGTTTATGAACCAATTCTGTCATTTCATCTGTAAAATTCGACGGTATCTGAGATGCAGCGAAGTTGATCGAAATCTGTAATGAAGGCATTTCCTTTCTTCTCCAGAAAACAATATTTTGTTGGTGTTTTTGTTTGTTTCCTGAGAATGTGTCCAGGTGCCTACTCACTGTACATGTGAAACAACATGCTCTGTTGCATTCTAAACGAGCTGTTCTTATTTCAGAACAAAAGATTTGTAACTATTTTCAAATAGCCACACTGGGTGAGAGTGGCCGTGTTGTCTCGCACCATGCAGGCCCCTCATATCAGGCCCGGCCATGTATGGGGGCACGTGCACCAGTATGATGACCAGCGGTCAGATTGTCTTATTCATTATTATTAGAACCTCAGTTTTGCCATTAGCACGTGATCTGAATAGGGGCAACATTCTTTTCCTTAATTCTCTCAACAAGATCTCAGACTTTTCTGATTTTTGGGGAAGGGTAAATTTTAAAACACTGAAAATTAAAGATTGAATAATGCAAAAACATCCACACTCCAAGGGTGTGATTTCAGCTTTTCCACCCTTTAGTTGTATGTGAAAGATTGGAGATTTGACATTGCTTTGTTCACACATTTTTTGCACTATTAGAGTTTTTCGGATTCCCTGTGGTTTAACGCTGTTTCCTCCTTTTTTTGTCTCCATTTATAAACTGTAAGTAAAAACTTCAAAGGTGCAATGTGCGTTACCGCAAATCCATTGTGTCTTATCAACACTTTCTTTTCATTCCCCAAAATCCGTTCTACTGATGTTAATTACAGACCTCCGAATGTATTCGGCAATTCCATTTACAAAACATGAAAACACATGAACTGAGATAAAGTGTAACTATCAAACAGGTTATGGGTTTCCCATTTTAATTTTGATGTGAAATCATTGACATCTTGTTTTTCGTAACAATCATATGAAAATTAAGATCAACAATCAAGATCAATAAAAAATACTACAGTAGAGTGATGGGTAGTGTTAATTATTTGGCTCATTTTGACGCATCCTCTGCTTGTCCCGACTCTGCATTACACAGGTAGTATTAAATTTCTTGACATCGACGTTCAATCATGATCAGTTGGCTGACCTACTTGTAGACGGTTACCGCCCAGGTACAAAGCAGAATTGTATCCCCCCATAAAAAATAATATACCGTATTCACTCGAAAACAGGACGACCCTGTGTACAAGAGGACCCCCAAAATTGATGTTATTTTGCTTGAATTACCATTAATTCAAGTCTGGCGGCCATTTTAAAAGTAAAATGTAAATATCCTTACGCAATATAACAAAACATACCGAGTCGGGGAATCTGTGTGAGCGGATTCAGTGAACTGGATCCGCTCACACAGATGACCCGACGGGGCATGTTTTGTTTTTATACCTCAGAAAACTACTGTATTTTTTATAAAATGATACATGAAACAAGATATTTATCATTAAAAACGTTTTTTATAATTGTAAACAAAGCGCATGAATACACCACCTCATTTGACCCTGTCACGTGACCCGAAAATAGTGCGTACAGCCATAGACTGATTGCCGCCCTCTGTGTATCCAGGATGTTCTTGACACTCGGCAGGGGACCAGTCTAAAGATGGCCGATGGAAAATAGTTCGCACAGCCTGAATACCCAAAACGGATATGGCATGGTTGTATTCATTGGAAATCTCGTCGATCCGCGCATCACTGAGGTGTAACACAAGCGTGCCATTTTGAAAAGCGGAAGTAACGGGGAGAAGCTCTAACTTATTCTTAGCGCGAAAACGATCGGAGCACCACCACAGTGTATTAACTCGCATTGAAATATTAATATATTACACAATGATGGATCCCTGATACTACATATTTACATAGTTATTCACGTAGTGTCAGGGATCCATCAGGGGCAGACTACTGTTGACACGTGGTAGAATCTTTCTTTGTGTATTATAAGGCAAAGATATTAATTATATCGCTGTTTGGAGAGTTTATATCTGGACATTATGAGTGAAGTTTATTACGCCTGGAGGTGCCGGAAATCACCGTCCACAGGTTGCCCTCGTGTAAAAGACAACCCCCCAAACCTTGACAAAAGGTTTGGGGGTTAAATTAACCAATAATAAGTTTTTATCATAGACATTATTTCAAAATAGCTCAGCATATCAACATTTCCTCTAACTTCCCTTGCAGATTGGTCCAAAATTAAAAATTGCTCTAATATTGTTAATTTTGAAAGGATTTTATTGATTAAAAGACTCTGTGAGCTTGTTTTTGAAAGATGCAGATGATTGAATATTTATATTTGTAATGAAATCCACGGAAATAGAAGTTTCATATTCAAATTCATTCAAAGGTCACTTTAAGGTCACCAGCAATATTTTATAAAAAATAGCCTACAAAGGTCCACATTCAGTCATGTATCATTTATGGATATATGTAAAAACGTTACATGCCTATGTCTGTCATTTCTACTGATGAGCGCAAGTCATCAGTATTCATAAAAATCTGGCGGTGAACTGATTGGTGAGGAATAAATGCTAACTGAAATAGATTCTGTTTTGTTCTGACAGCAGTACTGATTGGTCAGTTTATGTGTCAGGCACCTGGCTACAATTTATGACCCGATGTTGGTCAATTCAGATTTGACGTATTTTTGTAACTATAACTTGGGGAACTCCAAATTTAGAATGGTATCCAATATAAGGCAATGACTGCAGAGGTAGTAATTGAATGCTACCTCTGAAATGCCTCTGAGTACAAGTCAGGCACAGAAAAATATTTTATCCTAATCTGTTTTGTAACCAGTGGGAATCATTTTATATAAGGTCAATAATAGAGGCATGTCGACCTTGCTAATGGATCTATCTGCCAGTTGCTTGGTAGAGAACAATTCGAGGTGAACAATCTGCGCCAAAAGTACATTTAGAAAGTGATCAGGAAGTTGCAAACCCAACTTAAGATCCGGGTTGGCCAAGCTGCATGGCTCAAAGGGGAACAGATGCATTTCTCACTGGCGTACAGATTGAGATAGGTAAACATCCTGGTTGGCCAAGCTGCATGGCTCATAGGGGTAAAGATTGAGATAGGTAAACATCCTGGTTGGCCAAGCTGCATGGCTCACAGGGGTAAAGATTGAGATAGGTAAACATCCTGGTTGGCCAAGCTGCATGGCTCACAGGGGTAAAGATTGAGATAGGTAAACATCCTGGTTGGCCAAGCTGCATGGCTCACAGGGGTAAAGATTGAGATAGGTAAACATCCTGGTTGGCCAAGCTGCATGGCTCACAGGGGTAAAGATTGAGATAGGTAAACATCCTGGTTGGCCAAGCTGCATGGCTCACAGGGGTAAAGATTGAGATAGGTAAACATCCTGGTTGGCCAAGCTTCATGGCTCACAGGGGTAAAGATTGAGATAGGTAAACATCCTGGTTGGCCAAGCTGCATGGCTCACAGGGGTAAAGATTGAGATAGGTAAACATCCTGGTTGGCCAAGCTGCATGGCTCACCGGGGTAAAGATTGAGATAGGTAAACATCCTGGTTGGCCAAGCTGCATGGCTCACAGGGGTAAAGATTGAGATAGGTAAACATCCTGGTTGGCCAAACTGCATGGCTCACAGGGGTAAAGATTGAGATAGGTAAACATCCTGGTTGGCCAAACTGCATGGCTCACAGGGGTAAAGATTGAGATAGGTAAACATCCTGGTTGGCCAAACTGCATGGCTCACAGGGGTAAAGATTGAGATAGGTAAACATCCTGGTTGGCCAAACTGCATGGCTCACAGGGGTAAAGATTGAGATAGGTAAACATCCTGGTTGGCCAAGCTGCATGGCTCACAGGGGTAAAGATTGAGATAGGTAAACATCCTGGTTGGCCAAGCTGCATGGCTCACAGGGGTAAAGATTGAGATAGGTAAACATCCTAAAGCTTTTGTCTCTCAGGTCTGATTATATGCATCTACCTTCACGCATGGATAGATTGCTCATTCAACATTATGCCTGAAACCACATTCCAATATGAATATAAAATGACTTTATGATATGAATAAACCTCCATCCGTCGATGCTTACTACTCAATGAAAGAACATTGTTTGAAGCTGGTGCTCTTGTGCGTTATTCTGCTTTGCTCAAGACATGCCCACACATCCCATTCAGAACCTTAGAAAAGGTTTGTGATGACATTTCCTCATCAAAGGATAAAATCTGTGAAATAAGTATTATTAAATATTGTCATAAAACATTGTTATATTGAGGGATGGCTTTTTGAACTTGAGTTAACAAGCTTTGAATTCGTCAGTGCAGAGAATGCAGGGTTTGTTTTGACCTCCATTTTTATTTTACCCAGGATCCTCATTCTGAGCATGCCCAGAATGAGTTCAAAAGCACATGGTTCCTCTCAAAAGTAAACAACCTCATTGTGATGTCATAACACTCATTCTTAGCATGCCCCGAAGAAGCTAAAAAACATGGTTCCTGTTCGAAAAGTAAACAAGCTTCATTATGATGTCATTGAGATTCAGCCATATTGGAAAATGGTGTCAAAATTGTTATGGAACTTTTCATCCCAGAAAGTCACCCCATCTCATCACCTTAAGTAGGTCCTTTATTATATATTAAAGTGGCATTTTATCACAAAATACTTCAGCTTCAATTGGGCAAATTTTTGAACTTATAAGTTATGATGAAGATGGACTGAAAGGAACATTTCCCTTTTCCTAAGTTTAGGAATCGACAAAAAGGGTGTCCTTTAAGTGACCCAGAATACTGGAGCGAAAGGGTAAAGCAATGGTGTCTAGGGTACTAACACATCGTCATTTTGGCGATATAGATTTTCAACAATCTTTTACTGTAAGTCAATAAGTGCTAGTAATCAACACATATGTAACATAATTTGTGATTACCATGCCTGTTCCCAGATGAATGCGGATTAATTACTTTATGGTGTATTAATCTAAGCTGAAAGGTGCAAAAGTATTTGTTTCTACCATTCAGTTACCCATAGGCAATATTGATTTAATCTCTTTTGTCCTTTACTGAAGAGTATGTGCACTATTTTTTAACAAATTTCCTCCTTCCATATATAACTCGAAGTCGGCAAGATGACGTATTTGGTATATCTTAGTTGTTGGTATAACAAAGAAACCGAGCGATAGTGAATGAAATTTCAGATGTACGAGACTTTGCGAGAGCTTAGAGTGTGATAATTATACTATAGGCGAGAGTAAGCCATGTCCACAGGAAAAAACACACTAGTTAATCTCCTCAATACAGTAGAATACGCCCAGACGTATGTCATGTTTACAGAATGATGTTTCTAAGACGGCTATTCTTAGTTTGGTTATGGTGAGTGGTGGTGTGTTTGGGGAGTTTGAGGATGATCGCAACTTTTATTCCATAGATTTCTCAAAACAAAACACCTTTATGCGTTTTTAAGTGTGTTAACATTTTACCGTTAGATTCAGTGGTAATTTACAGAAATATCCAAAACCGGAAATAAACACAATTTGAACACTTTCAATTCAAAATTCGAGAAAATTAATTTTGGTAATCTTGTTCTGTTTTGCATGTATATGTAAATGTTATCAAAATAATAATTGGTAATAATTGCTCTCTTAATTGCTCTCAGGGGCACATTGAAAATGTTGAATATTAGGGCAATGGGTAACTGACTGATTTTGATCCAGTAGGTTTATATCATTACGAACTGGTCTCCAGCTCACATATTGCGTCATAGGAGATAAAGTTGTTCAATCTTGTTTGTATTGACACAGAGAAAGCATGAGTTACGAATGACTCTGAGAAAGGTTTGTTGGTGGAAGATTAAGATTGAGACGGAACACCTTTGGCGTATCCAACAGATATCCAACCCAATAATACTGAGTGACTACATTCAATGTCTTTTTTCTTATCTGTTCTAATAATTGAATGTGAAAATGCTAGAGAGAAAAAAATACAAAGGATTGTTGGAACTAAATAAAATTTACTACCAAATATCAATTGAAAAATAATTCTTTGTGTTATTTACTGTGACACAAGTGAAACCAAAAATACAATCACAAGCCTACTCAATAAATATAAAGCAAAGAACATGAGCCTGAGTCCTGTGCCGACTGTTTTTGTGATGTTTGTGAACCTTTCCTGAAAATATCTATTTATTGCTTGTAAATGATAATTTCAAGTATTAACTCGGCTTCACAAGTCGAGAACAGTCAATGTCGTAAAAGGAATGTATAGTACTCCGCACAAAATGGCGGACTGACTCTACCACCCTCACATTGTAGAAGATCCAAACTGAGGCTATGTTTGGATCAGCAGAACGTGCCAGGTGTCTATGCCTGTGAGACATGGTTCACTCTTTCCAATTATCTGAGCTTCATGAAAAATAGAAAGGATTAATCTCTTGACAATGCTAAATCTTGCTTCCAAATTGTTTTGTATGACGATATTTTGCTAAGCTGACTTACAGGGTCCTGATATTTTTGTAATGTTAATTAAAATCCAATATGACATCCACCTAGTCGCAACTACATTGTGTTTTTCTGATAAAATCTCAAACTAAATCTATAATTTGATAACAAGAATAAGGCACTGGATGTTCCAGTGCCAAGGAACCACGGTTTTGCATACTCGACAACTCAGTAATAGCCATTGATCTTTTTTAAATATAACAAGAAAGTCTTTTTTTTTTAAAAAGAATTTGTATACAGTTTCCTTTTTGAAAATGATGTTTTTTTCTCACCATATTGAAGTTGCCGCAAATCATAGACCAACACATGCATGGTGTCACCGTCAGGTCATCTCTGGTGCACACACGTCGTGGTGGTCAGTAGTGTTTTTGAATAAGACCCATTTTTCTTATCAAAAACCTGCTTAAAACTTGTCGAATCGAAATATAAAATCGGTAAAGTAAATACTTACATCGACTGACATCACTACCCAACTCGTACTGATCTTTTTATGACAAATAATATCATAATTAGCTGGATTTTCATGCTTTGAAGGAAACTCACACTCGCATGAATTATCTGCCATCTTCTGACTTAATATTACAGCGGTAATAATCTATTGTATCGGGAGATCCTTAAGATAGCGCTGTATATATTGGGTTGTAGTAAAGTTATGATCACAGGATTGAATAATATAAACATAAATAAAAAGTAAATTGAGTCCAGCTTTCAAGCTTGACTCCTAACACGAATAGCTCGGAATAAACAATTCAGTTGTGTCACACTTTTAAACAGGTGAAAACACAGGTATATACGTATTAAATATAACTCAGTGTGGCTTCTGAGAATTGATAACTGGATATAATATTAACTACAAAAGCATTGCAAAACCACATTAACAGCGATTATCAGCGAATATCTGCGAACACGAACAGAAAAGAACTAAACGGTGAGATAAAAACACTAATTGATTTCTGTCGATATAATTGATTTCTGTCGCTGGTAATATATTGTGGCCACCAACACGCGAATACCGGTAATTGCCGGCAATTTATCCAAGCTAACTCTTGGAAGATACTTATTGTCTATCACCCTATACTATTATATATTGTGATATTCAATATACATATTGAATATCAATCCAGACTATTATCTGGAAGTTTTTGATGATAATATCCAAGCTAATAAGATAAATTGATAAAAAACTAGGCTACTTCCTAGCACAAATAGAAAATTTTTTTAATCTGTACAGGCAAACATCCTGTAAAAACACATCATTCACTAGGCTATTACCTAGAAATCTATTCTGTTCAGGCAAACCTCCTGTATAAATACAGGACGTTGTATATGATCAAGGTATTATCCACTATCATATGAAATATAGAAAATAAATAAATAAAACAAAAAATCAAATTATGAACACTTATAAAGTTAAAAAAATAATCCATGATTTCTGGGATAGGAAAACAAAATCTAGATATTACAAAGTATGGTGGGATCGGTTCCCCAAGAATTAAAGTACATACGAACCTGAGGGGAATATACATCAGGACTTATTAAAAATATATTGGGCTGACAAAAAAACAGCAAAATCACTAAAAAGTAAGAATACAAAAAAATTAGTCCATAATAAATCAAATAATGACTCTCCCTTCCTTACAGATGGCTTCAAAGGTAACAAAGAGAGCTGGGAAGAAGAGGAGGATCTTGTCAAAACCCTCTCCGCCCACCCCACTCAACTGGGCCGAATTGATGGAAGCTGAGGATGGTGAGGATGTAAATGATCAGGGTCCCCCTCCCCCCAGTAGCCTGGTGAAAGAGACAGGGCCAGTGGGAAGTGACAAGATGGTGGCGACACCTGTCGCTCAGAAACCAGATGACCCCATTAACCCTTCTCCAGTACCTGGCCCCTCTGGGACAGATGCTAAGGATGAACTAGCGATGAGCATGGATGAACTCATGTCCATGCTCACCAAAAAATCCTCGAGCTTCACTAAGCTGAAGGAGGAGGACGAGAGCAAGCAGAAGCTGATTCTGAAACTGAAAGCAGAGCTGGTGGAGGCCACTCTTAATCATCAGAAGCTGAAGGAGGAGATGGAGGGCCTTTCCAAGAAAAATTGTAATCTGAATGTGCGTCTGAAGCATGAGGCAAGTAAATCTAAGAGAGCTGAGAGTAAAATTGAGGAGCTAAAGTGTACCATACAACGTAACATGGATCAGATCACTAAGCTAGAACTAAAAAATATGGAGCACATCAAAAAAATCAGTGCTATGGCGGAGGGCTCCACCTCAGCAACCGCTACAAGACCAGCTAGACCCCTGGCTCAGTCAGTGAAAAGGGACAAGATTCTCTTCATTTCAGACCCGACCCACAGGGGTCTGATATCTCCTGATGACGAAAGATGGGGATGGGACATAGTCACGGCAGAGCATGTGGCTGACATTAAGGACTTCGAAGTGATGCTGAGGGGTCCTAACCCCCCCAAAAAACTGGACGATTATGGTGCGATAATCATATGCTTGGGCCTTTCTGAGGCTGAGAGAGAGGAATATGGGAGGGATACGCTCACAAAGCTAAAAAAGCGTGTCTTTAAAGCATTCATGAAACCTGGAAGGTTCCAGGCAATTTTACAGTG
Source organism: Amphiduros pacificus (assembly GCA_949316495.1). Classification (NCBI taxonomy): domain Eukaryota; kingdom Metazoa; phylum Annelida; class Polychaeta; order Phyllodocida; family Hesionidae; genus Amphiduros; species Amphiduros pacificus. The sequence goes on from OX439001.1 coordinate 62,277,614, forward strand.
GTTTAAGGTATCTGAAAACAATATATGATCTTAAAATTGACATACATACAGGCTATCTATCTGAAATCCACTAAAGAACATCTGCCCTGAGAATTATGATTTTTTGTGACCACCAAGTACTGCCAGGACTAAACAGGAAGTGTGTTGTGTGACCTTGACCTTTGAACTGTCAGGGGGCTCTGTAAGTCATAGGAGGTGTTGTTTACCAATTGTCAAAATTGGAGCAACACATTTTTGGCCATTTTTTTCCACTATTTAGAGAATGAATTATAATACTTATGATAATACTTATCATGATGATAGTGCCTTTTCTTGGCTTTCTTTTGGTGGTAAATTTATTAAAAACGGATGAATATTTATGAAGTTATAAATGAAGAAATCATTATTTTTTATATTATATATGTTTGCAAAAAAAAGTTTTAAAAAATTCTATACAGCCCAGCTTTTAAGGTGGAATCCATGCAGCCTTTGATGTCTTCCCATTCAATGGTGTGAAAAACCCCAAATTTCATCAAAGAGGGTCATATCATAAATTTTACTGATACCAATTATCAGCATTCACAGTTTTGCCATTCAAAGTCATTGTGATTTAAGGCCAAACCAGTGATCAAAGGGTTTAATGTCACTTTTTCAATATCACTGCCTTCAAGTTAAGGGGGATTCCATGCAACCTTTGAGTCATGTCTTCCCTTTTTGACAGAAAGGTTTTCATATGCATAAGATACTTTTCAAATAAATAGTATACTTTTCCCATAAATGATATATCTTTCACAACCATAAGATATTTGTCACAACCATAAAATATTTTTCACGGCCATGAGTTATTTCATTGATTCAAATAATATTAAAATAATCTTATGTTGTTCTGAAGTATACTCCTGGCAATAAATTGATAAATTGTACAAAACATCTTCACCCTGTTTCCCAAGCTGGACAGGTGCACAACTGGTAACTCATTAGGTGTTTACACAAGATCACATACCAGCTAAACAAAGCTTGTTGACAAAGTGTTCAATTGCTGGTGTAGGTTTTAGCAGACAACTGATCAACTTTCAAGTGCCACAGAAATTTGTTAACAGAGAATATTTTGGGTACTACTACATAAAAGCACTGTTTAGGGTATAAACATTCATGTTATGTAAAGAAAATGTGTCTGAAAGTCAGGTTTCACCAATGCTTTAAGCTTTCTAAGCTTGTGACGTGTCCAATATACTGGTGCCAGCTACCCCCCATATCGATTTTCTGCAACCCACAAATAGTGGCAGCACACACCGTGCTAAATCATCATCTTGCAAAACTCGCTGAACACTATGGCAGTAGCCAACTGATAATAGTTAGAAATCCTGCTAAGATCACCGACCCGCCTGCAGCTGAAGTAGTTACTTCGCCTACTGACCACACCTTGCGTGTGGAGGCTGCTCGTGATTGGCTGGAAAACATGCTAAAAATCATCAAGCCGTCCCATGATTTCCCTAATGAGCTGCCAGAATTCTGGGAGCAAACGGAAAATCCCTCTGACTCTTCCTCGGATGAAGATGGAGCATGTGCTACAGCAAGAAATAAACACATTAGCTTTAATAATGCGGACTATATGAATGAGTCAGTGACAACAGTTATCCCTCATGGATCAGCAGCCAGAATAATAGGGTCTGGAGGGAAGATGATTAGGCATCTAGAAAAAATAACTGATACTGAACTAAAAAAGCTTGACTCTGGGAAGGACAATAGGTCTAAGGATCGCATGAAGATGGACTCAGGAAGGGACAATAAGACCATAGATCGCATGAAGATCGTGGGAACCCCGGTGGGTATCGCCCATGCCCTTGTGGAGATAAGAAAAATCATAAGGGAACTTGGGCTGGAGGATGAAGATAGATCTGATACAAGGGACACCTGCGTCTACTTCGCCCAAGGGCGATGCAGGAACGGCAATAGGTGCCAATATTCCCATGATGTGGCAGCCCCGAGCGCCTCAGGATCAGGGTCTAGGGATAGGGACTCTAGGCACAATGTGCAGAGGAGTCCAGTTAAACTGATAAAAGCTAAGAAGTTGAGAAAATGTAATATGCCATGAATGTAAAGATAAAAAAAATGTTGAAAATCTATGTAAAATTGAAAACCATCTGTTTAAAATATGTAACGGTACTTACCATATATCAAATAAAGCTGAGATGTACTTGAACCATCTATCTTGTGTCTATTCATACTTCCCATGTACTTGCAAAATTGATCAGAATATTTGGCAGTTCAATATTATATTTAAAGATAAGCAAGCTAAAATGTATGAAGTTTCAAATTGTATCATTTGCCTACTTCTTATGCCTATTTTACACAAAAAAGATCTCCATGTTGTCCATACAGTACTAACTGAATACTGTTGTATAGTATCACTCCACCCCAGACTATCAAAAGATACATATATAAATGAACAATTTTTGACCGACCCCACTAGCACAGTTGGTAGAGTGTAGGATCTGTGCCTTTGTTGGTTAAATAAGTGGAGGACGGGAGGTGGTGGGTTCGACTCCCACTGCCGGCAGTGTTACTTTCACACTGGGTAAAAGGCTCGAAAGTCGACCTGATATGGCCATAGTTGCTGAAAGGGTCGTAAAAACACCATTTCCCAATTTTAAATGAACAATTTCAAAGTGTTTCTACAACTACACACATTAATAATATACCAGGCAGTGGGGGTTTCCCATATGGACACTTTTAATGCTCATCTCCAAAATGAATGGTTTATAGAGGAAAAGGGCAGTGACCACTCAGAGAGCTCCTCGGTGTCACGTGACGGATTAGACTCCACCCATCCACTGTCAAGAACCTGGTCCGAGTCGAGTATATCGGCAATTACTGAGCCTACAAACGTAGAATCCCATCCTCCTGCATTGGAATCTGTTAATGAAGGTAACATAATCGTGTCACATGCATATGAGAACACAGAGAGCGCCATAGATACACAAAAAAACGAGTGTAAAACTTTGAGTCGATCGGGAGAGGAACCAGGCTATCCCGGACGTGATTGGTCATCTTGGGGGGTCTCGAGGGCCAAATGACGTCACCGGGTCGATGACCGGATTCCCCTCATCAGGTAGATTTAATATAACTCAATCTGAAACAGAAATACAAGATCCTTTGCAAATGAAATCTAATAGCTACAAACAAACAAATAATATTAACATTGGCACATGTAATGTTCAAAGCATAACCCATAAAGTATTAGCAATCAAAGATTAACTCTATACAAACAAGCTGCATGCGATCTTTATAACAGAAACATGGCTACATGAATATGGGGATGAAAGAATACAGAATGAGCTGGAGGAAGGAGGTCTGAAACTCCACTCATTTCCGAGGATAGGCAGGAATGGAGGTGGGATTGCTCTGCTGCATCGGTGTGAGCTTCTTTTTAAATCAAATAGGTTGGATCCTCCTGCTGTAAAAACAATGGAACTAATGGAAGCCTCATTGCTTCTGAGAGGAAAAAAGATTACATTTGTAACAATATACAGGCCAGAGCCATCTGGTGGAAATAGATATACATACACAGAATTCTATGATGAACTCACTAAACTTATCGCACACTATGGCTCTTTTATCCATGAAGTCATTTTCCTGGGTGACTATAATTTTCATGTCAATAAACCAAATAAACCTGATGTTGTAAAATTTAATAAGGTGTTATCCACATTCGACATGAACCAATGGGTAGCTGAACCAACTCACAGGCTTAGAAATACACTTGATCTGATCATAACTTTTAAGGGAAATAAATTCATCAAAAGTCACAAGGTTGATGAATACTTATCTGATCACAAAATGGTCCTCATGACCCTAGATATGCTTCCTCCAAAGCCTGCCAAAAAAATCATAAAATATAGAAATTTCAAAAATATACATATGGACTCATTAAGACATGACATTAATGAAATAATGTCAAATCGGATGGATTGGGAGTCATTATCCCTAGCTGACATGGTTGATTTCTATGACAAAAAATTAACCACCATAATTGACAACCATGCCCGAGGATAGGCAGGAATGGAGGTGGGATTGCTCTGCTGCATCGGTGTGAGCTTCTTTTTAAATCAAATAGGTTGGATCCTCCTGCTGTAAAAACAATGGAACTAATGGAAGCCTCATTGCTTCTGAGAGGAAAAAAGATTACATTTGTAACAATATACAGGCCAGAGCCATCTGGTGGAAATAGATATACATACACAGAATTCTATGATGAACTCACTAAACTTATCGCACACTATGGCTCTTTTATCCATGAAGTCATTTTCCTGGGTGACTATAATTTTCATGTCAATAAACCAAATAAACCTGATGTTGTAAAATTTAATAAGGTGTTATCCACATTCGACATGAACCAATGGGTAGCTGAACCAACTCACAGGCTTAGAAATACACTTGATCTGATCATAACTTTTAAGGGAAATAAATTCATCAAAAGTCACAAGGTTGATGAATACTTATCTGATCACAAAATGGTCCTCATGACCCTAGATATGCTTCCTCCAAAGCCTGCCAAAAAAATCATAAAATATAGAAATTTCAAAAATATACATATGGACTCATTAAGACATGACATTAATGAAATAATGTCAAATCGGATGGATTGGGAGTCATTATCCCTAGCTGACATGGTTGATTTCTATGACAAAAAATTAACCACCATAATTGACAACCATGCCCGATCAAGGTTGCCAATGTATCCAGGCATAAACCAGTACCATGGATGGACAACCACATCGAACAGGAAAGAGCAACAAGAAGAAGACTTGAGAGAAAAATGAAAACGACTGGGCTGCATGTTGATAAGGAACTATATAATCGGTAAAGGAATAAATACAATTTCCTATTAAAAACTTCACAATCAGATTACTACTCAGATCTGGTGAATGAAAATAAACATGACCCGAAAAAATTATTTAAGGTCATTGACAGAGTCATGCATAAACCAACGGAGGTCCCAATGCCACCCTCACAATGTAACATGGCATTGGCCGAGAGGTTTAATGAATACTTCTTGGAAAAAATAGATACTATCCGTAACAACCTGGAGCAACAATACATATATGCAAATTCCTCACCAGAGGACACCACCAAACATCTAGAAGATGTAAACAGAACCTGTAGTGATATGGATGTGACTCCACATAGTTCAAATTCGTCACCAGGTGAAGCCATGAGCAACAGAAGATCAGAACGTACAGTACGGAAATTGGTGAAAAGGTCTGCAAAGAAGTCATGTGAACTGGACCCTATCCCTACATGGCTCTTAACCGACCTCATAGATGACCTTTTACCAATAATCACCGCAATCATAAACAAATCTCTGGTGGAGACAGCAGTACCTGAAAGTATGAAAATAGCAATTATAACACCCCTGCTAAAAAAACTTGGCTTGGAATTGGTCGAGAAGAACTATAGACCTGTCTCTAAACTCACAGAGAGGGCTGTTGCAGACCAATTGGTCCCTCATCTTGTAAGAAATGGCCTTACAGACAAATATCAATCTGCCTAAAAGGAATACCACAGTACTGAAACAGCTCTTCTAAAAGTGCAGAATGATATCCTACGCCACCTAGACGATAGGAAGTCCGTTATCCTGTTGTTACTTGACCTCTCTGCTGCCTTTGATACCATTGATCACCAAATTCTATTCAATAGATTAGAGACCAGATGCAATGTTAGAGGTCACGCCCTCTCATGGATGTGATCATATCTGGGTAACAGGAAACAGTGTGTGAAAGTTGGAACTCATAGGTCTGGTCATAGGCCCATAAAATATGGAGTCCCACAGGGATCGGTTCTTGATCCCATATTATTCACTATTTACATGACACCCCTAGGTGATATCCTATCTCGATATGGCATGAGCTACCATATTTATGCTGATGACACTCAGATCTACATTCCAGTTGACCTCACTTCTCCTCAACAATCAGGCATGAATGTTCACAATCTGGAGGAATGCGTCAAGGAGGTCAGAGCCTTCCTCATATCAAACAAAATGTAGATAAATGATGGGAAAACAGAAATGCTAATATGTACTGACAGATATAACACTAACACTGGTAGCAGTAACCCTTCAATCAAAGTTTGGAGCTCTCATATTGTTCCTAGTGAGACTGTTGTAGACCTGGGCATAACCCTAGATACAAACATGAATATGAAGGCTCAGATAAAGAAAATGTGCAAGAGAGGCTATTATCACATAAGAAACCTGTCGGCTATCAGACATTGTCTAGACGAGAAGACAGCTGAAATCCTTACTCATGCATTTATCACATCAACCCTAGACTATGGCAATGGCCTCCTTGCTGGACTTCCTAGAACTGACATTATTAGGCTGCAATACCTACAAAACTCTGCAGCACGTGTGATTGGAAGAATTAGAAAGTTTGATCACATATCTGATAAATTGCATGAAATGCATTGGCTCCCTGTTCATGCAAGAATTGACTTTAAAATTCTACTTATGACATGGAAGGCTCTGAATGGTAAGGCGCCCCCTTACCTGCGGGACCTACTCCATGTCAAACAAGGAGAACGTGGTCTAAGATCAAATGACGGCACCCTCTTACAAGTCCCTAGGACCCGACTGAGAACAGTGATAGGGTGATAGGGTCTTCTCATCTGTGGGCCCCAGACGCCTGCAGATATCAGGACGAGTACCTCAGTCTCCTCTTTCAAGAAAAGACTGAAAACTCATCTTTTCAGGATGCATGTCCTGAACACAGCGCTATGAACAGACCTGTCTGGTATCAGCGCTATACAAGCTTTATTATTATTATTATTATTATTATTATTATTATTATTATTATTATTATTATTATTATTATTATTATTATTATTATTATTATTATTATTATTATTATTATTATTATTATTATTATTATTATTATTATTATTATTATTATTATTATTATTATCTCATCCCCGCTACTCACTTGCATTAATGGATTGTTTAAAAACTTGTGAAACAAAGCATTCTTATCAGTATATCATACTGTCTTTCAAAACGTTAAAAGTGTTTATTTGACATTTGGCGAAAAGTACACAGACATCGCCGACGTGAACACATCAGCCCTCGTCGTCTCTGATCGATGATAGTATATAGTATGTTATAATATAGTCTTTATCAAAACATATATTTATTACTGCTCTAAGAGCTGTATACAAAAATAGGGAAGGAATCTTGAGCCTAATGACTAATGGCCCTGTTACCACACTTTCCGCTTTTGTACATGTGACATTTTGATAACTGGGTCCATGTAAATCAACACAGCACAATACAAGCTAGCAGATTCTCTTGCATGTGCATGTACAGTATAAAGCTATGGGTAAGGCCATGAAGACTTTGTAAGTGTTATCTCCAAATTAAACTTATACATTCGATAAGCATCAAGATATAACAAGTTATAAATTATCCATTTTATTTTCTCATAATGTTATATCAAATTATATATGCATTTAAAGTCAAAGTAAGAAGTGGTGCAAAGTCTGAAAGTTTGGATGCATGCGCACATCTGCATACTTGCCCAAAGACACCTGCGTACATGCCCAATTACACACCTGCATACTTGTCCAGGGACACACCTGTATACTTGTCAAGGGACACACCTGTATACTTGTCCAGGGACACACCTGTATACTTGTCCAGGGACACACCTGTATACTTGCCCAGGGACACACCTGTATACTTGTCAAGGGACACACCTGTATACTTGTCCAGTGACACACCTGTATAATTGTCCAGGGACACACCTGTATATTTGTCAAGAGACACACCTGTATACCTGTCCGGGGACGCACCTGTATACTTGTCAAGGGACACACCTGTATACTTGTCAAGGGACACACCTGTATACTTGTCCATGGACACACCTGTATACTTGTCAAGGGACGCACCTGTATACTTGTCAAGGGACGCACCTCTATACCTGTCCAGGGACGCACCTGTATACTTGTCCATGGACACACCTGTATACTTGTCAAGGGACACACCTGTATACTTGTCAAGGGACGCACCTCTATACCTGTCCAGGGACGCACCTGTATACTTGTCCATGGACACACCTCTATACCTGTCCAGGGATACACCTGTATACTTGTCCAGGGACACACCTGTATACTTGTCAAGGGACACACCTGTATACTGGTCCAGTGACACACCTGTATAATTGTCCAAGGACACACCTGTATACTTGTCAAGGGACACACCTGTATACTTGTCCAGGGACGCACCTGTATACTTGTCCATGGACACACCTGTATACTTGTCAAGGGACGCACCTCTATGCCTGTCCAGGGACGCACCTGTATACTTGTCAAGGGACACACCTCTATACCTGTCCAGGGACGCACCTGTATACTTGTCAAGGGACGCACCTCTATGCCTGTCCAGGGACGCACCTGTATACTTGTCCATGGACAGGCTTGCACTGCACCTGTCTAACGGTGATACGCTAAGCTAAATGTATCCTGACAGAGATTGTATAGTGTGCCCACAGGCCGGATGTTATCATGATTCTCATGTGTTAGATTGCATAAGATCAGTTAGCAGTTTTTCCTCAGATTAAGGAAGCCATACTCATCAACAGATTTATATATTAACGTTTTCTAAGATACTTCAAGCATTCATGAAATCAGATTTTCAAGCACTTTTTCCTTGCATAATATAAATATTTATATCCTAAACTTTGCGATTAAATGTTAGTCCCCATCGTATTTCCCTACATAGATTTCTATGCCATTTGAAAGTAGATGAGTCCAAATCACTCATTGGACACTTTGTCAACAAACCTTGCTCAACTAACCAGTGATCTAACAATGCTAACAATGAGGCAATTCGGCTTGGGACACTGGCGTAATTTGGCTATCAGAGCCCTGTTTGTCAATTAATGTTTATTTATTGGTACCGGCCTAAGACCCTTACAGACCCCAATAGAGGTCACGTGCTTTTATACATGTGACTACATAGTGATCACAAGAGTGCAGCAAGTACTTGGCACTTTCAGCAAAACACAGTTGCCATGGTAGGTGTAGTTTAGTTGCTTTCAATGATTGTATCAGTATCAATGATTGTATCTGATTGTATCAGTTTCGTGGCCACTGACATAAACACAATATAAACATACCCCAAATCTCTGTAAATTGCCTCTGATATGATTTCTGTGATTTCATGAAAGCTTTAAACATCCTTAAATAAGTGTAAAAACATTTGGTTTTATTTCCATAGGCCGATTGCCGATCTCCATGTTGTTTTTCTCCCATTGAAAAGTACACACCGGAACTGTACAACTTTACTGGAACCAGAACTGTACAACTCGAAATTTAATCATTGGTCAGAGAGATTGGCAGGGGGCCTAAAGATATTCTATAAATGCAAGTCAAGAGGTCTTACTGTGCTTATCTACATGTACTTCGAATTCAGTATTGTACAAGAATGATAAATACATATTTAACACAAACACATTCTTGCCCTTTCTTAACAGCCTGGTATCATCAGACAAACCTTTGCCGACAATGATAATAATTGTGTTCACACAAGAATCTGATTAATTATTTGATTTCCTAGAAGAGGCATTAAATTGTGCCCCATCTGTCTTTTGGGTGCGCCATTCTCCATGCCACTTCTCTTGATACTGAGAGTGCCATCATTCTATCCCCGGGAGGGCCTCACGCGCAGGCATTGCTGTAAATACTCTGTATTACAGCACCATGGTCAGCTTATTTTAAATGACTTATCAGTTATGCCATTATCCGTTAATGGTTTATTTGACGGGTTTCTCTTGCTCCTTTTCTGGCCTGCCTGCTTGTGTATGATAAAATATGCTCCCGTGTGCGGAGTACAGATCTTCCTTCCACACACACAAGAAAATACTTTAAATAGGACGTGACTCTCCATGGAACATCACATTTTGATATATAGTGAACTCACCTTGCTGGTGCGTCCACGCCAACATTGGTATTGTCTCAAGATGGTTTCTAACGGAACAATGGAGCATAACAACGTCTCCTCGACTGCAGCACCCCCTGGTGACACCGACTCGCAGTTCTACTTCTACCAGCTGGCTACGGATGCTTACCTGATCCTTTTCCCCATTATCTTCACCGTAGGGGTGGTGGGTAACGGTCTCTCCTTCCTTGTCATGCAGAGGAAGAGTCTGCGCGATTCTCCGGTGGCCCTCTTCATGTCCGCCCTGGCTGTCACTGACACTCTCGTCCTCGTTCTGGATTTTCTCAATAACTGGCTCAACATCCGATTTGGAATCTATCTCCTTGGTAACAGGTATTTTTGTATGTTCCATCGGTGTATATTTCCCGTGTGTTACACGTATTCCTCATGGCTGGTGATGTCTGTGTCCGTGGAGAGGTTCCTGGTCGTGTCGTGTCCTCTTAAGGCGAGGACTCTCTGTACCACAAGGAACGTAGCCATCCTGGTCGCCGTGGAGCCCGTCATTATATTCCTAGCGTCTGTCTATAATCTGTGGAGCTGGGGAATACAGAGCGACGGCAAGTGCGATGTTGGGCCCCAGATGGCTGATTTCATGAAGCACGTGTCTCCCTGGATCAGGTACTCTCTTTACTGCTATGTCCCTCTTATTGTCATCTTCATCTTCAGCGTCAGCACCATCGCCAAGCTGTGGCGGGCCCATGACAGACGACTCGGCATGACTAACAGCAAGAACTTGACCCGATCCAGCTATGACAAGAAGATAACATTTATGGTTCTCTCTGTTTCTTTCATGTTCCTGCTCCTTACCTTGCCAGTTGCTTCTTGGTATATATTTGTATTTTCTTCAAATACATTCTTAGTAGCCGATCCCAAAACAACCTTCATTGAAATTATCATGATGTTGATTGGGTTATGTAATTACTGCTGTAACTTCTTCATCTATGTGCTGTCGTCTGAGGCCTTCAGGGGGGAGTTTCTGGCCCTGATTGCGTGCTGGACACCGAAGAGCAGCAAGCCAGCTGAGACAGCCCCCCTCCCCTGCACCAATGAGAGGCCCGTCATGAAGGATATTAGCGCTCAGGATTGAAGACTTAGGCCTGGAGAATGGATTGTATGGACTTTTGTGTACAAAATCGGTCTTAATCATCACTTACTTATTCTAGCAGATAGCTACATGATAGATTGGCCGTATTAAACCGGCATGTAAAGTAGATAAGGGATTAGTGTTCTTCAATCACCAATCGGCAAGCCCAGATAGGTGTTCTGGAGAGGTATGATTTTTCATTTGTTTATGCACAAATTCTGTTTCCATGAGATTTTTTTTAAATACCCAACTCTTTCACTGGTAACTCGTATCTTATGAATGAGAATATTTAAAGTCTCCCCCGAGTTGAACCCATTTTAACGAGAGCTCAACTCCACCAAACTTTTCTTTGGTTGAAATAGAAGTGGCCTTGCAAGTTCCATTAACCCCTATCTGGGCTTGCCGATTAGTGATTGGAGAACATTATGAGAAAGGGACCGCACAGTAACCGCATTGATGACTTGTTAACATACATCAACCTTGATATATACACAGTATAAGATTGTTGTTGAATATAAATAAAAAATTTAAAAAATATTTAGATAAGGGCAAAAGATAAGATTGAAGGGACCAACTGTGGTGAAGATTACAATACAGACGCACGAGACCAGCTAACCAAGATTTTGATTTAACCATCAGTCACTGACTTATTATGAACATTGGGAATCTGAAAAGCTATTGTTTGACCATTGCAATTTCATTTTTCCTTCAGTCACATAAGACTTAAGGCTTGAAAGCTGAAACCACACACCTGGATGAAAAGTAATTAGTCCATGTAAATGAAGTTGTTAATTATATTATCATGACCTGCTGAGGTGGGTGTGACAATGCCTTGTAGCTATTTGCAAATATTACGAGCCATTGAGCTACAGGGAGCACAAAAAACCCCTGGAGAATAACCTTATACACAGGGTGTTCCACCATTCAATCACCGTTTTTTTTTTCATTTCTCTTGAAACACAAATTTCGTCTTCGTGAATCGAATATTGAACGAAATGTGAGGTTTACAATTTCTAAAAATGCATTGCTGTCTTAGCATTGTATGGATCATATCCTTTTAATTTCAGGATATACCTAACTATTTTCTAATTTGAAATATCAGATTGACAGAAATGTGGGGCAAGATTTTTCATGCCCTTTATTTTTGTACAATAAAACTATTTTTTGATACATCGCTGAGATTAAATATATTCTTGTCAGTTGGTTTGCCTGATTATGCCGCTAGGTGCCCTTACTCGTATACTAGTAGCCGCTTTTCAAATGTCTCAATGACACGGATAAAATAATGAATTTCCAATTTATTAAAATTAAATAGTTGTACAATTATAATTTCATGTGACGTCTTGTGGCACTTACCCATGGGGTTAGTAATATATAAGATATAATAAAGTCAATGGATATTGTGATGCAGTGCAATGCCTTGGATCTTGTGTAATTAATTTGATCATAATGACAGATACTGACAGACTAGTGGGGACACATCCACAAATGATACATGACTGAATGTGGACCATTGTAGACTATTTCTTTCTTTTTTTTATTAAATATTGCCGGTGACCTTGAAGTGACCCATTGAATGATGTTGGAAATGAAACATCCATTTACATGGATTTTACTCTAAATATCAATATATCAAGATAAATGTGTATTTTCAGAACCCCCAACCCCCCATAAAAATCAGGTGATAAGAAATGCATTAAATGTAGACAAAATGGATTAACCCATTGAGAAGCTTATTTCGTTCTGCAAATTTTCAAATATTTAATTTTTTTCGTCAATAAAAGGAAGGTGCTAAAATTGGTTCTTGAATATGTATATAAATTGTAGATTTTTGGCACCATTTATGGTGGGTGAATGTGACACCATGTACCCACTGCAGTAGGAAGTTTTGTACTACCCATTTCTAGTGATGTGTCTTCAGCGATGGCAATGACCTTTGTATTCAGTGAGGGCAGTAACCTTTGTATTCAGTGAGGGCAGTGACCTTTGTATTCAGTGAGGGCAGTGACCTTTGTATTCAGTGAGATCAGTGACCTTTGTATTCAGTGAGACCAGTGAATGTCAGAGGTGGTAAACTTGGGGTCAAGGAGTCCCCTCAGGGCATTCTCAATCTAGTCCCCTCAGGGCATTCTCAATCTAGTCCCTTCAGGGCATTCTCAATCTAGTCCCCTCAGGGCATTCTCAATCTAGTCCCTTCAGGGCATTCTCAATCTAGTCCCCTCAGTGCATTCTCAATCTCGTCCCCTCAGGGCATTCTCAATCTAGTCCCCTCAGGGCATTCTCAATCTAGTCCCCTCAGTGCATTCTCAATCTAGTCCCCTCAGTGCATTCTCAATCTAGTCCCCTCAGTGCATTCTCAATCTAGTCCCCTCAGTGCATTCTCAATCTAGTCCCCTCAGTGCATTCTCAATCTAGTCCCCTCAGGGCATTCTCAATCTAGTCCCCTTAGGGCATTCTCAATCTAGTCCCCTTAGGGCATTCTCAATCTATTCCCCTCAGTGCATTCTCAATCTAGTCCCCTCAGGGCATTCTCATTCTCAATCTAGTCCCCTCAGGGCATTCTCAATCTAGTCCCCTCAGTGCATTCTCAATCTAGTCCCCTCAGTGCATTCTCAATCTAGTCCCCTCAGTGCATTCTCAATCTAGTCCCCTTAGGGCATTCTCAATCTAGTCCCCTCAGTGCATTCTCAATCTAGTCCCCTCAGTGCATTCTCAATCTAGTCCCCTCAGTGCATTCTCAATCTATTCCCCTCAGTGCATTCTCAATCTAGTCCCCTCAGTGCATTCTCAATCTAGTCCCCTCAGTGCATTCTCAATCTAGTCCCCTCAGTGCATTCTCAATCTAGTCCCCTCAGGGCATTCTCAATCTAGTCCCCTCAGTGCATTCTCAATCTAGTCCCCTCAGGGCATTCTCAATCTAGTCCCCTCAGTGCATTCTCAATCTAGTCCCCTCAGTGCATTCTCAATCTAGTCCCCTCAGTGCATTCTCAATCTAGTCCCCTCAGTGCATTCTCAATCTAGTCCCCTCAGTGCATTCTCAATCTATTCCCCTCAGTGCATTCTCAATCTATTCCCCTCAGTGCATTCTCAATCTAGTCCCCTTAGTGCATTCTCAATCTATTCCCCTCAGTGCATTCTCAATCTAGTCCCCTCAGTGCATTCTCAATCTAGTCCCCTCAGGGCATTCTCAATCTAGTCCCCTCAGTGCATTCTCAATCTAGTCCCCTCAGGGCATTCTCAATCTAGTCCCCTCGGTGCATTCTCAATCTAGTCCCCTCAGTGCATTCTCAATCTAGTCCCCTCAGTGCATTCTCAATCTCGTCCCCTCAGTGCATTCTCATTCTAGTCCCCTCAGTGCATTCTCAATCTAGTCCCCTCAGTGCATTTTCAATCTAGTCCCCTCAGTGCATTCTCAATCTATTCCCCTCAGTGCATTCTCAATCTAGTCCCCTCAGTGCATTTTCAATCTAGTCCCCTCAGTGCATTCTCAATCTATTCCCCTCAGTGCATTCTCAATCTATTTCCCTCAGTGCATTCTCAATCTAGTCCCCTTAGTGCATTCTCAATCTAGTCCCCTCAGTGCATTCTCAATCTAGTCCCCTCAGTGCATTCTCAATCTAGTCCCCTCAGTGCATTCTCAATCTAGTCCCCTCAGTGCATTCTCAATCTAGTCCCCTCAGGGCATTCTCAATCTAGTCCCCTCAGTGCATTCTCAATCTAGTCCCCTCAGTGCATTCTCAATCTAGTCCCCTCAGTGCATTCTCAATCTATTCCCCTCAGTGCATTCTCAATCTAGTCCCCTCAGTGCATTCTCAATCTAGTCCCCTCAGTGCATTTTCAATCTAGTCCCCTCAGTGCATTCTCAATCTATTCCCCTCAGTGCATTCTCAATCTAGTCCCCTCAGTGCATTCTCAATCTAGTCCCCTCAGTGCATTCTCAATCTAGTCCCCTCAGGGCATTCTCAATCTATTCCCCTCAGTGCATTCTCAATCTAGTCCCCTCAGGGCATTCTCAATCTAGTCCTCTTAGTGCATTCTCAATCTAGTCCCCTCAGTGCATTCTCAATCTAGTCCCCTCAGTGCATTCACAATCTAGTCCCCGCAGGGCATTCTCAATCTAGTCCCCTCAGGGCATTCTCAATCTCGTCCCCTCAGGGCATTCACAATCTATTCCCCTCAGTGCATTCTCAATCTATTCCCCTCAGTGCATTCACAATCTAGTCCCCTCAGGGCATTCTCAATCTAGTCCCCTCAGTGCATTCTCAATCTAGTCCCCTCAGGGCATTCTCAATCTAGTCCCCTCAGGGCATTCTCAATCTAGTCCCCTCAGGGCATTCTCAATCTAGTCCCCTTAGTGCATTCTCAATCTAGTCCCCTCAGTGCATTCTCAATCTAGTCCCCTCAGTGCATTCTCAATCTGGTCCCCTCAGGGCATTCTCAATCTAGTCCCCTCAGTGCATTCTCAATCTCGTCCCCTCAGGGCATTCTCAATCTAGTCCCCTCAGGGCATTCTCAATCTAGTCCCCTCAGGGCATTCTCAATCTAGTCCCCTCAGTGCATTCTCAATCTCGTCCCCTCAGGGCATTCTCAATCTAGTCCCCTCAGGGCATTCTCAATCTAGTCCCCTTAGTGCATTCTCAATCTAGTCCCCTCAGTGCATTCTCAATCTAGTCCCCTCAGTGCATTCTCAATCTAGTCCCCTCAGGGCATTCTCAATCTAGTCCCCTCAGTGCATTCTCAATCTCGTCCCCTCAGGGCATTCTCAATCTAGTCCCCTCAGGGCATTCTCAATCTCGTCCCCTCAGGGCATTCTCAATCTAGTCCCCTCAGGGCATTCTCAATCTCGTCCCCTCAGGGCATTCTCAATCTAGTCCCCTCAGTGCATTCTCAATCTAGTCCCTTCAGGGCATTCTCAATCTAGTCCCTTCAGGGCATTCTCAATCTCAGGGTGCGCATGCGTGAGATGCAAGATGGCAGTGTTTTGATCTAGCTCCGTATTTTGTTGGGTTTTCTAGCAATTTACGGTACTCTAACGCATCAAAAACACTCCAGAATACAAACTCACCTGTTCCAGCACACCTCTACCTAGAGTCTACGCATTTTTTGAAGACTCTTGTAAACAATTGCAGTGTAAAATCTGATCTGTAACGAGGGCTGGTATTTGATTCGCTTTACACGAAGCGCAGCGCTCGTCACACAGATCTTATTGTACTCGTGGCGAGTGTTTACAAACCCCTCTCTCTGGAATCACCTCCTAGCTTAAAGGTTCCTAATCACCTAGGCAACCTTGTCTAATCACCTAGACAAAATATCTGAAATTGTCCAAGAACCTGGACAAAACACTATCTTTCTACGCTTCATACAGATACGCCGAATCACCTCGGCATCACAGCTGAGCTCTCGCTCGCTCTTTCTAAACATTCTGTATTTACTGAGGCAAAGAAACTAAGAAATTAATATATTGTCATAGATTTCAATATTTTTTATTGGAACGGAAAGACATTTTGTTAATTTCGAGCAGCCATTGACCGCTCGCTCACCCTAGCTATTTACGCAGTTATAAATAGTACATACATAGAATTTCCTTCAACGGAAACAATTTTTCAAAATATTAAACAAGCGACTCACCGGTTGGCAGGCCCTGACGTCTGACTAATCCGATTTCCGTGAGCTTAATATTATTTCCTCCCACCTTTACTGTTCAGTCGACTGATAAACTTTACAGTGAAAGGTCCGATTTGTTATCATCCAAACATTACAATAATTCCAAGATGGCTTGTTCCACACGCAGTTCAACTCGTGATATTAATATGTCTCTGGATGATGATAGCATTGCCTCTCCGAGGCCTACTCCTACTGCTCCGGCTGCCCTACTGTCTCCTGTCCACTCGGCAGTTGATGAGTTGGTGGAGCTGAGATCTACATACGCTGACCTGGTCAAGATGAATGATGCGAACGTGGCAGCCAACATTCGCCTTGCCGAGCGCGTGGCCTCTCTCCTTGCTGAGAAGGACGCCCTTGTAGCGGAGAAAACGGCCATGGAAGCCGACAAGACACTTCTGGAAGCAGAGAATGACAATCTCACTTCCGAGCTGGCTTCCTCTCTTCGTGCCTTAAAAGAGAAAGAAGACGTTATAGACAGTTTCATCCCGCCTTCCACGGAGGTTAGGGGCAGCAAGTCTTCTACTATCTCTTCTCTTCCCAGCCTTTTGGTCGTTCTCCCGAAGGACGGCAATCAGGCGAGAATTACCGATGAGATCAACCGATCTGACTGTTCCTTCAAGTCGTCCGCCGAGACCTTACACTTTCTGCGGACAGTTTCTGATAGGGCCAGAAAAGCTGATCACCTCGTTATTCTGCCGGATATTACTTCCATTGTGGCCGGCGAGGATGGTACAACTGCCTTCAACCGCTTGATGAATGAGGTCGAAGGCATTCGTGCGATGGGCCCCACCGTCACCATCATCACCCCGCCGGCTCCAGTTGACACTTTGCAGAGAAAACAATGGACATATTTCGTAAGTTTTCTCGCATCTCACACTAAAGTGCTCCCTGGCTACTCCTATAAGAAGATCCAATCATTTCATGGATCGACGGATCTGGCAACAAATAAAGATGGCAGTCTCACTTCCTCGGCCATGGAAACGATCGCCAAGGCCATCAACTCCGCCGTCTTCCCCGAGAAGATCCCGTTCGTCCCGGACGTCGAGAGTGCTCTCCTCTCGGACGAGGAGAAACCCAAGCGGAAGCGACCAGCCAACCCCCGCAAGAGGAAAGCTGGCCCTCCTCCTTCCACCTCCTCTCATGCCTCCTCTTCTTCTGCCTCTTCACCATCAGTCGTAGCAGTAAAAGACATGCTGGCCATCCCAACAAAGATGGCGGGCAGGATTATCGGCAGAAAGGGCTCAAATATACGGGCATGGAACCAGATACCTGGACTTGACGTTAAATTAATAAACATTGATGACGATTCCAGTCTCGTTCGATTTTCCGGTCCACGAGACGTTGTATCTAAAACTAAGGCAGAGGTGCAGAAGATCATTGACTCTGCCTGATGTGCCGGGCCAGAGCCATCATCTACAAATATGGACATATTAAATATTAATAATCATATTTGTACTATACCATGTTCACATATTAATTGTATAAATGCAGAGACAATCTTAGCATGTACATGTTTTTTGAGTGTGAAAAATAAAAGATATATACCTACTTCTATTTCTAAAGCTGAATGCCTTATTCCCTCGCCGCCTGCTCGGCGGCTGCAATCCAAGTCCATTCTCACTTGTGATAGACATCTTCAGCTCATATTTCTAAAAGACACGTTAAAAAACATATTCTTTACACAAATATCAAAACCCGAGAATTCATCAGACTATTCCATCTCTGGTCGATTTCTTATTTTCAAAAATAAAATTTCTCTGAGAATAATTGATAATCTGAATGAATATTTCTCATCTAGCAGTCGGGGCCCATGTGCTCCCCTGTATTGCTGGCTACCGCCACGAGATGGCTCTGGCGAGGCTACACCGGATTTCAATATTATCGCTCCAAATTCCTTTTCAAATTCATCACCAAACTCCAAGAAAGCGGGCAGGGTTAATCCACAACTGACCCCCGACCTGTTATCACCATCTTTTCTTAGAAACTTACTGTATCCACGCAGTAATGCTACAAATAACTCGGGGCCGGCATCCCCGAGCTGTTCACGGCATCCTCGTGGTAGCACAAAAGGAGGAGTTTCACGGAAATACCCGAACCAGCGTTTCCGGTTCCACGAAAACAGACGAGCGACCACCAATCGCTACCACTGTCTTTCAGATCCGGAAACACCCGAGTCACATCGGCTCGTGGAAACACGTGGCCCAAATATAAACAATGCCAATACACATTCGTCCACTGTTCTGACCAATCACGTCTCAGGGCCGGCTCCAACTACACGTGCTCGCTCTGCTCCACGTGGTCGGCCACGGAATGTAAACAAACTGCATTCTCGTATTAAAAATCCTAATAGAAACGTGAAGAAAACTTTAAATATTGGGTGTTGTAATGTACAGAGCATATCTAGCAAGATCCTGCCAGTAAAAGATTATTTTATTGAGCATGACCTTGATGCCCTGTTCATGACTGAGACTTGGATGCATGACTCAAATTCTGACAAAGTCAAAGGTGAACTTAAAGAAGGATCACTTGAATTTGAATCCTTTCCTAGAATTGGTCGTACAGGGGGAGGATTAGGGATTTTATACAAATCTGAACTCCCTTTCAAAACCAATAGGGCCAACCAACCAGTAGTCACCACCATGGAGCTCATGGAGTCATCCATCACATTGAAGGGAAAAAAAGTTACATTTGTGGTGATATACAGACCTGAACCATCTGACCGAAATAGATATACCTACTCTGAGTTCTATGATGAGTTCACCCAATTGGTTGCACATTATGGTTCGTTTAGTCATGAAGTCATCTTCCTTGGTGACTACAACTTCCATGTTAACCTGCCCTTAAAGCCGGATGTCATTAAATTTAATGACATCCTATCTACCTTTGATCTAACACAATGGGTTCAAGAACCAACCCATAGGTTAGGGAACACCCTTGATCTAATCATGACCTTTAGGGGAAATAAACTCATGAAGACTCACCTGGTAGATGAATACCTATCTGATCATAAAATGATTAAGATTTACCTTGATATTGTACCTCCTAAACCCCCTAAAAAATCTATCAAATTTAGGAATTTCAAGGCACTAGATCTTGAATCCCTAAGAAGGGACATTAAATCCCTAACTGACAGAGACTCAACCTGGGAACATTTACCACTGGAGGACATGGTAAATTACTATGATAGGGAACTCACATCACTCATGGACAAACATGCACCAATTAAGGTTGCCATGGTTACCCAACGCAAACCTGTACCTTGGATGAGTGACCAATTAAAGCTGGAAAGATCTCTCAAGAGGAGGCTTGAGAGAAAAATGAGCAAGACTGGCACTCAAATTGACAAGGAGCTGTATAACTCTCAAAGGAACAAATACAACTCAATGCTTAAATCTGCTCAATCATCATATTTTTCCAACCTTGTTGAGGAAAATAAACATGACCCCAAAAAGCTTTTTAGAGTCATTGACACAGTCATGCACAAGAAAAAGGACACTCCTATGCCCGAATCTGACTGTGAGACTACTCAAGCTGAGAAGTTCAACACATTCTTTCTTGAAAAAATAGAGAGAATCCGCCTGGACATTGATAATGCTCCACCCGGTCAAATTTCGCCACCAGGTGACACTACAAACAATAGTACTACTTGTCTGGATAGGTTCACACCCCTAACCATTGATGACGTACGGAAATTGGTCAAAAGGTCAGCAAAGAAGTCATGTGACCTGGATCCAATCCCAACCTGGCTCCTACTTGACCTCTTAGACGACCTCCTACCAATAATTACTTCCATCATAAATAAATCACTGATGGAATCAGCAGTATCTGAAAATATGAAAATAGCCATCATAACACCCCTGCTGAAGAAACTAGGTCTGGAACTGGTTGAAAAAAACTATAGGCCTGTTTCCAACCTAACATTTGTCTCCAAACTAACCGAGAGGGCAGTTGCAGACCAACTAGTCCCCCATCTCGTAAGGAATGGTCTTACTGACAAGTTTCAATCAGCCTACAAGGAATATCACAGCACTGAAACTGCTTTGCTGAAGGTGCAAAATGATATCTTGGGCTGCCTTGACAATAGAAAGGCAGTTATCTTGTTGTTGCTTGACCTCTCCGCTGCTTTTGACACCATTGACCATAAAATCCTTTTGGACAGGCTAAGGGATAGATGCAACGTCACAGGTCATGCACTCTCCTGGATTCGGTCATACCTAATGGACAGAAAGCAATGTGTGAAGGTGGGGATTCATAGATCCTGTCTCAAATCCCTAAAATATGGGGTACCCCAGGGCTCAGTCCTAGGTCCTATACTATTCACCATTTACATGACACCCTTATCTGATATACTTGCAAAATATGGTCTGAGCTATCATATCTATGCAGATGATACTCAGATCTACATCCCTATGGACCACGCCTCTCCCCAACATGTGGATATGAGCAGACACAAATTGGAGGAATGTGTCAGGGAAGTCAGAAATTTCCTCATATCAAACAAGATGAAGATAAATGATGGAAAGACAGAGATGCTCATATGTACTGACAAATACAGTACTACTACCCATAGCAGTATCCCATCCACAATCAGAGTGGGTGACTCTGAAATTGCTCCTAGTAAGTCAGTTGTTGACCTTGGTATCACATTTGACTCCAACATGGACATGAAGGCCCAGATCAGGAAAATGTGTCAGAAGGGCTATTACCACATCAGAAACCTGGCGGCCATCAGACATTGTCTAGACGAGAAGACCGCGGTAACACTTACCCATGCTTTTGTTACATCCACCCTTGACTATGGTAATGGTCTTCTGGCAGGTCTTCCCAAATCTGACATCAGGAAACTGCAATACCTCCAAAACTCTGCAGCACGGGTAGTTAGAAAAATCAGGAAATTTGATCACATTTCAGGAAAATTAAGGGAACTGCATTGGCTTCCCGTTCATGCGAGAATTGATTTTAAAATCCTCCTATTAACCTGGAAAGCCCTTAACGGTAAGGCTCCGCCTTACTTACGGGATCTACTCCTGATTAAAGAAGGTGAACGCTGTCTAAGATCCAATGATGGCACCCACCTACATGTACCTAAAACCAGGCTAAGGACAATAGGTGATAGGGCCTTCTCATCTGCAGGCCCACGACTATGGAATTCCTTGCCTACTGATATTAGGACAAGCAAGTCAGTCTCCTCGTTTAAGAGTAGGCTGAAAACTCATCTCTTAAGGATGCATGTCCTGAACCCAGCGCTATGAACAGACTTGTCTGGTATCAGCGCTATATAAATTTTATTATTATTATTATTATTATTATTATTATTCTCAATCTAGTCCCCTCAGTGCATTCTCAATCTAGTCCCCTCAGTGCATTCTCAATCTCGTCCCCTCAGGGCATTCTCAATCTAGTCCCCTCAGGGCATTCTCAATCTAGTCCCCTCAGTGCATTCTCAATCTAGTCCCCTCAGGGCATTCTCAATCTAGTCCCCTCAGTGCATTCTCAATCTAGTCCCCTCAGTGCATTCTCAATCTAGTCCCTTCAGGGCATTCTCAATCTAGTCCCTTCAGGGCATTCTCAATCTAGTCCCCTCAGTGCATTCTCAATCTCGTCCCCTCAGTGCATTTTTAATCTCGTCCCCTCAGTGCATTTTCAATCTAGTCCCCTCAGTGCATTCCCAATCTAGTCCCCTCAGTGCATTCTCAATCTAGTCCCCTCAGTGCATTTTCAATCTAGTCCCCTCAGTGCATTCTCAATCTAGTCCCCTCAGTGCATTCTCAATCTCGTCCCTTCAGGGCATTCTCAATCTCGTCCCCTCAGTGCATTCTCAATCTCGTCCCTTCAGGGCATTCACAATCTAGTCCCCTCAGGGCATTCTCAATCTAGTCCCCTCAGTGCATTCTCAATCTCGTCCCCTCAGTGCATTCTCAATCTCGTCCCTTCAGGGCATTCTCAATCTCGTCCCCTCAGTGCATTCTCAATCTCGTCCCTTCAGGGCATTCACAATCTAGTCCCCTTAGTGCATTCTCAATCTAGTCCCCTTAGTGCATTCTCAATCTCGTCCCCTCAGTGCATTCTCAATCTAGTCCCCGCAGGGCATTCAGAATCTAGTCCCCTCAGGGCATTCTCAATCTCGTCCCCTCAGGGCATTCTCAATCTCGTCCCCTCAGGGCATTCTCAATCTAGTCCCCTCAGGGCATTCTCAATCTCGTCCCCTCAGGGCATTCTCAATCTCGTCCCCTCAGGGCATTCTCAATCTAGTCCCCTCAGTGCATTCTCAATCTCGTCCCCTCAGTGCATTCTCAATCTCGTCCCCTCAGGGCATTCTCAATCTAGTCCCCTCAGGGCATTCTCAATCTAGTCCCCTCAGGGCATTCTCAATCTCGTCCCCTCAGTGCATTCTCAATCTAGTCCCCTCAGTGCATTCTCAATCTAGTCCCCTCAGTGCATTCTCAATCTCGTCCCCTCAGGGCATTCTCAATCTAGTCCCCTCAGTGCATTCTCAATCTAGTCCCCTCAGTGCATTCTCAATCTAGTCCCCGCAGTGCATTCTCAATCTAGTCCCCTCAGTGCATTCTCAATCTAATCCCCTCAGTGCATTCTCAATCTAGTCCCCTCAGTGCATTCTCAATCTAGTCCCCTCAGTGCATTCTCAATCTAGTCCCCTCAGTGCATTCTCAATCTAGTCCCCTCAGTGCATTCTCAATCTAGTCCCCTCAGTGCATTCTCAATCTATTCCCCTCAGTGCATTCTCAATCTAGTCCCCTCAGTGCATTCTCAATCTAGTCCCCTCAGTGCATTCTCAATCTAGTCCCCTCAGTGCATTCTCAATCTAGTCCCCTCAGTGCATTCTCAATCTAGTCCCTCAGTGCATTCTCAATCTAGTCCCCTCAGTGCATTCTAAATCTCGTCCCCTCAGTGCATTCTCAATCTAGTCCCCTCAGTGCATTCTCAATCTAGTCCCCTCAGTGCATTCTCAATCTAGTCCCCTCAGTGCATTCTAAATCTCGTCCCCTCAGTGCATTCTCAATCTAGTCCCCTCAGTGCATTCTCAATCTAGTCCCCTCAGGGCATTCTCAATCTCGTCCCCTCAGTGCATTCTCAATCTAGTCCCCTCAGTGCATTCTCAATCTAGTCCCCTCAGTGCATTCTCAATCTCGTCCCCTCAGGGCATTCTCAATCTAGTCCCCTCAGGGCATTCTCAATCTAGTCCCCGCAGGGCATTCTCATTCTCAATCTAGTCCCCTCAGTGCATTCTCAATCTAGTCCCCTCAGTGCATTCTCAATCTATTCCCCTCAGTGCATTCTCAATCTAGTCCCCTCAGTGCATTCTCAATCTATTCCCCTCAGTGCATTCTCAATCTCGTCCCCTCAGTGCATTCTCAATCTCGTCCCCTCAGTGCATTCTCAATCTCGTCCCCTCAGGGCATTCTCAATCTAGTCCCCTCAGTGCATTCTCAATCTAGTCCCCGCAGTGCATTCTCAATCTAGTCCCCGCAGGGCATTCTCATTCTCAATCTCGTCCCCTCAGTGCATTCTCAATCTAGTCCCCTTAGTGCATTCTCAATCTAGTCCCCTCAGTGCATTCTCAATCTAGTCCCCTTAGTGCATTCTCAATCTAGTCCCCTCAGTGCATTCTCAATCTCGTCCCCTCAGGGCATTCTCAATCTAGTCCCCTCAGTGCATTCTCAATCTAGTCCCCGCAGGGCATTCTCATTCTCAATCTCGTCCCCTCAGTGCATTCTCAATCTAGTCCCCTTAGTGCATTCTCAATCTAGTCCCCTCAGTGCATTCTCAATCTAGTCCCCTCAGTGCATTCTCAATCTAGTCCCCTCAGTGCATTCTCAATCTAGTCCCCTCAGTGCATTCTCAATCTAGTCCCCTCAGTGCATTCTCAATCTAGTCCCCTCAGTGCATTCTCAATCTAGTCCCCTCAGTGCATTCTCAATCTAGTCCCCTCAGGGCATTCTCAATCTAGTCCCCTCAGGGCATTCTCAATCTAGTCCCCTCAGTGCATTCTCAATCTAGTCCCCTCAGTGCATTCTCAATCTAGTCCCCTTAGTGCATTCTCAATCTAGTCCCCTAAGTGCATTCTCAATCTAGTCCCCTCAGTGCATTCTCAATCTAGTCCCCTTAGTGCATTCTCAATCTAGTCCCCTCAGGGCATTCACAATCTATTCCCCTCAGTGCATTCTCAATCTAGTCCCCTCAGGGCATTCTCAATCTAGTCCCCTCAGTGCATTCTCAATCTAGTCCCCTCAGTGCATTCTCAATCTAGTCCCCTTAGTGCATTCTCAATCTAGTCCCCTTAGTGCATTCTCAATCTAGTCCCCTCAGTGCATTCTCAATCTAGTCCCCTTAGTGCATTCTCAATCTAGTCCCCTTAGTGCATTCTCAATCTAGTCCCCTCAGTGCATTCTCAATATAGTCCCCTTAGTGCATTCTCAATCTAGTCCCCTTAGTGCATTCTCAATCTAGTCCCCTCAGTGCATTCTCAATCTAGTCCCCTCAGTGCATTCTCAATCTCGTCCCTTCAGGGCATTCTCAATCTAGTCCCCTCAGTGCATTCTCAATCTAGTCCCCTTAGTGCATTCTCAATCTAGTCCCCTCAGTGCATTCTCAATCTAGTCCCCTCAGTGCATTCTCAATCTAGTCCCCTCAGTGCATTCTCAATCTAGTCCCCTCAGTGCATTCTCAATCTAGTCCCCTCAGTGCATTCTCAATCTAGTCCCCTCAGTGCATTCTCAATCTAGTCCCCTTAGTGCATTCTCAATCTAGTCCCCTCAGTGCATTCTCAATCTAGTCCCCTCAGTGCATTCTCAATCTAGTCCCCTCAGGGCATTCTCAATCTAGTCCCCTCAGGGCATTCTCAATCTAGTCCCCTCAGTGCATTCTCAATCTAGTCCCCTCAGTGCATTCTCAATCTAGTCCCCTTAGTGCATTCTCAATCTAGTCCCCTCAGTGCATTCTCAATCTAGTCCCCTCAGTGCATTCTCAATCTAGTCCCCTTAGTGCATTCTCAATCTAGTCCCCTCAGGGCATTCACAATCTATTCCCCTCAGTGCATTCTCAATCTAGTCCCCTCAGGGCATTCTCAATCTAGTCCCCTCAGTGCATTCTCAATCTAGTCCCCTCAGTGCATTCTCAATCTAGTCCCCTTAGTGCATTCTCAATCTAGTCCCCTTAGTGCATTCTCAATCTAGTCCCCTCAGTGCATTCTCAATCTAGTCCCCTTAGTGCATTCTCAATCTAGTCCCCTTAGTGCATTCTCAATCTAGTCCCCTCAGTGCATTCTCAATATAGTCCCCTTAGTGCATTCTCAATCTAGTCCCCTTAGTGCATTCTCAATCTAGTCCCCTCAGTGCATTCTCAATCTAGTCCCCTCAGTGCATTCTCAATCTCGTCCCTTCAGGGCATTCTCAATCTAGTCCCCTCAGTGCATTCTCAATCTAGTCCCCTTAGTGCATTCTCAATCTAGTCCCCTCAGTGCATTCTCAATCTAGTCCCCTCAGTGCATTCTCAATCTAGTCCCCTTAGTGCATTCTCAATCTAGTCCCCTCAGTGCATTCTCAATCTAGTCCCCTCAGTGCATTCTCAATCTAGTCCCCTCAGTGCATTCTCAATCTAGTCCCCGCAGGGCATTCTCATTCTCAATCTCGTCCCCTCAGTGCATTCTCAATCTAGTCCCCTCAGTGCATTCTCAATCTAGTCCCCTCAGTGCATTCTCAATCTCGTCCCCTCAGTGCATTCTCAATCTAGTCCCCTCAGGGCATTCTCAATCTAGTCCCCTCAGTGCATTCTCAATCTAGTCCCCTCAGTGCATTCTCAATCTCGTCCCCTCAGTGCATTCTCAATCTAGTCCCCTCAGGGCATTCTCAATCTAGTCCCCTCAGTGCATTCTCAATCTAGTCCCCTCAGTGCATTCTCAATCTAGTCCCCTCAGGGCATTCTCAATCTAGTCCCCTCAGGGCATTCTCAATCTCGTCCCCTCAGGGCATTCTCAATCTAGTCCCCTTAGTGCATTCTCAATCTAGTCCCCTCAGTGCATTCTCAATCTAGTCCCCTCAGGGCATTCTCAATCTAGTCCCCTCAGGGCATTCTCAATCTAGTCCCCTCAGGGCATTCTCAATCTAGTCCCCTCAGTGCATTCTCAATCTAGTCCCCTTAGTGCATTCTCAATCTAGTCCCCTCAGTGCATTCTCAATCTAGTCCCCTTAGTGCATTCTCAATCTAGTCCCCTTAGTGCATTCTCAATCTAGTCCCCTCAGTGCATTCTCAATCTAGTCCCCTCAGTGCATTCTCAATCTAGTCCCTGCAGGGCATTCTCATTCTCAATCTAGTCCCCTCAGTGCATTCTCAATCTAGTCCCCTCAGGGCATTCTCAATCTAGTCCCCTTAGTGCATTCTCAATCTAGTCCCCTCAGTGCATTCTCAATCTAGTCCCCTTAGTGCATTCTCAATCTAGTCCCCTCAGTGCATTCTCAATCTAGTCCCCTTAGTGCATTCTCAATCTAGTCCCCTCAGTGCATTCTCAATCTAGTCCCCTTAGTCCATTCTCAATCTAGTCCCCTTAGTGCATTCTCAATCTCGTCCCCTCAGTGCATTCTCAATCTAGTCCCTTCAGGGCATTCTCAATCTAGTCCCCTCAGTGCATTCTCAATCTAGTCCCCTCAGTGCATTCTCAATCTCGTCCCCTCAGGGCATTCTCAATCTAGTCCCCTCAGTGCATTCTCAATCTAGTCCCCGCAGGGCATTCTCATTCTCAATCTCGTCCCCTCAGTGCATTCTCAATCTAGTCCCCTCAGGGCATTCTCAATCTAGTCCCCGCAGGGCATTCTCATTCTCAATCTCGTCCCCTCAGTGCATTCTCAATCTAGTCCCCGCAGGGCATTCTCATTCTCAATCTCGTCCCCTCAGTGCATTCTCAATCTCGTCCCCTCAGGGCATTCTCAATCTAGTCCCCTCAGTGCATTCTCAATCTCGTCCCCTCAGTGCATTCTCAATCTAGTCCCCTCAGTGCATTCTCAATCTAGTCCCCTCAGTGCATTCTCAATCTAGTCCCCTCAGTGCATTCTCAATCTAGTCCCCTCAGTGCATTCTCAATCTAGTCCCCTCAGTGCATTCTCAATCTAGTCCCCTCAGGGCATTCTCAATCTAGTCCCCTCAGGGCATTCTCAATCTAGTCCCCTCAGTGCATTCTCAATCTCGTCCCCTCAGGGCATTCTCAATCTAGTCCCCTCAGGGCATTCTCAATCTAGTCCCCTCAGTGCATTCTCAATCTCGTCCCCTCAGTGCATTCTCAATCTAGTCCCCTCAGGGCATTCTCAATCTAGTCCCCTCAGTGCATTCTCAATCTAGTCCCCTCAGGGCATTCTCAATCTAGTCCCCTCAGTGCATTCTCAATCTAGTCCCCTCAGGGCATTCTCAATCTAGTCCCCTCAGTGCATTCTCAATCTAGTCCCCTCAGTGCATTCTCAATCTAGTCCCCTCAGGGCATTCTCAATCTAGTCCCCTCAGGGCATTCTCAATCTCGTCCCCTCAGTGCATTCTCAATCTAGTCCCCTCAGGGCATTCTCAATCTAGTCCCCTCAGTGCATTCTCAATCTCGTCCCCTCAGTGCATTCTCAATCTAGTCCCCTCAGGGCATTCTCAATCTAGTCCCCTCAGTGCATTCTCAATCTAGTCCCCTCAGTGCATTCTCAATCTAGTCCCCTCAGTGCATTCTCAATCTAGTCCCCTCAGGGCATTCTCAATCTAGTCCCCTCAGTACATTCTCAATCTCGTCCCCTCAGGGCATTCTCAATCTAGTCCCCTCAGGGCATTCTCAATCTAGTCCCCTCAGGGCATTCTCAATCTCGTCCCCTCAGTGCATTCTCAATCTCGTCCCCTCAGTGCATTCTCAATCTAGTCCCCGCAGGGCATTCTCATTCTCAATCTCGTCCCCTCAGTGCATTCTCAATCTCGTCCCCTCAGTGCATTCTCAATCTAGTCCCCTCAGGGCATTCTCAATCTAGTCCCCGCAGGGCATTCTCATTCTCAATCTCGTCCCCTCAGTGCATTCTCAATCTAGTCCCCGCAGGGCATTCTCATTCTCAATCTCGTCCCCTCAGTGCATTCTCAATCTCGTCCCCTCAGGGCATTCTCAATCTAGTCCCCTCAGTGCATTCTCAATCTCGTCCCCTCAGTGCATTCTCAATCTAGTCCCCTCAGTGCATTCTCAATCTAGTCCCCTCAGTGCATTCTCAATCTAGTCCCCTCAGTGCATTCTCAATCTAGTCCCCTCAGTGCATTCTCAATCTAGTCCCCTCAGTGCATTCTCAATCTAGTCCCCTCAGGGCATTCTCAATCTAGTCCCCTCAGGGCATTCTCAATCTAGTCCCCTCAGTGCATTCTCAATCTCGTCCCCTCAGGGCATTCTCAATCTAGTCCCCTCAGGGCATTCTCAATCTAGTCCCCTCAGTGCATTCTCAATCTCGTCCCCTCAGTGCATTCTCAATCTAGTCCCCTCAGGGCATTCTCAATCTAGTCCCCTCAGTGCATTCTCAATCTAGTCCCCTCAGGGCATTCTCAATCTAGTCCCCTCAGTGCATTCTCAATCTAGTCCCCTCAGGGCATTCTCAATCTAGTCCCCTCAGTGCATTCTCAATCTAGTCCCCTCAGTGCATTCTCAATCTAGTCCCCTCAGGGCATTCTCAATCTAGTCCCCGCAGGGCATTCTCATTCTCAATCTCGTCCCCTCAGTGCATTCTCAATCTAGTCCCCTCAGGGCATTCTCAATCTAGTCCCCGCAGGGCATTCTCATTCTCAATCTCGTCCCCTCAGGGCATTCTCAATCTAGTCCCCTCAGTGCATTCTCAATCTCGTCCCCTCAGGGCATTCTCAATCTAGTCCCCTCAGTGCATTCTCAATCTAGTCCCCGCAGGGCATTCTCATTCTCAATCTCGTCCCCTCAGTGCATTCTCAATCTAGTTCCCTCAGGGCATTCTCAATCTAGTCCCCTCAGTGCATTCTCAATCTAGTCCCCTCAGGGCATTCTCAATCTAGTCCCCTCAGTGCATTCTCAATCTAGTCCCCTCAGTGCATTCTCAATCTAGTCCCCTCAGTGCATTCTCAATCTAGTCCCCTCAGGGCATTCTCAATCTAGTCCCCTCAGTGCATTCTCAATCTAGTCCCCTCAGTGCATTCTAAATCTAGTCCCCTCAGGGCATTCTCAATCTAGTCCCCGCAGGGCATTCTCATTCTCAATCTCGTCCCCTCAGTGCATTCTCAATCTAGTCCCCTCAGGGCATTCTCAATCTAGTCCCCGCAGGGCATTCTCATTCTCAATCTCGTCCCCTCAGGGCATTCTCAATCTAGTCCCCTCAGTGCATTCTCAATCTCGTCCCCTCAGGGCATTCTCAATCTAGTCCCCTCAGTGCATTCTCAATCTAGTCCCCGCAGGGCATTCTCATTCTCAATCTCGTCCCCTCAGTGCATTCTCAATCTAGTCCCCTCAGGGCATTCTCAATCTAGTCCCCGCAGGGCATTCTCATTCTCAATCTCGTCCCCTCAGGGCATTCTCAATCTAGTCCCCTCAGTGCATTCTCAATCTAGTCCCCTCAGTGCATTCTCAATCTAGTCCCCTCAGTGCATTCTCAATCTAGTCCCCTCAGTGCATTCTCAATCTAGTCCCCTCAGTGCATTCTCAATCTAGTCCCCTCAGTGCATTCTCAATCTAGTCCCCTCAGTGCATTCTCAATCTAGTCCCCTCAGTGCATTCTCAATCTAGTCCCCTCATCCATTCTCAATCTCGTCCCCTCAGGGCATTCTCAATCTAGTCCCTTCAGGGCATTCTCAATCTAGTCCCCTCAGTGCATTCTCAATCTAGTCCCCTCAGGGCATTCTCAATCTCGTCCCTTCAGGGCATTCTCAATATAGTCCCCTCAGGGCATTCTCAATATAGTCCCCTCAGGGCATTCTCAATCTAGTCCCCTCAGGGCATTCTCAATCTAGTCCCCTCAGTGCATTCTCAATCTAGTCCCCTCAGGGCATTCTCAATCTAGTCCCCTCAGGGCATTCTCAATCTAGTCCCCTCAGGGCATTCTCAATCTAGTCCCCTCAGTGCATTCTCAATCTAGTCCCCTCAGGGCATTCTCAATATAGTCCCCTCAGGGCATTCTCAATCTAGTCCCCTCAGGGCATTCTCAATCTAGTCCCCTCAGGGCATTCTCAATCTAGTCCCCTCAGTGCATTCTCAATCTAGTCCCCTCAGGGCATTCTCAATATAGTCCCCTCAGTGCATTCTCAATCTAGTCCCCTTAGTGCATTCTCAATCTAGTCCCCGCAGGGCATTCTCAATCTAGTCCCCTCAGTGCATTCTCAATCTAGTCCCCTCAGTGCATTCACAATCTAGTCCCCGCAGGGCATTCTCAATCTAGTCCCCGCAGGGCATTCTCAATCTAGTCCCCTCAGTGCATTCTCAATCTAGTCCCCTTAGTGCATTCTCAATCTAGTCCCCTCAGGGCATTCTCAATCTCGTCCCCTCAGGGCATTCCCAATCTAGTCCCCTCAGGGCATTCTCAATCTAGTCCCCTCAGGGCATTCTCAATCTAGTCCCCTCAGGGCATTCTCAATCTAGTCCCCTCAGGGCATTCTCAATCTAGTCCCCTCAGGGCATTCTCAATCTAGTCCCCTCAGGGCATTCTCAATCTAGTCCCCGCAGGGCATTCTCAATCTCGTCCCCTCAGTGCATTCACAATCTAGTCTCCTTAGGACATTCTCAATCTAGTCTAATAGAACAAGAAGTGTGAGGGTGATCCATATGCTCAATGTAGTCCAATACTACAACACGTGTGAGGGTGATGAATATGCTCAATGTTGTCCAATACTATAAGACGTGTGAGGGTGATGAATATGCTCAATCTAGTCCAATAATACTGATTTCACAGATTGTATACTTTGATGAGGAAATGTTATCACAAAATGTTCCTGAGGTTCTGAATGGGAAGTGTGGGCATCTCTTGAGCAAAGCTAAATGAAGCACAAGAGATGGCTATGGTACCTAAATAAGATGTAAACCATCTCAATGCTGTACCATCCACCCCATCCCTTTTTCAAGTCTATTTGAAAGTATCTTATGGTCTATAGTGTCAAAGGCTGCAGAGAGAAAGAAGCACCAGTATTACAGTTTTGTTATTATCTACATCCATTAGTACATCATTCTGTGTCTTAAGAAGTGCCATCTCAGCAATAAAGAACTCTTTGTAGGCAAACTGAAACACGTTTAGGATAGATAGGTTGGGTACCTGTCTAGGTTGAATACTGGTGATAGGCATGCATTCTTATTAATAAGCTTGCACTATGGCTCCCAGGTAACATATCATCAGCATGCAGGAGTGTTCACAAAATGGAAAGTGTAAGAAGACAGAGATATACTATTAATCAAGGAGCATGATCAACATCACGCGTAAATCTGCTATAAAATCAAGTGGGAGCATTTCTTATTATTTCATTGATCTGTGTGCTGCAAGGTACCAGCATTCCTGGCTTGGTCAAGGCTTGGAGTAACTATATATGAAGGCATGACGTCCGTCATGGTAATGCATTATTTTACATAATGGATTCCAAACCTTTTGATCCTATCATAGCTGTCGACTTTTAAAAAGTGTAAAATTTGATATTTCTATTTCTAAAAATGAAACTGACATTTTATTAATGTTTCACAACAGACTTTGAATTGTTTATTTGTTACAAGAAAGATTCAGAATAGTTAATTTCAGGCTTACAAATGCCTACAGAGACTTCGACTAAAATCTGATAATGGCTTCTTTTGTTTTATTTCTATTGTAGTTGAGCATGATTACATTTTTCTGCAAACAACAAGAACCTTAAAGACATACAAATACTCAAATATCTATTTCCGATTGGACAAATAGCGTTTACTTAGCACCGTGTGTCGTTGTCCAGACAATTGCAGCATAGAAAAATATGAAACTTCAAGCTGATTGATATCAGAAGCATAAATCGCCACCCGCCCTTGCATAGTTACATTCACATATATAGTGATTGGCATACATAGTGACAATTTCAGATATGGTGACATCTTCAGGAAACCAAGTTAGGGAGATATAATCTATAAAACCAGATTGAAAAATCTCCTTGCCACAGGATGTGTTTATAGTTTTCATCCCTTTGGTTGAATATGACACATTGCAGAATTGTATGGGCCAAAGGTTTTTAAAACCGTTTAATCATTTCAGATCTTATATATACTGCAAACCTGACTGGAGCTGAGGTTTCTATGTTTGTACCTGCGCCCCCTTGTGGTCAGGGGAGATAGTCACGTGACAACCAAGCAATCCTCTCTGAGAACAACACGAACCTGATTTTGAATAGCACCGGCAGGCATGTGAACTGACCCTTATTTCACTGGTCTTCATAATATGTTCTAAACATTTTCACATTGGAATATTCTAAATTATTCTCGGTTATGACAAGGTCTCCGACTGAATTGACTGCGATGCCCGTGGGATTCTTCAGGAGATCCTGTTTGGCGAGAACGTCACAAATAAAATCTCCCTGCGGACTGTAGGTGGCTATACGGTTACTTTCCCAGTCGGCGATGAGCAGGTTCTTCCTCTGATCCAAGCATATTCCAAAGGGGCACTGGAAGTTCCTCTGACCCCAGTCTTGTCCTGAACCAATCTTGAGCGTAAAGTTTCCGGCAGCGTCAAATATTTTGATGGCATAGTTCATATTGTCGGAGACGATGATGTTATCTCGGTCGTCTGTGGTGAGGTAGAAGGGAAGGTCAAGCTCGCTAATTCCCCGGCCTCCGGTCCCTATCTGCTTGAGGAGTTTCCCTTCAGGACTGTACACCTTGAGGATGTTCTGGTGGGTCTCGCTGACTATGAACTGTCCCCGGCTGTTGACGGCCACTCCGTGAGGCCTCAGATCAAATTCCTCCTCTCCCACGTACAGGATCGGCTCGCCGAAGGAGTTGATGCACTGTCCGCTGAGGTCGTAGAGTTTGACTAGCTTCTTCTTCCTGTCGGTGACCACTATCTTGGCATCTCTGGTGATCGCCACGCAGTTTGGCCACACCGCCCCCTCACACAGTACCGTCACCAACTTCCCTGTGATGTCAAAGATCAGAAGGCGGTGCCCCTCAGAATCACAAACCTAGAAATAAACATAAATTATAGGGTAGATTAATTTATAGGAGATTATAGGCAGTACAGATGATATCTCTCAAACAACATATAGATTATATGGTAACTTATGATATTATAACCAGTAAATTATAGTTGACTGAATTTTATTTAACATAATCTTCCTATGACTGACGGTGACATATGTTCCCTAACATTTCAGACTTGTATTTAAGGCCCTTTTATCTTTGGCAAATCTGCATAAAGATTATAAAAGGTAACAGTAAAGATAATTACATATGCCAGAGACATTTAATACATTTTTAAATATCTCTTCATATGCAAAGAGTGTATTAAAGTGGACTTATAGGAAAGCCAATGGCATCCCTTTTAATAACACGTTTAATTTACCACAAAATAGTTGTCGTCCAGCCATGCCACGTCTGAAGGGTTTTTGACAGCATTTTTCACCCCATCTGGATTATCCTCCGGTGCCATTTCCCATGACTTTTTGGATTTGGGTGGAACAGTTGTGGCTGGTGTATCAAACCGGAAGACGTCCATGGTATCACAGCGACGCCTAGTGGCCAAACGAGGGAAGGTATTCCTGCCTTTGTGACTGAGCTTTCGACCCGTGATATTAGGTATTTGACCATCCTCCTCTGCATAAGCTAAAATATACAATCGCTTTTTTCAATGGCATCTAACATAAAAACTGACTAGCCGAAAGTTGCATTGCTTTAACAGCAGGCTTTATAATGCATGCTCTAGTACAGTTTCTGTTCCCCTGGATAAGTTATACAACAGATATACACTTCACTTATTGACATACATTCCCAAGCAAACAACCGGGAAAGCACTTCCAAACATTCATTGACTATGATTGGTAAAAATAATATGTCTATTTTAGTGAAACATATTTCACTATGCGATATTTAATAAACAAATGATCAAATGTGTGATAATGGGGGAGATTTAGCATTAGATAAATTTGATAATTTAAAGCAATGCAACTTTCGGCTAGTCAGTTTTTATGTTAGATGACATCATTTTGCTGTTTTCTATTCTGTATTTTGTTAAATACAACACATGGGTCAAAATATGACGAAAAGAAGAATTGAAAATAAAATATAAATATTATGTGGATTATCATAAATGTCACACCCGAAAAACTGTACTAATGACATACTATACATGCATCGTGCACGAATAATGGGTTCTGTATATTCTATTTTTCAAAATTTGATCATTTGATAAAAAAAAATCATACAAATGTTGATGTTCATTAAAGTATAAATAGCGACACTACAATTTTGCATCCAATGAACGTCAATAATATGATGAAATCTGTGATTGTTATTTTTACACATCAGGGTAGTTGCGTGATACTTTGACATTAACATAGTTAGAGATAATAGACCATCAATATGTCCGGGAGCAGCGAATGCTGAATGATGCTCTGATCGGTAGAATAATAAATAGTTTGTCTATAAAAGAGTACATTGGATAATAAATGATCCTTCGGAAAATAGCGGGATTATCAATGGCAAAAAATTTTGATAAATCTTTGTTTTTCTCTATCTTGGTTGATTATATGTCCATCCCTGAAGGAGACCACATCAAAATAATTAATTACAAGATAAAGTCAGATGATAACCATATAACCCATTTTTTTGCTTCTCTGGCCATGCACATTGAATGTTTACCTCAAGTATTGCATTACTATTCTCGAGAATATGAATGAATATACCATAATGAAATTCAATATCAGGTGGTCTGTAATTGCTCCAAATCAGTAAAAAAAACCTTGGCATGATTACAATTCAGGAAGAACCAAAGTAGCCATATGAAAGATGGACTATTTTGATATATATACAGTGAGGATTTTGTGTGGGTAGAATCAGAGTCAGTTCCTGGTGAGTTACTTGCACACAGTGCCTTACCTACCCGCATCCCACCAGGGCCCAGATATCACAACATCAAGTGATGTTGGCGTATACCCTGTATATTATATTCTGACAAGTACACTTATTGTTTGTATATTCAGTAGATCATTATCTACACTACGATAACAGCCACTGTCGGTCATTATAATCTCTAATATAAATATTTCAAACAGGTCCAACCAGTGTCAATATCCCTTTATATCAATATATATTTAGAATCTAGAAATATTAATTACATCCACAGGACTGACATTAGTAATCAAAAATGCAACAAAGTATCTTACCCTTGACGTCCCCTCTGCTCAGTTTTCTCCAGATTTTCTCCATTTTGAGAGCTCCAAGCTACAAAGGGGAAAACTTTGAATAAGTCTTACATGAACTAGTTATGAAGTTGTCAAAGTGATGAAGAGGCGTAAATAGTTGAGGCTGGCACCAGGATACGGCCGGGGACAAACCGCAGTCGGGTTCCCTAACAAGGAAGGTGACACAGAAAAAATCTACACTGCCATTGGAATATTATATCCTGAAACAATCGCACGAGGTCAGCCAGCATTACACATATAATTATCTGCACGGCGGATAGACAAAGTTCACAGTACGAGCAGATAGCCCCTGATAGTACTTATGTAAATCATATGTGCATACAATATCATATCGGCCTATTTTAGATACGTTTTGTTGAAAACATATAGAAACTGTCAAGCACAATGTAAAAATAAAAAAGCGTATCCTAATATATGAAATGGTTAATTAAATCACAACCTTGCTACTACTGCACATGCGCTCTTTTCATTATTAATATTTAATGAATATTTGTGAGGCGTTTCGCTATAACCTGACTTTTTAAGCGGACTTATTTTAATGTGAATAGATCCGTTTCGGACATTCCTTGAGGAAACTCAATACCCATTAGGGCAATATTACTTTTCCACGGTTCAGTTCGTAGGATTTATTGATTACCTTTTATATTCTGAGTAAGTTAACAGACATGTGATTACCTCTCGCGAGATGTACCCGTTTGGTGCTACTCATCTGTAGAGATATAGGCCACATGGATCACAATAATCCGGTCACAAGAACTATAACATGATCCGCCCATGCACAACACATCAGATCCGGATATGAGCCTGGGTATTCATGAATAACTTGTGCTTCTGGCACATTTAGAACAGTCCTATCACTTATTAGTCTGTTGATAGTGGAAAGTGGATTATGTTTCATACATCCTTATCGCACACAGCTCATTATATCTGTAATTATCTCATTATCTGTTATATTTGTGCAGCTATTGTATTCGTAAGAAAATTTTGGATAAATCATATCGCACAAATAAATATTACATGGATTCTATTCTGCAAATACACTGTTACCTCCATGACAGGCCGGAGAGTAAACATATAATAATGATATTGATAATATTGATACACTATCTATAAAATGAATTAATCAAATTATGTCTGTTACACTTTTCTAATAAAACAACCCTTTTTCAAATAATACTTTTCAAATAAATAAGTTTCAAACACTTTTTGCTTACTTTCATAAGTTGAGGACTATATTCCTCATGTATGTCAATGAATGTGCTGTCATCCTAGATGCCACCTTCTCAGATCTGCTCTATTCGTGATATTTTACCAGTACAAGCATTCGTGGTATTCAAAAGTCTTTCTGACTTTGAGACTGTGCGTGAAACCTGGCGAGCATTGAGCGTGGCTATTTTATCTGCAAATCACATCAGAAATTACTACCAAAATTATGATAAGATTGGTCAGAGAAGCATAGAACAGCAGGCTTAATACATTAAGGGTGATCAGATGAGGGGAATTGAAGGTTGAGATTTTAGCAGTGAGTTTGTCACAGTCCAACCTTTAATCCATTGTTCAACCATGTGGAACCAATTAATAACATCTGGCCGACAATTGAAAACCTTGGCCAACTTTTTTGCAGGATATCAGACTTGGGATTTAAAATCGGTTAATACTGGCCAAATGATTTCTTATTTTGTCTACTTGAAATCCCAGCAGTAATGTGACCATCAATAACGTAAAATTTAAAGTCTTTGTCAAGTATTTATTTTTAAATTTCTTTGGAATCTTTGCAGTAAAATGTTTTAGATGTATGTGTTAAGGTTAAACATGAAACGAAGTCACACAGTCACAGTGAGATCTCACGAGAAGTGGAGAGCCCGGAAAGCCAGACTCTGCTGAGAAAATACACCAGGTGGCACCTCTGACTTAAGTTCAATGGCCAACTGTCTCCATATAAATACCGAATACTTCAGTATTAACACAAAATGTTATCCTTGATGTCTTACACTTGCAGTCGCCGGTCTTCAACAATGCCATCAGTGACTAATGTTAAGTTTGATATCCATATCCAAAAATCAAGACAGTAAAAACGAGCGTGAAGTTCTTTTGATATTTGATATTTGATATTTGACGTTTTTTTCAAAAGGTGTCAACAAGTATGTATCAGTGCACCCTTTTGGGACATGGTGAAAAAAGTTATGCAAAAGGATATATATCCAGTCAAAAACGGATATATCCCTTTTCCTGTGACAAATGAGTTTTTCAGTATGATTAATGGCCTTCTAGCACAGTCTTAATCATTTATTATCAATATATTAATGGAGAATAACTGTATACACCTTCATAACCTTTTGGTATTTGGGTAGAAACGTTATGTAAAAGGATATATATCCTTTAAAACACTAAAATATACCTTTAGCTATCACAAACACATTTTTAGCATGATAATGATTCACAAGCATTCTTGCACAGCCTTCCCAAACATGGATATACTAATAAAGGGTTAGACACACTTGCTAGATATGTTTAGAACATATCTAGTGACATTAGATGGCAAGGAAAAATATATGAGTAGGAGATCATATATTGATCTCCTACTCTGCTAAAATTCACATATTTCAACATTATTTGATTTTTCAAATGCGAACATTCTAAGAGTTGCCACACTGTCTTCGCAGATTTTGAGGGACTAATGAGGGGTCAGACATACTTGCTAGACATGTCTAGAACATATCTAGTGACATTAGAAGGCAAGGAAAAATATATGAGTAGGAGATATGGCCCTTTTCCCGTGGCAAAATGTGCATATCCAATACAGAACATTCTAAGATTTGCCGCACTGTCTTCGCAGATTTTGAGGGACTAATGAGGGGTCAGACATACTTGCTAGACATGTCTAGAACATATCTAGTGACATTAGAAGGCGAGGAAAAATATATGAGTAGGAGATATGGCCCTTTTACTCTGCTAAAATTCACATATTTCAACATTTTTTGAGTTTTCAAATGCGAACATTCTAAGAGTTGCCGCACTGTCTTGGCAGATTTTGAGGGACTAATGAGGGGTCAGACATACTTGCTAGACATGTCTAGAACATATCTAGTGACATTAGAAGGCGAGGAAAAATATATGAGTAGGAAATATATGAGTAGGAAATATGGCCCATTTTATGCAAAATGTGCATATCCAATACAGCACATTCTAAGAGTTGCCGCACTGTCTTCGCAGATTTTGAGGGACTAATGAGGGGTCAGACATACTTGCTAGACATGTCTAGAACATATCTAGTGACATTAGAAGGCGAGGACAAATATATGAGTAGGAAATATGCCCTTTTCCCGTGGCAAAATGTGTATATCCAATACAGAACATTTAAGAGTTGCCGCACTGTCTTTGCAGATTTTGAGGGACTAATGAAGGGTCAGACATACTTGCTAGACATGTCTAGAACATATCTAGTGACATTAGAAGGCGAGGAAAAATATATGAGTAGGAAATATGCCCTTTTCCCGTGGCAAAATGTGTATATCCAATACAGAACATTTAAGAGTTGCCGCACTGTCTTGGCAGATTTTGAGGGACTAATGAGGGGTCAGACATACTTGCTAGACATGTCTAGAAC
Organism: Amphiduros pacificus; assembly: GCA_949316495.1. NCBI lineage: Eukaryota > Metazoa > Annelida > Polychaeta > Phyllodocida > Hesionidae > Amphiduros > Amphiduros pacificus. Next base: position 62,317,331 of record OX439001.1, read on the forward strand.
ATATCTAGTGACATTAGAAGGCGAGGAAAAATATATGAGTAGGAAATATATGAGTAGGAAATATGGCCCATTTTATGCAAAATGTGCATATCCAATACAGCACATTCTAAGAGTTGCCGCACTGTCTTCGCAGATTTTGAGGGACTAATGAGGGGTCAGACATACTTGCTAGACATGTCTAGAACATATCTAGTGACATTAGAAGGCGAGGAAAAATATATGAGTAGGAAATATGCCCTTTTCCCGTGGCAAAATGTGTATATCCAATACAGAACATTTAAGAGTTGCCGCACTGTCTTCGCAGATTTTGAGGGACTAATGAGGGGTCAGACATACTTGCTAGACATGTCTAGAACATATCTATTGACATTAGAAGGCGAGGAAAAATATATGAGTAGGAAATATGCCCTTTTCCCGTGGCAAAATGTGTATATCCAATACAGAACATTTAAGAGTTGCCGCACTGTCTTCGCAGATTTTGAGGGACTAATGAAGGGTCAGACATACTTGCTAGACATGTCTAGAACATATCTATTGACATTAGAAGGCGAGGAAAAATATATGAGTAGGAAATATGGCCCTTTTCCCGTGGCAAAATGTGTATATCAAATACAGAACATTCTAAGAGTTGCCGCACTGTCTTTGCAGATTTTGAGGGACTAATGAGGGGTCAGACATACTTGCTAGACATGTCTAGAACATATCTAGTGACATTAGAAGGCGAGGAAAAATATATGAGTAGGAAATATGCCCTTTTCCCGTGGCAAAATGTGTATATCCAATACAGAACATTTAAGACTTGCCGCACTGTCTTGGCAGATTTTGAGGGACTAATGAGGGGTCAGACATACTTGCTAGACATGTCTAGAACATATCTAGTGACATTAGAAGGCGAGGAAAAATATATGAGTAGGAAATATATGAGTAGGAAATATGGCCCATTTTATGCAAAATGTGCATATCCAATACAGCACATTCTAAGAGTTGCCGCACTGTCTTCGCAGATTTTGAGGGACTAATGAGGGGTCAGACATACTTGCTAGACATGTCTAGAACATATCTAGTGACATTAGAAGGCGAGGAAAAATATATGAGTAGGAAATATGCCCTTTTCCCGTGGCAAAATGTGTATATCCAATACAGAACATTTAAGAGTTGCCGCACTGTCTTGGCAGATTTTGAGGGACTAATGAGGGGTCAGACATACTTGCTAGACATGTCTAGAACATATCTATTGACATTAGAAGGCGAGGAAAAATATATGAGTAGGAAATATGGCCCTTTTCCCGTGGCAAAATGTGTATATCCAATACAGAACATTTAAGAGTTGCCGCACTGTCTTCGCAGATTTTGAGGGACTAATGAGGGGTCAGACATACTTGCTAGACATGTCTAGAACATATCTAGTGACATTAGAAGGCGAGGAAAAATATATGAGTAGGAAATATATGAGTAGGAAATATGGCCCATTTTATGCAAAATGTGCATATCCAATACAGCACATTCTAAGAGTTGCCGCACTGTCTTCGCAGATTTTGAGGGACTAATGAGGGGTCAGACATACTTGCTAGACATGTCTAGAACATATCTATTGACATTAGAAGGCGAGGAAAAATATATGAGTAGGAAATATGGCCCTTTTCCCGTGGCAAAATGTGTATATCCAATACAGAACATTTAAGAGTTGCCGCACTGTCTTGGCAGATTTTGAGGGACTAATGAGGGGTCAGACATACTTGCTAGACATGTCTAGAACATATCTAGTGACATTAGAAGGCGAGGAAAAATATATGAGTAGGAAATATATGAGTAGGAAATATGGCCCATTTTATGCAAAATGTGCATATCCAATACAGCACATTCTAAGAGTTGCCGCACTGTCTTGGCAGATTTTGAGGGACTAATGAGGGGTCAGACATACTTGCTACACATGTCTAGAACATATCTAGTGACATTAGAAGGCGAGGAAAAATATATGAGTAGGAAATATGCCCTTTTCCCGTGGCAAAATGTGTATATCCAATACAGAACATTTAAGAGTTGCCGCACTGTCTTGGCAGATTTTGAGGGACTAATGAGGGGTCAGACATACTTGCTAGACATGTCTAGAACATATCTAGTGACATTAGAAGGCGAGGAAAAATATATGAGTAGGAAATATATGAGTAGGAAATATGGCCCATTTTATGCAAAATGTGCATATCCAATACAGCACATTCTAAGAGTTGCCGCACTGTCTTGGCAGATTTTGAGGGACTAATGAGGGGTCAGACATACTTGCTAGACATGTCTAGAACATATCTAGTGACATTAGAAGGCGAGTAAAAATATATGAGTAGGAAATATGCCCTTTTCCCGTGGCAAAATGTGTATATCCAATACAGAACATTTAAGAGTTGCCGCACTGTCTTGGCAGATTTTGAGGGACTAATGAGGGGTCAGACATACTTGCTAGACATGTCTAGAACATATCTATTGACATTAGAAGGCGAAGAAAAATATATGAGTAGGAAATATATGAGTAGGAAATATGGCCCATTTTATCCAAAATGTGCATATCCAATACAGAACATTCTAAGAGTTGCCGCACTGTCTTTGCAGATTTTGAGGGACTAATGAGGGGTCAGACATACTTGCTAGACATGTCTAGAACATATCTAGTGACATTAGAAGGCGAGGAAAAATATATGAGTAGGAAATATGCCCTTTTCCCGTGGCAAAATGTGTATATCCAATACAGAACATTTAAGAGTTGCCGCACTGTCTTGGCAGATTTTGAGGGACTAATGAGGGGTCAGACATACTTGCTAGACATGTCTAGAACATATCTAGTGACATTAGAAGGCGAGGAAAAATATATGAGTAGGAAATATATGAGTAGGAAATATGGCCCATTTTATGCAAAATGTGCATATCCAATACAGCACATTCTAAGAGTTGCCGCACTGTCTTCGCAGATTTTGAGGGACTAATGAGGGGTCAGACATACTTGCTAGACATGTCTAGAACATATCTAGTGACATTAGAAGGCGAGGAAAAATATATGAGTAGGAAATATGCCCTTTTCCCGTGGCAAAATGTGTATATCCAATACAGAACATTTAAGAGTTGCCGCACTGTCTTCGCAGATTTTGAGGGACTAATGAGGGGTCAGACATACTTGCTAGACATGTCTAGAACATATCTATTGACATTAGAAGGCGAGGAAAAATATATGAGTAGGAAATATGCCCTTTTCCCGTGGCAAAATGTGTATATCCAATACAGAACATTTAAGAGTTGCCGCACTGTCTTCGCAGATTTTGAGGGACTAATGAAGGGTCAGACATACTTGCTAGACATGTCTAGAACATATCTATTGACATTAGAAGGCGAGGAAAAATATATGAGTAGGAAATATGGCCCTTTTCCCGTGGCAAAATGTGTATATCAAATACAGAACATTCTAAGAGTTGCCGCACTGTCTTTGCAGATTTTGAGGGACTAATGAGGGGTCAGACATACTTGCTAGACATGTCTAGAACATATCTAGTGACATTAGAAGGCGAGGAAAAATATATGAGTAGGAAATATGCCCTTTTCCCGTGGCAAAATGTGTATATCCAATACAGAACATTTAAGACTTGCCGCACTGTCTTGGCAGATTTTGAGGGACTAATGAGGGGTCAGACATACTTGCTAGACATGTCTAGAACATATCTAGTGACATTAGAAGGCGAGGAAAAATATATGAGTAGGAAATATATGAGTAGGAAATATGGCCCATTTTATGCAAAATGTGCATATCCAATACAGCACATTCTAAGAGTTGCCGCACTGTCTTCGCAGATTTTGAGGGACTAATGAGGGGTCAGACATACTTGCTAGACATGTCTAGAACATATCTAGTGACATTAGAAGGCGAGGAAAAATATATGAGTAGGAAATATGGCCCTTTTCCCGTGGCAAAATGTGTATATCCAATACAGAACATTTAAGAGTTGCCGCACTGTCTTGGCAGATTTTGAGGGACTAATGAGGGGTCAGACATACTTGCTAGACATGTCTAGAACATATCTAGTGACATTAGAAGGCGAGGAAAAATATATGAGTAGGAAATATATGAGTAGGAAATATGGCCCATTTTATGCAAAATGTGCATATCCAATACAGCACATTCTAAGAGTTGCCGCACTGTCTTGGCAGATTTTGAGGGACTAATGAGGGGTCAGACATACTTGCTAGACATGTCTAGAACATATCTAGTGACATTAGAAGGCGAGGAAAAATATATGAGTAGGAAATATGCCCTTTTCCCGTGGCAAAATGTGTATATCCAATACAGAACATTTAAGAGTTGCCGCACTGTCTTGGCAGATTTTGAGGGACTAATGAGGGGTCAGACATACTTGCTAGACATGTCTAGAACATATCTAGTGACATTAGAAGGCGAGGAAAAATATATGAGTAGGAAATATATGAGTAGGAAATATGGCCCATTTTATGCAAAATGTGCATATCCAATACAGCACATTCTAAGAGTTGCCGCACTGTCTTGGCAGATTTTGAGGGACTAATGAGGGGTCAGACATACTTGCTAGACATGTCTAGAACATATCTAGTGACATTAGAAGGCGAGGAAAAATATATGAGTAGGAAATATGCCCTTTTCCCGTGGCAAAATGTGTATATCCAATACAGAACATTTAAGAGTTGCCGCACTGTCTTGGCAGATTTTGAGGGACTAATGAGGGGTCAGACATACTTGCTAGACATGTCTAGAACATATCTATTGACATTAGAAGGCGAAGAAAAATATATGAGTAGGAAATATATGAGTAGGAAATATGGCCCATTTTATCCAAAATGTGCATATCCAATACAGAACATTCTAAGAGTTGCCGCACTGTCTTTGCAGATTTTGAGGGACTAATGAGGGGTCAGACATACTTGCTAGACATGTCTAGAACATATCTAGTGACATTAGAAGGCGAGGAAAAATATATGAGTAGGAAATATGCCCTTTTCCCGTGGCAAAATGTGTATATCCAATACAGAACATTTAAGAGTTGCCGCACTGTCTTGGCAGATTTTGAGGGACTAATGAGGGGTCAGACATACTTGCTAGACATGTCTAGAACATATCTAGTGACATTAGAAGGCGAGGAAAAATATATGAGTAGGAAATATATGAGTAGGAAATATGGCCCATTTTATGCAAAATGTGCATATCCAATACAGCACATTCTAAGAGTTGCCGCACTGTCTTCGCAGATTTTGAGGGACTAATGAGGGGTCAGACATACTTGCTAGACATGTCTAGAACATATCTAGTGACATTAGAAGGCGAGGAAAAATATATGAGTAGGAAATATGCCCTTTTCCCGTGGCAAAATGTGTATATCCAATACAGAACATTTAAGAGTTGCCGCACTGTCTTCGCAGATTTTGAGGGACTAATGAGGGGTCAGACATACTTGCTAGACATGTCTAGAACATATCTATTGACATTAGAAGGCGAGGAAAAATATATGAGTAGGAAATATGCCCTTTTCCCGTGGCAAAATGTGTATATCCAATACAGAACATTTAAGAGTTGCCGCACTGTCTTCGCAGATTTTGAGGGACTAATGAAGGGTCAGACATACTTGCTAGACATGTCTAGAACATATCTATTGACATTAGAAGGCGAGGAAAAATATATGAGTAGGAAATATGGCCCTTTTCCCGTGGCAAAATGTGTATATCAAATACAGAACATTCTAAGAGTTGCCGCACTGTCTTTGCAGATTTTGAGGGACTAATGAGGGGTCAGACATACTTGCTAGACATGTCTAGAACATATCTAGTGACATTAGAAGGCGAGGAAAAATATATGAGTAGGAAATATGCCCTTTTCCCGTGGCAAAATGTGTATATCCAATACAGAACATTTAAGACTTGCCGCACTGTCTTGGCAGATTTTGAGGGACTAATGAGGGGTCAGACATACTTGCTAGACATGTCTAGAACATATCTAGTGACATTAGAAGGCGAGGAAAAATATATGAGTAGGAAATATATGAGTAGGAAATATGGCCCATTTTATGCAAAATGTGCATATCCAATACAGCACATTCTAAGAGTTGCCGCACTGTCTTGGCAGATTTTGAGGGACTAATGAGGGGTCAGACATACTTGCTAGACATGTCTAGAACATATCTAGTGACATTAGAAGGCGAGGAAAAATATATGAGTAGGAAATATGCCCTTTTCCCGTGGCAAAATGTGTATATCCAATACAGAACATTTAAGAGTTGCCGCACTGTCTTCGCAGATTTTGAGGGACTAATGAGGGGTCAGACATACTTGCTAGACATGTCTAGAACATATCTATTGACATTAGAAGGCGAGGAAAAATATATGAGTAGGAAATATGCCCTTTTCCCGTGGCAAAATGTGTATATCCAATACAGAACATTTAAGAGTTGCCGCACTGTCTTCGCAGATTTTGAGGGACTAATGAAGGGTCAGACATACTTGCTAGACATGTCTAGAACATATCTATTGACATTAGAAGGCGAGGAAAAATATATGAGTAGGAAATATGGCCCTTTTCCCGTGGCAAAATGTGTATATCAAATACAGAACATTCTAAGAGTTGCCGCACTGTCTTTGCAGATTTTGAGGGACTAATGAGGGGTCAGACATACTTGCTAGACATGTCTAGAACATATCTAGTGACATTAGAAGGCGAGGAAAAATATATGAGTAGGAAATATGCCCTTTTCCCGTGGCAAAATGTGTATATCCAATACAGAACATTTAAGAGTTGCCGCACTGTCTTGGCAGATTTTGAGGGACTAATGAGGGGTCAGACATACTTGCTAGACATGTCTAGAACATATCTAGTGACATTAGAAGGCGAGGAAAAATATATGAGTAGGAAATATATGAGTAGGAAATATGGCCCATTTTATGCAAAATGTGCATATCCAATACAGCACATTCTAAGAGTTGCCGCACTGTCTTCGCAGATTTTGAGGGACTAATGAGGGGTCAGACATACTTGCTAGACATGTCTAGAACATATCTAGTGACATTAGAAGGCGAGGAAAAATATATGAGTAGGAAATATGCCCTTTTCCCGTGGCAAAATGTGTATATCCAATACAGAACATTTAAGAGTTGCCGCACTGTCTTCGCAGATTTTGAGGGACTAATGAGGGGTCAGACATACTTGCTAGACATGTCTAGAACATATCTATTGACATTAGAAGGCGAGGAAAAATATATGAGTAGGAAATATGGCCCTTTTCCCGTGGCAAAATGTGTATATCCAATACAGAACATTTAAGAGTTGCCGCACTGTCTTCGCAGATTTTGAGGGACTAATGAGGGGTCAGACATACTTGCTAGACATGTCTAGAACATATCTAGTGACATTAGAAGGCGAGGAAAAATATATGAGTAGGAAATATGCCCTTTTCCCGTGGCAAAATGTGTATATCCAATACAGAACATTTAAGAGTTGCCGCACTGTCTTCGCAGATTTTGAGGGACTAATGAAGGGTCAGACATACTTGCTAGACAAGACTTGATAATGTCTAGACGTTTCCACATCAAAGTATAAACATTTTTCAAATATATTTTGTTTACTTTATTATGCAATGATATATTTGTTTAAAATTTGCACATAGCCGGTGGACAATTTTATTTTTTTATAAGTCCTGTTGGGGGTTTGCAAATCTGAATATCTCCTACCTTATCTGCTTATTTAGATCATGAAACTTATAAATTTAATTAATGAATTCCTATTTGGACTTAGGTTTGGAGCTGGAAGATTTGCCATATAGTAGGTTAAAGTTGAATTAAATAATGTCTTTTTGTGTATGAATTTTGAGGCAAATCCTTGAACATGCACATTTCTTCGTACATGTTCCCATTTAACCCATCATTGGCCTTTATGATGGCCTCAAGGACTCCTATTAAAGTTGATAGATTGGATGCAAATTTGAATGCATTAATCACTAGCATACATGTTTTCCTTAGGGTGAAGATTATTCATGATGTGACAGTTTAGATTGGTCAATCTTTGTTACTCAGCAACAATACTTGTATACACCATACAATGTAGTAAAGTATATGACTGTGATTTCATAGTGATGATTTCATCTGAGTTTCAAATGGAATTATTAAAACACATGTCAAGACCAGCTTGTGAATTGCAGCTGAAATGGTGAGATTACTTTTGAACACAAAAACACCCAACCGTCAAAATTATCACAACCACATTCAAAGAAAGAAAACTTCTTAAATCAAAAGACAGCTCATCTCCCTCAACTGCCAACCTATCTGCAAGTGATCCACCAAGGCAAAGTTCCAAACCTTTATATTGGATTGGAATTTTAATGCATGATGTGTTGATCCATACACAATATATCCATAATCAAGTTAAAAAGGAAACAATGCTCTGTATGATCGTGACAAGACAGAGAGACAGCCTCTACAATTACCAAATATGGACAAAAATCATTATAAATCTGAAACTCACTTCTGACATTTTTTCTCACACAATAAATATTTAGAGTGAAAACCAAAATGAACACTTTTTAATTATTCATCTCCAAGTCATCCAGATATTTTTATTATTATCATATTATCAATACAACTAGTTAATGGTTACAACTTGTGAGCTCTGCTGACGTCTTTAAAGATTTAGGAGTGAGGAAAATGTCTGTCCGTCCATCTGTCTACATTTCTTTTAAAATCTTCAAAACTACCAGTAGTATAGTACATGGGCCTTGATGCAGTTAGGTAGGAGTGTCAGCATATTAGCACCAATTCCTCTGTGGTGATCCAAAGGATATGGGTTTGACTGCAATCATGATACAATTTCTCATATGAGTTGAGATCCTTGCAAAAGGGTTAACTCATTGTCCTTGTAAATCTGTGTATAGGTGTGATGTCATGTCAAGGACCTGTTACATGACAATTCAGACTGCACTATAATATATGAGACTGCACTATATCTCCTACAAGTAGGTCTGATCATAAAATGACTTAAAACCCCAAACAAACAAACAAAGCATTAAGACCTAGGGCCGTGGCACAATTGGTTAGAGTGCCAACTTATTAGCATCAGTTCCTCTGTCGTGATCCAAAGATTGTGGATTTGATCCCCGACTGTGCCGAGATTGAACTCATGATACAATTTCCCATATGAGGGTTAACCTGTTGTCCTTGAAGATCTGTGACCGGATGTGTTGTAATGTCAAGGACCTACGACATGACAATTCAGTGAGGCAGCACTTTATCTGCTACAAGTAGATCTCATCACAAAATGTCTGAAATAATGTTGAGTGATGTTAAACTCCAAACAAACAAAAAAAAAACAAAAAAAAACAAGGTCGGGAACTGTTGGGAATTACATCTGACCTAAAATTAAGACAGTGTGGCAACTCTTGAAATGTTTGCATTTGAAAACTCAAAAAATGTTGAAATATATTAATTTTAGCAGAGTAAATGGGCCATATCTCCTACTCATATATTTTTACTTGACTTCTAATGTCACTAGATATGTTCTAGACATGTCTAGCAAGTATGTCTGACCCCTCCTTAGTCTCTCAAAATCTGCGAAGACAATGTGGCAACTCTTCGAATGTGCCGTATTGGATGTTGAAATGTTGAAATATATTAATTTTAGCAGAGTAAATGGGCCATATCTCCAACTCATATATTTTTACTTGACTTCTAATGTCACTAGATATGTTCTAGACATGTCTAGCAAGTATGTCTGACCCCTCCTTAGTCTCTCAAAATCTGCGAAGCCAATGTGGCAACTCTTCGAATGTGCCATATTGGATATGCACATTTTGCCAAGGGAAAAGGGCCATAACTCCTACTCATATATTTATCCTCGCCTTCTAATGTCACTAGATATGTTCCAGACATGTCTAGCAAGTATGTCTGACCCCTCATTAGTCCCTCAAAATCTGCCAAGACATTGCGACAACTCTTAGAATGTGCCTTATTGGATATGCACATTTTGCCACGGGAAAAGGGCCATATCACCTACTTATATATTTTTCCTCGCCTTCTAATGTCACTAGATATGTTCTAGACAGATCAAGCAAGTATGTCTGACCCCTCAATAGTCCCTCAAAATCTGCGAAGACAGCGTTGCAACTCTTAGAATGTTCGCATTTGAAAACTCAAGAAATGTTGAAATATGTGAATTTTAGCAGAGTAAAAGGGCCATATCTCCTACTCATATATTTTTCCTCGTCTTCTAGTGTCACAAGATATTTTCTAGACATGCCTAGCAAGTATGTCTGACCCCTCATTAGTCCCTCAAAATCTGCGAAGACATTGCAACAAATCTTAGAATGTGCCGTATTTGATATGCACATTTTGCCAAGGGAAAAGGGCCATAACTCCTACTCATATATTTTTCCTCGCCTTCTAGTGTCACTAGATATGTTCTAGACATGCCTAACAAGTATGTCTGACCCCTCATTAGTCCCTCAAAATCTGCGAAGACATTGCGACAACTCTTAGAATGTGCCTTATTGGATATGCACATTTTGCCAAGGGAAAAGGGCCATATCACCTACTTATATATTTTTCCTCGCCTTCTAATGTCACTAGATATGTTCTAGACAGGTCAAGCGAGTATGTCTGACCCCTCAATAGTCCTTCAAAATCTGCGAAGACAGTATTGCAACTCTTAGAATGTTCGCATTTGAAAACTCAAGAAATGTTGAAATATGTGAATTTTAGCAGAGTAAAAGGGCCATAACTCCTACTCATATATTTTTCCTCGCCTTCTAGTGTCACTAGATATGTTCTAGACATTCCTAGCAAGTATGTCTGACCCCTCATTAGTCCCTCAAAATCTGCGAAGACATTGCGACAACTCTTAGAATGTGCCGTATTGGATATGCACATTTTGCCAAGGGAAAAGGGCCATAACTCCTACTCATATATTTTTCCTCGCCTTCTAATATCACTAGATATGTTCTAGACATGCCTAGCAAGTATGTCTGACCCCTCATTAGTCCCTCAAAATCTGCGAAGACATTGCAACAAATCTTAGAATGTGCCGTATTGGATATGCACATTTTGCCAAGGGAAAAGGGCCATATCTCCTACTCATATATTTTTCCTCGCCTTCTAGTGTCACTAGATATGTTCTAGACATGCCTAGCAAGTATGTCTGACCCCTCATTAGTCCCTCAAAATCTGCGAAGACATTGCAACAAATCTTAGAATGTGCCGTATTTGATATGCACATTTTGCCAAGGGAAAAGGGCCATAACTCCTACTCATATATTTTTCCTCGCCTTCTAGTGTCACTAGATATGTTTTAGACATGCCTAACAAGAATGTCTGACCCCTCATTAGTCCCTCAAAATCTGCAAAGACATTGCGACAACTCTTAGAATGTGCCGTATTGGATATGCACATTTTGCCAAGGGAAAAGGGCCATATCACCTACTTATATATTTTTCCTCGCCTTCTAATGTCACTAGATATGTTCTAGACAGGTCAAGCAAGTATGTATGACCCCTCAATAGTCCATCAAAATCTGCGAAGACAGTATTGCAACTCTTAGAATGTTCGCATTTGAAAACTCAAGAAATGTTGAAATATGTGAATTTTAGCAGAGTAAAAGGGCCATATCTCCTACTCATATATTTTTCCTCGCCTTCTAGTGTCACTAGATATGTTCTAGACATGCCTAGCAAGTATGTCTGAGCCCTCATTAGTCTCTCAAAATCTGCGAAGACATTGCGACAACTCTTAGATTGTGCCGTATTGGATATGCACATTTTGCCAAGGGAAAAGGGCCATATCTCCTACTCATATATTCTTCCTCGCCTTCTAATGTCTCTAGATGTGTTCTAGACATGCCTAGAAAGTATGTCTAACCCTTTATTAGTATATTCATTTTAGGGAAGGCTCTGCAACAATGCTTGTGAATCATTATCATGCTAAAAAATGTGTTTGTGATTGCTAAAGGTACATTTTAGAGTTTTAAAGGATATATATCCTTTTACATAACGTTTCTACCCAAATACCAAAAGGGTATGAAGGTGTATACAGTTATTCTCCATTAATATATTGATAATAAATGATTTAGACTGTGCTACAAGGTTGAGAAGGCCATTAATCATACTGAAAAACTCATTTGTCACAGGAAAAGGGATATATCCGTTTTTGACAGGATATATATCCTTTTACACAACTTCTTTCACCATGTCCCAAAAGGGTACACTGATACATACTTGTTGACACCTTTTGAAAAAAACGTCAAATATCAAATACCAAATATCAAAAGAACTTCACGCTCGTACAGTAAAATTATTATGATTTCAGGAAATATTTGAATTGAGAGGTACTTTCACACCCTTAATATTAATGAAGGGCATGTTTGATATGACTGACTTGGCCCCTCCCACTATTTGTTATCAAGACCGCCCCTTGGATCACATATTATACTACGATACAAAAATACTTGATATTCATAAATCAAGTTGTCCTTGGCCATTGTACCTATGTCTTTAATAAGATTATATTTGTTCTTAATTGAGTGTCGTGGATCTTCTAGGCAAGTGGATTCTGGCCCTGAGTAGCGATTTCGGGGCCTTTTTAAAGGAAACTGGGCGTCTGTTTGGGGGCTGCCTGCGTAGCGTCTTCTCTGGCTTCGGGGCTGCGCATGTCCTGCCTGCGTGGCTTGGAGGATCACGTCATCTCTATTCGGCCTGCACTTGTTGGCCTCACGTAGCACTCAGTAACCCATATCGTTTCTTTGCCAAAGATCGTGATTGTCTATATTTGTCAAAAAATGTTTATAAGAGTCTATAAGGAGGTAATCTATATCCTACAATATCACAGATGGGTGTTATCGTATAAGCTATCTCACAGATGGGTGTTATTGTATAAGCTATCCCAAAGATGGGTGTTATCGTATAAGCTATCTCGTAGATCGATGGGTTACATATCGTATGAGCTATCTCACAGATGGGTGTTATCGTATAAGCTTTCCAACAGATGGGTGTTATCATATAAGCTATCTCACAGATGGGTGTTATCATATAAGCTATCTCACAGATGGGTTTTATCGTATAAGCTTTCCAACAGATGGGTGTTATCGTATAAGCTTTCTCACAGATGAGTGTTATCCTATAAGCTATCTCACAGATAGGTGTTATTGTATAAGCTATCCCACAGATGGGTGTTGTCGTATTAGCTATCTCACAGATGGGTGTTGTCGTATAAGCTATCTCACAGATGGGTGTTATTGTATAAGCTATCTCACAGATGGGTGTTATCATATAAGCTATCTCACAGATGGGTGTTATCACATAAGCTTTCCAACAGATGGGTGTTATCATATAAGCTTTCCAACAGATGGGTGTTATCATATAAGCTATCTCACAGATGGGTGTTATTGTATAAGCTATCTAACAGATGGGTGTTATCCTATAAGCTATCCCAGATGGGTGTTATCCTATAAGCTATCTCACAGATGGATGTTGTCGTATAAGCTATCTGACAGATGGGTGTTATCGTATAAGCTATCTCACAGATGGGTGTTATCGTATAAGCTATCTCACATGGAATAAGTCCCTCATGGTGAAGTTCCTCGAGATGTAGGCGGTAAACTATCCCCGCTATGATTCATTAACCATGATAACAAGACGCTAATTAGGATCGGCCTACCACTGAGACCTCCTTAAAGAAGAACTTCTAAAATAACCTCTATAGATAGTAAACGCACCAAATAACCTGTATGGATATATTGGAGGAGTGGTCAAGCAAGTCTTGCAGGCGGTAATGGCAGCCAGTTCGTGTAAATCAGCAAATTCTGAGGACACAATAAGAAATCATTCTTTCAAAATAATTGTTTGTGTAATGTTCCCTGGAAAAAAGATAGAGTTATTTTGTGTATCGATACCTCTGGTCCAGTAAAGTTGAAGGTCATTCAAAGCATAAAATTATGTATTCGAGAGTGGACGATCGAGGTTGCTATATAAGACACCTGTAAATGGACCTCAGTATGTACCCAGACAGCTATGAATGTCTGCTGTAGAGACCACAGGTGGCCATACGGTGGCATTCCACAACCTCCCTCTGTCTCTCTACACCCCCCCTGTCTCTCTACACTGTACACTGACTGTCTTATCGCGATATATGGAAGCAGTGATGGTACTGGCAACAGATGTCGCTCTGTGTAGAAACCAACGGAGTTGGCCTGGAAGATGCATGTAATCCATCCAGATAATACCACTACCAGAGTGTTGAGTGGCTTGCACACGCTTTATGATGTCTGATGTGAGAGGTTCTGCAGTTGGCATGTCTAGTGCTGTCTTAATCGTATTATCTCTAAATCAAATCCATACATTAGATAAAATATAAGAAATAAAGCCATGATTTTTTTATTTCATTTTTTCATTATGTCATATATCTCGCGCAGAAGTAAAGAAAACATAAAGCATACACAATGTATCATGAGGAAGAAGTATTTTAATTGTACCCATCTGTTTTTTTATGCTATTTCTTACTCAGTGTTCCACACCTCTACCACCATTAAGCCTTACATACAACTGCTGTTGCTATGGAAGCCATGAAGATGATTACTCTCATATTCGCTGACCAATCACGACATCCAAGACAATGGTGGGAATGTTGAACAGTATTTTGCCCATTCAGAGTCTGACTTACACATGGCCACAAGAAGTGTCTGTGAATTTCATAGACTGACCAATCAGACAAATGTTTTGTGGGTTCGGGAAACGAATTTGTGACTTTTAATTAGGCAATATCCCTGCCTCTACAGGCATACCATACCTCTGATACTTAGCATAATGTTTTTCAATTGCTGTTTTCAAACACAGTAATGATAAATAATTGTTTTGTTTAAAAAAAAATCTAAAATGCTTACGGATAGTCTAGTGTAGTCTAAATCAGATTCCAATTATAAAGTCTATATCTGCATCTATGCGTAGATTCAGTTGATATTAGGAATACAAATCCACGTCATATATACGTTATTTGTAAATCCTACGTTGCATTAATACATTGGTAAAATGATTTCAAGATTTGACATTGATTAAATATTTTAACACTCTTTTTTAATTCATGATTTTCTTTACATTTTACTTCCCTGCAATGAACAAATGAAATCTATGTCATAAAAATACATTTATATCACAGTATACCTTAAAGTTGGGCTGACTTGAGTTTTAGTCATGGTTGGTTCCAGGATTCGGTATCAGGAGGAGGGTACCAGGATGTCTCATACAATACATTCTTTGTAACGTGAATAGACAACAAACATGAATTTACTTACTCGAATAAACATGCGGCCTCCCTCCATGTGATGTTATTATATATCAGTGGACGGTCGTGCTGCACGTTTTCTCATTTAGATGGTTGGGTACAATTTGGTTGACCACTTTCACCATGTCAATCCTCCAAATATATTACATTAGATATAAGCCTATGAATGTTATGTTAAGGTTTATGTCCTGTGGGTGAATTAAATTCTCAGTATAATAACATCGTCTGATAAGCTGGTAGTTGACTTTCTGCAGATCATATTTGATTTGTAATATGCTTTAATTTCTCCCTAATGACATATGCTAATATTATTTCATGTCAGGAAGAGACACCCAGTTTACACACTGTGCCATTTCGTGTCCAATCTATATAACCTCACCTTCTACTAACATTATTGTGTGGAGTGCCAAATTGTTGCCATATTATATAGATGTGGGTGATTTTCCTCTCAATAACCCCACTTGGCCAGACGGCCCCCTTTCCTCTATATTTGGACACGTTTCGGTTCGTCTCATTCTGTGATATGATCAGTCAGCCATGCATGGTTCACAAATTGTGAAACCTTGTTTACAGTGCAAACGTAACAACACGAGGAATGACTGGTAAATATGGAAGTGAAATGTGCCATTATTGAATGAGGAGTGAGTGGTAGATATGGAACTGTAATATTCCATTGTTGAATAAGGACTTATATGTACATATGGTAGATATGGAAGTGTAATATGGCATTATTGAGTAAAGAGTTACAGGTAGATATGATAGATATGGAACTGTAATATGGCATTATTGAATAAAGAGTTACAGGTAGATATGATAGATATGGAACTGTACTATGGCATTATTGAATAAGGACTTCCATGTACAAATGGTAGATATGGAACTGTAATATTCCATTTTTGAATAAGTAGTGACTGGTACATATGATAGATATGGAATTGTAGTATGGCATTATTAAATAGAGTTACAGGTAGATATGATAGATATACAACTATAATATGGTATTGTTGAATTAGGACTTACAGGCACAAATGGTAGATATGGGGCTGTAATATGGCATTATTGAATAAAGAGTGACTGGTAGGATGGTAGATATCGAACTCCAATATGGCATTATTGAATAAAGAGTGACTGGTAGAATGGTAGATATCGAACTCCAATATGGCATTATTGAATAAAGAGTGACTGGTAGAATGGTAGATATCGAACTTGGTTTTAATGATTCAATTTTATTTACCTTTGTGAGGCTACATATATCTGCTTCAATACTGCTTCATATGTATTTCAACTTTGATTTGTGTATGGCACACCATATCAGGTCAATCTTAAACTTCTTTCTAGTATATGATTCACTGTATTTTGCAAAATAACAATTGTCAACTAGCTGTGACCTGCGATGGAAAACTCTTTTACGATGCACAGAGATGTAAAATGGTGTATGATTAATTTAAACTTGTACTATAGTTACTTATAGTAATAGTTATTTATAGAGTTATTTATAGTTATAGTCACCTCAACATCTTCTTAATCTTCCTACATAATATAATGGAGACATACACGAACATTGCAATTGCGCCCAACATAAACTCTGATTGCTGACAACAAATCACAGATATGCAACCAAATGCATTAGATATGACCTCCCTATATCCCCCTCTTTCGGAATAAAAATAAAATATCCTAGCTCTGTTGCTGTACAAACATATAATTCTTATAGGAAACTCGCTTCACTAACCACATTTTAATATATTAACATTTATAATGTAATATTTCAGGAATGAGGACTAAGCTTACATAAGATAAACGTGCTCACAATGTAGAAAAAAACGTAAAAAGGTTAGCTGGGTTTGACATCCCCTCATCACAACTTCTATCTAA
This sequence comes from Amphiduros pacificus, assembly GCA_949316495.1. Taxonomy (NCBI): domain Eukaryota; kingdom Metazoa; phylum Annelida; class Polychaeta; order Phyllodocida; family Hesionidae; genus Amphiduros; species Amphiduros pacificus. Next base: position 62,334,512 of record OX439001.1, read on the forward strand.
CTCTGTTTTTGTTGCATTATCATCTGTCTTTCTAGAAGTACCACCATCTATTGTCTTTTCTTTATTTTTGTTCATCTTTAACCTGTCTCCTTGCATAAAACTCCAGACCATATGGACCTTTCCTTGATGTGGAACCCTCTTCCATAATTGTATGTGCTTTTGTTTTCTTTTTTTATATCAGGTTTTCTTCCCCTTCAGAGCAATTTCTGCTCTGGAACAAGAAATCCTTTCTTCTCCTTCACAGCAATTTCTGCTCTGGAACAAGAAAGCTTTCTTTTCTATTATTTTGGCCAATTATCCTCTGTCTGTTGTATCTTGTATAGATGTAAATCCAGTCCTAGCTTTTATTTCAGATAGGTTAACACCAGCTTTTGTCCAAATGATATCAATGCAGTAAAATGTTTCTGTAGTTTGCCATCATTGTTTTCTTTTTTGACCTATTATTGCTGGCCATTATCTATCACTTATACAATTGCCTATGTCACAAAACAATATCTTACCTCAGGTGAAAATAATAATATCTTAACCTGCCTTTGACTGAGAAATATCTTAGCTCTGTGAAAACATAACCCCATGGGTTGATAGCTCTGTTGACTTAAATGATCATTTATGATGAAATGTTCAAACATTACAAAAAAGCAATGATAAGTATAGCTCTAAAGCCAGACATGTTTATTCACTTTTAATGGTTTTGCATGCACACAAATTTTGAAATCAAAGTCAATGTGCCAAGGTCTAAGGTCACATGACTAAAATAGTATGACGATGCACAGCTATGACTCAAGACATTTCTGTATACCAAGTTTTAATTTCTTCTTATAAGTGGTTGCTAAGATACGCTCAGAACAAAATTTGTGACCTCGAGATCACTGCACCAAAGTCAATGACTAGTGACATCAATAAGATTTGAAGGAATCTGAATCTTCACCTCTATATCTACCTCTATATAAAATATGAAACATATATTACTGGTAGTTTGGAGGTTTTTAAAGAAATGTTGACAGGTGGACGGACAGACAGATGGACAGACATTTTCCCCATTAAACACTATGCGACTTCAAAGAAGTCAGCAGGGCTAAAAAGGTGGAAAGTGACAATACATGTATGTAATTGTGTAATCTGAGGACAATACAACCTGGTTGGCAAGTTTCTTCTCCCTCTGATATTGCTTATAGGTATAATATGTAGAACATTGAAAAGGAAGGCCTTTATACAACCTAAGCTTTGTTAAAAACTGGAGTAAAAAGATGATTTAAATTGAACTGGTACCGTCTTGACATTGCAAATAAGATCAACAGTAGTATGAGATTCTATGAGATGCACACGCCTTTCAGATAGTCGTGGAGAAAAACCGTTTTGAAAATTCTAATTTTGTACAGTACACAGGTACCATTACTGGAGCTGCTTTGACAAAAAGAAAAGATAAACATCGTGATGTCATATAGGAAAATGTTGACATCATACAAGAAAGTAACATCATACAGAGAAGTGTGGCTTCATATATTATGTTGATTATGATGTGGAATATTGCTGTTACCTTTTTTAAAACTGCTCCCTCTGTACTGCTTGAAATACCAGTTTTTGGCTATTTTGACTAATAATAAAGTGAGTGTATGCTATGTCCCTTCCACCTTCTTCACCTTTTTCTTTTCAGTGAGCAAATGATAAAGTTGATTGGTGTAGCAGATGCTGTGTATGAATTAATTGTTTAATGATTTTTTCATTCCTATTTATATTATTATTAATTATCATTATCTACTCCTGTGTTGACCACTGCATGCCTCATCCAGAAACAAAGATATTGTAAATATTACTGCTGATAAAACAAAAAAAATAACCTTTTCACATATACGGTGCAACTAAACAATTAATGATCTCATCCCCTAAACTGTGTTCACTGACTATAAATGGATTTGCAACCAAAGGCATGGTGAAAAAACATAGATCAGTCCCAAAATTCAATTACATATCATGAGTGGTTCAAATTTATACATTGGTCATTATAACTAAATGATAAATAATCACAAAAGCATGAATAGATGTAGGCACATGCAAAGCATTTTTTACAATATGAAAGTCTGTCTTAAACTGTTTTGACATATTCAGTATTTGCCCCATATTTTTTTCCAAAAGAAAGTACAGAAGCTTTTATGAGATATTTTATTTGGGTAACATATAATTTATAATACATGCTGTTGTCAGGACCAATATCATTTGATATCTTTTAACAAATATATGAAATAATCAGGCAATTACATAATTATAATAATTAATGACATGGTCACAAATTTACATTGCAGATGTTGTTGCCAGGACCAATTACAAACCATTTGATATTTTGTTTAACAACTATCAGTAAATTAGACAATTGCATAATTATATTGACTGACATGGTCACAAATTTACATTACATGATGTTGTTGCCAGGACCAATAGCAAATCATTTGATATCTTGTTTAACAATTATATGGATTAATCAGACAAATGCATAATTATATTGACTGACATGGTCACAAATTTACATTACATGATGTTGTTGCCAGGACCAATAGCAAATTATTTTGATATCTTGTTTAACAATTATATGGATTAATCAGACAAATGCATAATTATATTGACTGACATGGTCACAAATTTACATTACATGATGTTGTTGCCAGGACCAATAGCAAATTATTTGATATCTTGTTTAACAATTATATGGATTAATCAGACAAATGCATAATTATATTGACTGACATGGTCACAAATTTACATTACATGATGTTGTTGCCAGGACCAATAGCAAATTATTTTGATATCTTGTTTAACAATTATATGGATTAATCAGACAAATGCATAATTATATTGACTGACATGGTCACAAATTTACATTACATGATGTTGTTGCCAGGACCAATAGCAAATTATTTGATATCTTGTTTAACAATTATATGGATTAATCAGACAAATGCATAATTATATTGACTGACATGGTCACAAATTTACATTACATGATGTTGTTGCCAGGACCAATAGCAAATTATTTGATATTTTGTTTAACAATTTTATGGATTAATCAGACAAATGCATAATTATATTGACTGACATGGTCACAAATTTACAATACATGATGTTGTTGCCAGTACCAATTACAAACCATTTGATATTTTGTTTAACAACTATGAGTAAATTAGACAATTGCATAATTATATTGACTGACATGGTCACAAATTTACAATACATGATGTTGTTGCCAGGACCAATAGCAAATTAGTTGATATCTTGTTCAACAATTATATGGATTAATCAGACAAATGCATAATTATATTGACTGACATGGTCACAAATTTACATTACATGATGTTGTTGCCAGGACCAACAGCAAATCATTTGATATTTTGTTTAACAATAAAAAGGATTAATCAGACAAATGCATAATTATATTGACTGACATGGTCACAAATTTACAATACATGATGTTGTTGCCAGGACCAATAGCAAATTATTTGATATTTTGTTTAACAATTTTATGGATTAATCAGACAAATGCATAATTATATTGACTGACATGGTCACAAATTTACAATACATGATGTTGTTGCCAGGACCAATAGCAAATTATTTGATATCTCTTTTAACAATTATATGAATAAATGATGCCCAAAGTTATGTCTGTCAAAATCACATTTTCTTCTGTTATGTACATGATTTTTAGTTTTCCATATAGCACACTAAATTAGATTACCTGCTGCCTTCCCATATTCTTGCATGGAACTAGCTCTGTGGCTGTGCCTAACACAACCAGTACAAGATGTATTGTTGTCTGTTTTGCAACAATGAATTAAAAATTTGCACATTTTGGACACCTCGTTTATATTCTTGCACACATATGCTCAGGCCGAAAAAAAATTGACTTATTTCCAATAAAATGCCCTCGAAAAATAGGATGGGGTAGATTTATTTATTTATTTTATTTATCTATATCATCTATTTATTTATTTATTATTTATCTTATTTTATTTTCTTTATTATTTATTTATTTATTTATTATTTATTTATCATTATTTATTTATCATTATTATTATTTATTACTTATTACTTTATCATTTATTACTTATTACTTTATCATTTATTTACTTATTTATTTTATTTATTTTATTTATTTATTTATTTATTTATTTATTTATTTATTTATTTATTTATTTATTTATTTTTTATTTTTTTTTATTTTCATTTTTAGTTCATCTTTAGGGCAGCTAATTTGTAGGTTTGGTATGGAAATCGGAAATAAGCTTTTTTTTCGGCCTCAGAGCGCTTCTATCAATTCAAAATGTAAATGTATGAAATATGATTAATATTCCTAATTGATGATTTTGGATAAATACACACATATGTTATGGTTCAATCTTCAAGGTAACATTCCATTTTTGTTCAGGCGTTGGTTCTGTGTTGAACAGGAAATAAAATGATAACAAATGTCCGTTAGCATTCCATATTTGTTCATGCGTTGGTTCTGTATTGAACAGAAAATAAAATGATAACAAATGTCCGTTAACATTCCATATTTGTTCATGTGCTGGTTCTTTGCTGAACAGGAATAAAATGATAACAAATAAATGTCCGTTAACATTCTACTTTTGTTCATGCGTTGGTTCTGTGTTGAACAGGAAATAAAATGATAACAAATGTCCGTTAACATTCCATATTTGTTCATGTGCTGGTACAATTTGCTGAACAGGAAATAAAATGATAACAAATCCTTGCTAACATTCCATTTTGTTGAACAGGTACTAAAATGATAACAAATGTCTGTTGACATTCCATGCTTGCTTACATGTTGACATCTTGTGCAACAGTAAATAGATTGATTGCATATTTCTGTAAACATTCCATATTTGTGCATATTTTGTTCTCAAATGAGGAACAGGAATAAAGTAATAAATGTCCGTTAATAATCCTTATTTGTTCATGTGCAGGTCCAATATATCTGATAGGAAATAAAATAAATCTTTGTTATGATTCCGTATTGGTGCATCTGTTAATCTCATACTTGGCAGGAAAAGTGAATAAAATAAGTAAATATTTTTGTTGACATTCCATATTTGTGCTTATTTTGATCTCATATTTGGAATAGGAAATAAAATGATAGCAAATATCCGTTAATAATCCATATTTGTTCATGGGCAGGTCCAATATATGTAATAAAATAAATCTTTGTTATGATTCCATATTGGTGCATCTGTTGATCTCATACTTGGCAGAAATAGTGAATAAAATGATTGAATATTTTTGTTGACATTCCATATTTGTGCTTATGTTGATCTCATGTTTGGAACAGGAAATAAAATAACAAATGTCCGTTAATAATCCTTATTTGTTCATGTGCAGGTCCAATATATGTAATAAAATAAATCTTTGTTATGATTCCATATTGGTGCATCTGTTAATCTCATACTTGGCAGAAATAGTGAATAAAATGATTGAATATTTTTGTTGACATTCCATATTTGTGCTTATTTTGATCTCATATTTGGAACAGGAAATAAAATAACAAATGTCCGTTAATAATCCATATTTGTTCATGTGCAGGTCCAATATATGTAATAAAATAAATCTTTGTTATGATTCCATATTGGTGAATCTGTTAATCTCATACTTGGCAGAAATAGTGAATAAAATGATTGAATATTTTTGTTGACATTCCATATTTGTGCTTATTTTGATCTCATGTTTGGAACAGGAAATAAAATAACAAATGTCCGTTAATAATCCATATTTGTTCTTCTGTTGGCCCAATATTTGTAACGGACAGTAAAATGATAAAATATGTCCATTCCATCTGTTAATGCACCTGTTCATTTAATAGTATGTGGTAGTAACAAGATATAAATTGAATGCATTGGTCTGAAACATTCAACATTTGTGCATATATTGATCTTGCAAGGTGAGACAGGAGATTATATCAAATATCTGTTGAGATTCCATATCTGTGCATGCATTGATCTGACGAGTGGAACAGCAAATAAAATGTTGATGGATATTTTCAATATGTTGAACTCCCAAGCTAAGTATAAAAAATATCTCCTATTATATGTAAATATATATATATAAATATTCCATGTTGATATTCCTGATAGAGGAGGAAATGGAAATATATTGATGAAAGATGAATATGTAATGATTTTGCCATGATTTGTCTGTTGATATATGAACATGTGGATATTTATCTCTATTTTGAAGTATTGGCTTCGAAGCGCTTTATGCCTCAGCCTGTTTGTTTCCTGTGAATTTTCCTTTGAACTTCTTGAAACTGTTGACTAATCTTTGCTTCAGGCTCTTCTTTTCTTTGGAGATTGTGATGCCTTCTGGATGCACTTTCTTGTTCCTCTTCCACCATCGTGGTTTGCCAGATTTCTGAATAAATTCAACATCATTTTAGGAAAAACATTTTAGGAAAAACATTTTAGAAAAAACATCTCTAAAGTTCTTTCATTTTTATAGCCAGTAGCATTCAAATCATCAAAATCACTGATATCTAACACTTTAAATTTCTTTGACATGTCCTACTATTTGTAATGATAGTTTGTTTTTCATACAATACACATGGATGTTTAAATGTTTGATGGTATACAATACAATACTATAAATGTTTTACAGTATGGAGACTTGCCTTCACTATTATCTCTGTTGTTTTCTCTTCCTCTACGAGCTCCTCTTTTAGGTCCTCACTCTGCTCATTCTGTTGTGCACTCTGGACAGTTTGTATGATCTTGTCTTGCTGTTCATCAAAAACAATTTCCTGATTCTCTTCTCGGGTCTTTTCAAATTCATGTTCTTTTTCATTATATTCCAGCTCACTTTGCTCCATTCTGTTCTTTTCAGTTTCTGTCAGTCCTTTCTATGATTTCAGAGGATAAAAAAATAAACATAGTCTCTCAAAATTAGACAAATTATAAAGGAAACAGTGTTCCTTCCCAAAGCACCATTAACCCTTAAGTGTTTCATTTTAAAATATCATTTCTTACAGGCATAAATATTCATTTGGCATTTTCCCTCTGAGAATGTCTTTATACTTTGATGTTTTCTTGGGGATAACGATATGATTCATGCTAATACTTCCTTACCATTTTGGACAACTTTTCTACCATCCACTGTGAATCTTGCTTGAGAACCTTGTTTCTCTGCTTGAGCATCTCATTTTCCTTGGCCAACTCTCTCGCTTCTTTCATGAGATCCTGGTATGAATTTTCAATTTCTTCCCTCTGACAACTTATCAACGTATTCTCAGCCTGAAATAAAAAGTCCATGCCTTAAAATATAATTACAATTGCAATCTACCATACACATATCAATTTTAAGTAAATCATTATATCAACATTGATTTAAAGTTATTAAGCTTTAATCCTGTAATCCTAAAAAGCATCTCCCAAAATAACCAAAATCATTACATATTGAGGTTTAATATAGATAAATAAAAAAGTTGTAGTTGCATGTGATGGGCAAACATGGGTGGCACAATTTATTTATACCTAAAATGTGGCTTAAAATAGGGTAGCACCGTAGCACTGTTTGGCATCTATTTAAAGGACAATACCTTTCATGACATCATAAGCATATTGCCATACTTCCATTTTACCTTTCAGTGTTTCTATAACTCTGCACAGAAAATGGTGCAAAGAAGGGTGAAAAAGGGGCTAAACTTTGTCCTGCATATCTCTTACATACTCAGATCTTGTCAATAAACTAACTTTGATTTCTTTTTAAACTACTAAGGGGTTAAATGTGATCTAAGTCTATGATATGTTTGTTGAGTCATTATTTAATTATGTTCTATATAATATTACATCTTATCTTCATAATATTTTATCACTTCCAAGTATCAACATTATTTCTAAACAGTACCTCAAGGTCCTCAGCTATTTTTCTGATGTTCTTCAATCTCCCAAAGAGGTC
>OX439001.1:65342646-65510146 GCA_949316495.1 Amphiduros pacificus
ATAGGAGTGCTTTGAAGTGAAGTGTGCATTTTTTCAAAATGTTGGATTTGTGAATGGAATTTTCCACGTTCCTGGTTGGGGAGAGCTATGGCGGAACAACATGGTGCAAATCATCCACGTTGGCACAATTGATAAGTGTTTTGTCACAGTGTGTGCTGTCCAGTGTCAAGGTCTGAGGTAATGAAATAAAAAAAACAAGGACTGCTTAATGGCAAATTGGTATTACGAGTGCAATAAGACACTTCACTTAAGTATTTGTTTTTAAGACTGAGCTGAACAACAACCTTAAACCATATGCATAAATCTTTGCCAAACATAGTCTGACATTCATCCGAATTTCCACAACACACAATTGTTCATATTTTGAATCACATCGTTTCACCACGTCGCCCTCTGGTGTAGTTTGGCCAAATAGGTGACGTCTACCACATGACCCCATGCCGTTGCTAAGGACAACAATGCCCCGCTGAGATAACATTCGCACTCCCTCTTTTCCCACGTGTGAGAAGTCATAATGTTTTACTAAAAAATGTTTGAATGCAAGGTGTGTCCACTGTTGCAGAAATAAATGCTAATCTGACGGGCTGTATACCAAACAATGATATTTACTGCACAGATAGAAGAATATAGAATAATAGAAATGACTTAATACTGAAAAAAAGATGAAATCTTTATATTAGGTTCTATGTGAGCAATTTGCACGTTAGAAGAATTTTATCATCTTTATTTCCATATACAACGTAATGTGTTTTTTTTTGTTTTTTTTTCGCAAAGCAAACATAGAATATATGAATAATAACGACCTCCTACAGAAACGAAATATAAAATCTTCATATTGGGACATTATTTCAGCAATATGCATGTCAAAACATATTGAATTGAATATGTCTTTTTTATTTTGCCAACATAGAAATTGTGAAAAATAGGTACTGTAATATTATACTGTAATGTTATACTGTTATACAGAAAACATAAATGAAATCTTCATATTCTGATTTTATTTAAACTCGGACATGTCTATTCCAATTTTATTGAAGCTCAGAAACATGGATCCAATTTCAAAATATTGTTAAAAACATATCAAATATTGCAATAGTTATTTTAATTGTCAAATAAAGCCACAATTTGAAAAAAAAGAAATATGTGTGGTAATAATGCTGAGATGTGTGCAGTGATTTGACCACTATTCTAGACATTCTGGAGTACTAATCTCAGCATGCTAATGTTATCAACTCCAAATGAAATTTTTAATATCTACCACGGGTACCCTGACTTGAGACTTTCCTTTTTCTGTCAGATATTTTGGCTTAATTAATGGAAAAACATGTAATGTTGCCCTGTATTTGATACCATTCTAAATTTAGTATTCCCCTAGTTATAAATATTTGCCTTGCTCACAAAAATACAACATCAGGTCTTAAGTTGTAATCAGGTATCTGACACATAAACTAGCCAATGAATACAGCTGTCAGAACAAAACAGAATTTCCTTCAGTTAGCATTTATTCCCCACGTGCGGGAAAATATTTCACAGTTCACAGTTCACAGTTCATTTTTCAATTTTTTTTCAGAAAATATGACTTTGCGTTACATTTTAATTAAAAAACATATGACGCAATGCTTCAATTCTTTTCAAATTTTCAGGGATTACTACCAGGGGATATATATATTGCCACAAAAAATCCCAATGCAAAAAAAATAATTTAAAGGTGCAAAAAAAAATGTTGAAATTGGACTTTGAAAAAAAAACCAATATTATATATTCTACAGTTAAAAATAATTATGAGAGCTGTTTCAATGGTGTTGTCCCTTATAGGGATTCATCTATAGGGTCCCTAGTATCTTCCAGAATTTTTCACTAATTGAGCAATTTTTTTAAGGGGTTGAATTAGGAGGTCAAACATTACAAAAAGTGAAAAAAATCAGTTTTTTTACACAACGATTTTTTTATATGAGGGTCATTTCAATGTTGTTTTCCTTTTTAGGGAACCATCTATAGGGTAGCAAGAACCTCCCTGAATTTTTCACTAATTGAGCAATTTTTTTAAGGGGTTGAATTAAGAGGTCAAACTTGGAAAAAAATGAAAAACTCTCATAATTTTAATGGTTTTTTGCACAACGATTTTTTGATATGAGGGTCATTTCAATGTTGTTTTCCTTTTTAGGGAACCATCTATAGGGTACCAAGTACCTCCCTGAATTTTTCACTAATTGAGCAATTTTTTTAAGGTGTTGAATTAGGAGGTCAAACTTGGTAAAAATGAAAACTCTCATAATTTTAATGGTTTTTTATACCACGATTTATTTATATGAGGGTCATTTCAATGTTGTTTTCCATTTCAGGGAACCATCTATAGGGTACCAAATACCTCCCTGATTTTTTCACTAATTGAGCAATTTTTTTAAGGGGTTGAATTAGGAGGTCAAACTTGGAAAAAAATGAAAAACTCTCATAATTTTAGTGTTTTTTTGCACAACGATTTTTTTATATGAGGGTCATTTCAATGTGGTTTTCCTTTTCAGGGAACCATGTATAGGGTACCAAGTACCTCCCTGAATTTTTCACTAATTGAGCAATTTTTTTAAGGTGTTGAATTAGGAGGTCAAACCTGGAAAAAAATGAAAAAAATCTGTTTTTTTGGACAACGATTTTTTTATATGAGGGTCATTTCAATGTTGTTTTCCTTTTCAGGGAACCATCTATCGGGTACCAAATACCTCCCTGAATTTTTCACTAATTGAGCAATTTAAACAACATTGAAATAACCTTCATATAAAAAATCGTTGTGCAAAAAAACACTAAAATTATGAGAGTTTTTCATTTTTTTCCAAGTTTGACCTCCTAATTCAACCCCTTAAAAAAATTGCTCAATTAGTGAAAAAATCAGGGAGGTATTTGGTACCCTATAGATGGTTCCCTGAAATGGAAAACAACATTGAAATGACCCTCATATAAATAAATCGTGGTATAAAAAACCATTAAAATTATGAGAGTTTTCATTTTTACCAAGTTTGACCTTCTAATTCAACCCCTTAAAAAAATTGCTCAATTAGTGAAAAATTCAGGGAGGTACTTGGTACCCTATAGATGGTTCCCTAAAAAGGAAAACAACATTGAAATGACCCTCATATCAAAAAATCGTTGTGCAAAAATCCATTAAAATTATGAGAGTTTTTCATTTTTTTCCAAGTTTGACCTCTTAATTCAACCCCTTAAAAAAATTGCTCAATTAGTGAAAAATTCAGGGAGGTACTTGGTACCCTATAGATGGTTCCCTAAAAAGAAAAACAACATTGAAATGACCCTCATATAAAAAAATCGTTGTGTAAAAAAACTGAATTTTTTCATTTTTTGTAATGTTTGACCTCCTAATTCAACCCCTTAAAAAAATTGCTCAATTAGTGAAAAATTCTGGAAGATACTAGGGACCCTATAGATGAATCCCTATAAAGGACACCACCATTGAAACAGCTCTCATAATTATTTTTAACTGTAGAATATATAATATTGTTTTTTTTTTCAAAGTCCAATTTCAACATTTTTTTTTGCACCTTTAAATTATTTTTTTTGCATTGGGATTTTTTGTGGCAATATATATATCCCCTGGTAGTAATCCCTGAAAATTTGAAAAGAATTAAAGCATTGCGTCATATGTTTTTTAATTAAAATGTAACGCAAAGTCATATTTTCTGAAAAAAATTTGAAAAATGAACTGTGAACTGTGAACTGTGAAATATTTTCCCGCACGTTTATTCCCCAGCAATCATTTCACAGCCAGAATTTTATGAATACTGATGACTTCTGGTCGATTCTGTGCTTTTACCTTTATCGCTTTGGTGGCTGGGAGTGATATAATAGAGAAGTCCTGCCATGGAGGGAAGCACTACGTTCGTTTATCCTGGTTCAAAATATCAAGCATTAAACTCAATTCCGATTAAAAGGGCATGAGTGTGGACAGCGTGCAGGGGGGTGTGGCTTTAGGGGCTTGGGGGCTTTTTTCAGAGCACACCTTTTGAGACACTTTGCTCTTTGGTACGATTGACACACCTGTAGGACAAAATAATGGAACAAAATAATAGGACACAATTTAATTTGAATGCCATTGTGGTACATGGCACAGTGGTTTGAATAAGAAACGCTGATTAAAGCAAATTAAAATCTTTCATTATGTACAGCAAATATAAGTGTAGACAAAACAAACAGCTTTATAACCGAATTTACCATAGATGCGTAAAAATAAGTTGCTATAAATCTGCACCAAAAGTTATTGGAAACTGTGCTGCTAGCAACTCATGCTGTAAATTAATAGCAAATGTACTGTAACAACTACCAACAGTGTATTTAACTCCTTGCGTACTTAACTCCTGTCAAGATTTCTCGGTCAACATTTTGTTTGGATCCATAAAATAAGACAAACACAAACTGTTCTAACGTAACATATCATTGCAATAAAAAATTTGGACAAAAACCTGTAAAAAATCAATTTCTGCTTTTTGAAGTGCATATATCTCAAACAGAACCCCAATATGAAGATTTCACCTTCATCATGAAAATAGTACTTTTCCCAACCCAGGAAGACAGACATCTTAACCACTGAGCCATGTATCACCCCATGGCAGCACTGTATAAACCTTGGGTCCACAGCATTGTATAACAAGAAAGTCTTTAAAAAAAAAGAATTGATATACAGTTTCCTTTTTGAAAATGATATTTATTTTTTCTCATCATTTTGAAGTTGCCGTAAATGTAGAGTACAGTGACTGGCAACTGTCTGAAACTGGCATTTGAAACTCAGACATTTTTAACACAGTCATTATTAATTTTCAAATATTCTACATTTGCAAACAAAATTCAAATTCTATGTTTATTTATGCAGTTGAGGTGTCCGCCAGTCTGTGACACTGACAGGCAGGTTTGTGATCTGCAGGCCCCTCAGAAGTACATATCGCTCCAAAATTCTGTGTTACAATACCCACCACTAATCGCAATTGAGCTGAATGTTGTGTCTCACATGTTATCTTGTAATTCCACTGTCTTTCAAAATGTTAAAGGTGTTTATTTGTTTTCACGGCACAAGTGATGTGCCGGAAGCCATGATGACTAACTTAAAGGTAGTTAATATCACAGGTTGCTAGAGAGTGAAAGTCCTGGGCCCCAGCACCTTTCTGTCTCAGTCTTATATATTAACTATTAATCTATATAAAAGTAGTGATGGAAGTAGAAGTTGCCGTAAATGTAGACTACACTAACTGGAATATATTCTACGTTTGAAAACTTTTAATTCTATGTTTATTTATGCAGTTGAGATGTCCGCCAGTCTGGTCTGTGACACTGACAGCCAGGTCTGAGATCTACAGGCCCCTCAGATGTACATATCCTCCAAAATTCTGTGTTGTAATACCCACCATTAATTGCAATTGAGCTGAATGTTGTGTCTCACATGTTATCTTGTAATCCCACTGTCTTTCAAAATGTTAAAAGTGTTTATTTGTTACAAAGTATTAACCTACCTTTATATATGAAAATGTAGTGATTTTGCTCTGGGTGCATGTGGTGGAGGTTGAGACACGTGTGACCTGAACCCTGGATCTACACCCTACAGTGTTGAAATTCAACACTGCTATAAATATCTAACATGTGTACATCGGCTGGACTGGCTGACTGTGGGGTTTACTATAATAGAACTCAAAAAAACAGTGTATCATTTTCTTATTGCATCACCCCACAGTCAGGGTATCATTTTTTAACTTTGTATCATCCCTAAATCAGGATATCAAAATTTAAGTCAGTCATAAATCAGGTTCTGGGTTTTTCAATTCCATCCCAGCCTCCATGGGTTAAAATTATGAGAGTATCCCCCCTGGGTGATGTGTGGATTGGCTCTGGTTGTCTCCGTTCACTTATAGTATACTAGGTCTCTCAGAACAGAGCCTTTCTTATAACATAGACTTCATTCTTGGTCTTAGACCCTGCATACAAAAATTAGAAATAGTGTTGTAGTTTCCTTGTTTATGTGTCATCACTCAAAATAAACCCAAGTATGTTGATTCCATCTTAGTTTTCTGAATAGTCACTTTATTTTATTTTTGGATTTTTTTCCATTTGCCAAAAAATATGTAATTCTATATGTTATGAAGTTCATATCATTCAAATAAGATCCCAGCATGAAGATGTCATCTTTGTTTTTTTTTTGCCTTTACAAAAAAAAAATTAAATTAATAAACCAAAAAACAATTTAATTCTATTTGTTATGATGTGCATATTGCTGAATTAAAAAAAAAACCTGAACCCCAGACCTTTGGCGTGGGAGACGGATGTCTTACCCACTGAGTGATGTTGTAATGCTCGATTTAATCTCACAGGTAAATCACACAAATAGTCAAGACCTCTATCACTATATCAAGTTATTTTATAAAGGAAAATGTTAAGTAATTTTACATATCAGTTAGATTTATAGACCAAGTTTTTTCTGAAAAGATGACATCAAAATTAATGCAAATAGATCCAAAGAATAACTGGATATCTGTAAATCATATTTCACTTAAATCTAAAAGACACCAGTTTCTGGTTGATTCTCTGTAGGTAGGTATATGTGGTAAGTGTCACCAGTTTCTGGCTGATTCTCTGTAGGTAGGTATATAAGGTAAGTGCGTAATTATTTACATTGAATTTGAAGTGTGTCATATTATGTCCAGACACATAATATATATTTAACTTGAACTCATAAAACAGAATATTGTAATAAAACAAAAAAAAATGTGCATTTTTGTTGGTTTCATAGGGAGTTAATGTGCTGATATGTACTCAATGAATTCACTCATAACAGAAATCAGGATAATAATAATAATAATAATAATAATAATAAACATTTATATAGCGCTGTATCAGACTAAGTCTGCTCTAAGCGCGTCTCGAGATAATGCTTCCTAAACAAATGCGTTTTTAGCCTTTTCTTGAAAGTGTCTATACTTTTACAATTTTTCACTTCAAGGGGCAGGGCATTCCAGTTTTTTGGAGCATATACCATGAAAGCCCTGTCACCATATGTTTTCATATTCGTCTTGGGCACCACATATTCATTTTTATTATTGGATCTTAGTCCCAGATCAGATTTCTTACCAGTTAATAATTGGGCCAGGTATTCTGGGGCAAAGCCATTTTGCACCTTCCATGTTAATAGAGAAATTTTGAAATCAATTCTCGCCTCAACTGGCAGCCAATGAAGGTCCATAAGCTTTTGTGTAATGTGATCCCTCTTTTTGAGTTTACCTACTACTCTTGCTGCAGCATTCTGTAATTTTTGCAGTTTGGCAATTTCATACTTTGGTAGTCCTGCTAAAAGTGAATTCCCATAGTCAAGGGTAGAAGTGACAAAAGAGTGAGCAAGAGTGTTTGCTGTTTTCTCATCTAAACAGTTTCTAATGCTAGCTAAATTTTTTACATGAAAATAACCATTTTTGCACATTTTTTTAATTTGCGATTTCATTGATAACTCCTGATCTAGAATAACCCCTAGATCCTTAACTGTTTTTGATCTAGAGATATTAGTCTCACCTACTAGGATTTCATTTGGTAAATTGTCATTTCTGAAATCACAGCTTTTACCACATAAAAGCATTTCTGTTTTCTCATCATTTATCTTCATTTTATTTTCTATTAAAAATTTCCTTATCAATTTAATACATTTTTCCATTTCAGTACAGGACCTATTTCTATCTACTTCAGATTTTGGATCTATTGTAATGTATAATTGCGTATCATCAGCATAGATGTGATGTTTGAGACCAAAATCACCAACAATATCAGACAGAGGCTCCATGTATGCGGTGAACAGCAGTGGTCCTAACACAGAGCCTTGAGGAACCCCATAACTAATATTCTTATTTTCAGATCTTTTACCTTCAATTGTCACACATTGTTTCCTATTTGCTAGATATGACCGAAACCACTGTAAGGCAGTGCCCCTAATACCACATCTTTTTTCCAGCCTATTCAATAATATGTTATGGTCAATAGTGTCAAATGCCGCTGATAGATCAAGTAGCACTAGCATTACCGTTTTACCACTATCAATATCCATTAAAATGTCGTTTTGTACCTTTAACAGTGCAGTCTCAGTGCTATGAAATTCCTTATAAGCAGATTGAAATATACATTGAATATCATTTTTTATGAGGTGACCAACAAATTGTGCAGCAATCGCCCTTTCTATTAATTTAGATAAATAGGCAAGATTAGATACTGGTCTATAATTTTTCTTTATCAATTCCAGACCCAGTTTCTTAATTAATGGTCTAAGGATGGCCAAATACCCCTTGAAAGTTTGCTTGATTTCTTTTAAGGGAAGTACACGTCATGGTGATAGTGCTCCGAGGCCTTGCAATATATTCTTATAAGTAATTCATACCAAAATCTGAAGAAAAAAACTCAAAGCTGATATCTACTTCTGATATCTAAAAAAAAGGTAAAAAAAAGGTAAAAAAAAGGTAAAAAAAAAAAAGGAAAAAAAAGAAAAATCGTCAACATCTTAGATTTAAGATAAAACGATTTTTAGGATATAATAATTGCAAGACAAGTGCATAGCAAAACAATATCAAAATGTGCCATAATTGTCCCATAAACTATGTGGCATAATGGGGACATTGCCCTAGATTTCCGTTCTCAGAAACTGGTTACTATAAAAGGATGTAATGGGCCTCTCCATTTGATATATGTTTGGTTTTGTAATGGCAGATCTCTTTGGAAATCTCAAGAGATAGATCACTTTCAAGACCCTTGCAAAAAGTGGAAGTTTAAAACTTTGAGACTGGCAGTGTGAATTGTTGTTATTTCATTATCAAATGTGCTAATGCATTCACAAGTATTGTGTTAGCATCAACATCATTTGTGATAGTGGTAGCCAAGCCATAAAGGCATTTAAACATGACGATTGCCTCCAAATCGTTTAAGGGTCGAATACGTAATATTGAGGTATCTTCATGATCAGTCTGCTTTTACAGCAGCGAGTATTTCGTTGGGCTCGGCTGGTATACCCCTGTAGATGGGGCCTTGGTGCAGTGTATTGATATAACATGCGATTATCTGATATTTTATCGTGATATACATGCCATCCCTGGATATCAATTAGCTCAGGATACGATGTTCATCCATTTGTAAATCTTCTACATCTCCGTAGCTTGAAAACTTGCCGTGCTTATATACAAAATAACCCCTAATATATAAATATATTTTGGCACAAGAATGAGGTTTTGCGATAACCACAAAGGTCAACAGCGAACCTGTGAAATCAAAACAACTCCTGGTTCATGAAATGAGGTTTCCAAGCACATTTTCATTGCATAATATAAATGTTTATACCCTACATTTTGCGATCAAATGTTATTACCCATCATATTTCCCCTACATATACTTCTGTGGCATTTGAGAGTGGACGAGTCTTCTGCTAAAATCAAAATCATCCATTGGACACTTTGTCAACAAACTCTGTTTAGCTGACCAGTGATTTTGTGCAAACACCTGCTTAGTAAAGTCTTTCTAACAGGAGAGCATCCTAAATTAGGACAATGGAATGATTTGGCTTAAAGAGCCCTGTTTGTCCATTAAGGTCTATAATCCACAATCAGTTTGAAGCATCGGGAGAGAACTTCGTGTGGTCTCGTATATGCATGCGCTGGGGGATTCCAGGATGAGAGTGAGGCTATGACGTCAGTGGGGGGTATTTCTCATACAGCACACATGGTGTCCAGCTGCAATAACTGAGTCAAACCCGTTTTAACTACCGTTAAAACGGGTTCAATTTAAATAATAAAAGTTTAAGGCTAGCTGGTTAAGTTTACTTTTTCTGTGCTAAATTAACAAATAACATGACTTTGAACACATTTAAGCCAAAAAAACATAAGTCTGTCCCAGTGTTTCATTGTGGATTATAGACCTTAATGTTTGTCCAATGGTACAGGCCTAACATCCTGACAGAACACAATAAAGGTCACATGATTGTATAAATGTGGCCACCTGGTGGTCAAAAGAGTACTGGCAGTATTTTGCACTTTCATCAAAACTCAATAACCATGGTCAGTGTATTTTGGTTGATTTTAGTGAGATAACTTAATTGTATTATGGCCACAAGTGTCATGGCCACATTTCATCTAAGCAAAACCCAAACCTCTGTAAAATTGCCTATGACCTCTGTGTCTGAATGCTTTAATAAAATAATCTGGGTCCTGGTGAAAGCAATGATTCCAAGATTTGCCACGATGAATTTTTATCTTTAATAATAGATGTTCAGAAATGTCTAAAACTGTTCTAAAAATATAGTTATCATCAACTGCAATATATATCCATATAATTTTAGACAATGTCAAAAATCAGCATAACATGTCATTTGATATGCTAGAAGAGGTTGGTGAGAAACTAGATTTGGCCAAAGATAGCCAAATTTGTTCATAGCAACATCTTGGAATCATTGCTTTCACCAGGACCCAGATTATCTGTGAACACCATGTATATGTACCACGTGCTTGATCAGCATACATTGTTCTGTCACAACATGTTACAAACATAATGTCAGTTTACAACGTGCTCACAACGTTCTAAGCACATGCTGAGCACGTGCTCACAACGTTGTACAACAACGTGCTCACAGCATTATCTGGTGTCCACAGATCTACGTCCATGCAAAGTCATATTACAACGTGCTCAGCTCCAAAACACGACATGCTCACAACGTAGAAAAAACGTTGAATTGTTATCTTGGAATTTCCTTTCTTCAAAAATATCATTTTTTTCACAATATTATTCTTATAGTTAAAACCATCCAACAATAAAGTACATTTAATATTTACTAGATTCAATGTGTTTCGTTCACTGTTCATATCACAGAAATTTTTCATCACAAAATTTTCAGGTTTTCCAGTATATTTATGTATGATATTTTGAGTTTCACCTAATGTTGAAGTATAATCACATTTATTACATATTATATCTGTTTAAGATGGGAATCTAAAAACATTTCTTGTTCATTTCTTGTTCATTAAAAATCATATTTCAGGACAATCACAGTCACCATCATTATTTCTGTTTCAGTTACAGCAGCATACAAAAAAGTCATTTTCTTATTCTCTACAAACTCAATATCTCCCAGACATGACGTGTACTCCCCTTAAGAGAAATCAAGCACTTTCAAGCACTGTTGTGTGAAATAACGGAATATCCCTTTATAAAAATAACTTGATCAAGTGATAAAGATGTTGACTATTTGTGTGATTTACCAGTGAGAAGGTCAAATCATACTAATCAACATGGCTCAGTGTATAAGACATTTGTCTCCCATGCTAAAGGTCTGGGGTTCGATTCCCACCGGGAACAATTAATTTTTTTTATTCATGCTGAAACTGAAATCTTCATTTTGAAGTTTTATTTTTGCAACATGCACATCAGAACATATAGAATTGAAACATTTTTTATTTTGATAGAAATTATAAAAAATAATGACGATACAAAAAACAAAGGTGAAATCTTCAAAGGTGAAATCTTCATGTTGGGGTCTTTTTAGAGCAGAATGAAAGTCAGAACACATAAAATTTTTTTTTTTCTTTTTTTTTTTTTTTGGCAAATGGAAAAAATACAAAAAAATAAAATAAAATGTCTTTATAAGCAAAAAAATGGAACAATTTCAATTTTCATAATAATAATAATAATAATAATAAAATTTGTATAGCGCTGATACCAGACAAGTCTGTTCATAGCGCTGAGTTCAGGACATGCATCCTGAAGAGATGAGTTTTCAGCCTACTCTTAAACGAGGAGACTGACGTGCTTGTCCTAATATCAGTAGGCAAGGAATTCCATAGTCGTGGGCCTAAAGATGAGAAGGCCCTGTCACCTACTGTCCTTAGCCTGGTTTTAGGTACTTGTAGGTGGGTGCCATCATTGGATCTTAGACAGCGTTCACCTTCTTTAATCAGGAGTAGATCCCGTAAGTAAGGTGGAGCCTTACCGTTAAGGGCTTTCCAGGTTAATAGAAGAATTTTAAAATCAATTCTCGCATGAACGGGAAGCCAATGCAGTTCCCTTAATTTTCCTGAAATGTGATCAAATTTCCTGATTTTTCCAACTACCCGTGCTGCAGAGTTTTGGAGGTATTGCAGTTTCATGATGTCAGTTTTAGGAAGACCTGCCAGAAGACCATTACCATAGTCAAGGGTGGATGTAACAAAAGCATGGGTAAGTGTTACCGCGGTCTTCTCGTCTAGACAATGTCTGATGGCCGCCAGGTTCCTGATGTGATAATAGCCCTTCTGACACATTTTCCTGATCTGGGCCTTCATGTCCATGTTGGAGTCAAATGTGATACCAAGGTCAACAACTGACTGACTAGGAGCAATATCAGAGTCACCCACTCTGATTGTGGTTGGGATACTGCTATGGGTGGTAGTACTGTATCTGTCAGTACATATGAGCATCTCTGTCTTTCCATCATTTATCTTCATCTTGTTTGATATGAGGAAATTTCTGACTTCCCTGACACACTCCTCCAGTTTGTGTCTGCTCATATCCACATGATGGGGAGAGGCGTGGTCCACAGGGATGTAGATCTGAGTATCATCTGCATAAATATGATAGCTCAGACCATATTTTGCAAGTATATCAGATAGGGGTGTCATGTAAATGGTGAACAGTATAGGACCCAGGACTGAGCCTTGGGGTACCCCATATTTTAAGGATTTGAGACAGGATCTATGAATCCCCACCTTCACACATTGCTTTCTGTCCATTAGGTATGACCGAATCCAGGAGAGTGCATGACCTGTGACGTTGCATCTATCCCTCAGCCTGTCCAAAAGGATTTGATGGTCAATAGTGTCAAAGGCAGCGGAAAGGTCAAGCAACAACAAGATAACTGCCTTTCTATTGTCAAGGCAGCCCAAGATATCATTTTGCACTTTTAACAAAGCGGTTTCAGTGCTGTGATATTCCTTGTAGGCTGATTGAAACTTGTCAGTAAGACCATTCCTTACAAGATGGGGGACTAGTTGGTCTGCAACAGCCCTCTCAGTTAGTTTGGAGACAAATGTTAGGTTGGAAACAGGCCTATAGTTTTTTTCAACCAGTTCCAGACCTAGTTTCTTCAGCAGGGGTGTTATGATGGCTATTTTCATATTTTCCGATACTGCTGATTCCATCAGTGATTTATTTATGATGGAAGTAATTATTGGTAGGAGGTCATCTAAGAGGTCAAGTAAGAGCCAGGTTGGAATTGGATCCAGGTCACATGACTTCTTAGCTGACCTTTTGACCAATTTCCGTACGTCATCAATGGTTAGGGGTGTGAACCTATCCAGACATGTAGTACTATTGTTTGCAGTGTCACCTGGTGGCGAAATTTGGCCAGATGGAGCATTATCAATGTCCAGGCGGATTCTCTCTATTTTTTCAAGAAAGAATGTGTTGAACTTCTCAGCTTGAGTAATCTCACAGTCAGATTGGGGCATAGGTGTGTCCTTTTTCTTGTGCATGACTGTGTCAATGACTCTAAAAAGCTTTTTGGGGTCATGTTTGTTTTCCTCAACCAGGTTGGAAAAATATGATGATTGAGCAGATTTAAGCATTGAGTTGTATTTGTTCCTCTGAGAGTTATACAGCTCCTTGTCAATTTGAGTGCCAGTCTTGCTCATTTTTCTCTCAAGCCTCCTCTTGAGAGATCTTTCCAGCTTTAATTGGTCACTCATCCAAGGTACAGGTTTGCGTTGGGTGACCATGGCAACCTTAATTGGTGCATGTTTGTCCATGAGTGATGTGAGTTCCCTATCATAATAATTTACCATGTCCTCCAATGATAAATGTTCCCAAGTTGAGTCTCTGTCAGTTAGGGATTTAATGTCCCTTCTTAGGGATTCAAGATCTAATGCCTTGAAATTCCTAAATTTGATAGATTTTTTGGGGGGTTTAGGAGGTACAATATCAAGGTAAATCTTAATCATTTTATGATCAGATAGGTACTCATCTACCAGGTGACTCTTCATGAGCTTATTTCCCCTAAAGGTCATGATTAGATCAAGGGTGTTCCCTAACCTATATGCTAGATATGCTAGATATGCTCTGTACATTGCAACAACCGATATTTAATGATTTTTTCCCCTTTGTATTAAGATTTTTAATACGAGAGTGCTGTTTGTTTACAATCCGTGGCTGACCACGTGGAGCAGAGCTAGCACGTGTAGTCGGAGCCGGCCCCACAGGCCTTGCCTTATTGTGATTGGTCAGGTCAGACCACGTGGTATAGTTGGGCGTGGCTAGTCCACTATAACGTAAACAATTGAACCGATTACTGTTTCGGCCCGTGTCCCTCTGAGTGGTTGATTCAGGCCACGTGATCACAGTGGGCGTGGTCTGACCACGTGTCGCAGAGCGAGCACGTGGAGCATGTGTGCCTTTGTTATTATGTTTAAGAAATTCGTTAGGTGTTGAGATGCTATAGTCTATATAATACCCGCCGGAGCCATCTACCGGGGAATATGGGCACAACAATTCATTAAAGAGACTGCTGTGGACAGGTTGAATGTATTTTCTTAGATTTTTATTTATTTGAATAGACATATGTTCCTTAAGATTAAGAAGATAATATCTATGTAGATAGTTAAGAAGTTGTGGTATTTTATGAATAGAGAATAGATCTCCAAAATAGATTAGGTTTAATTCTTTAAAATTATTTTTTAGAAGAACTAGTTGGAGATGCCATTCACATAAGAGAAAGGAGGAGATTTGCAACCGCCTTTGTGGCAGTAAAGGGGCATCTTTATTTTTGTAAGGAAAATTGGCTGTTGACATTTTATTTATATCATTTAATACACATGTACAGGAAAATATTTTATCTATATTTTTATCAAAAGTACATCTTATATTTTTATATGATATGTAAGAATCGTCAACGACAGTGTCATTTATGGTGGACGGCTCCGGCCAGTGTCCTCAGGCAGTGTCCACGAGTTTCTGAACCTCCGATTTGACCCTTGTTACTGTTGGCTGAGGACCAGTGAACTTGACCAGGGAGGTGTCATCGTCAATGTTTGTTAGAGTAACAGTAAGATTCGGGAGATTGTTCCATGCTCTGATATTAGATCCTTTCTTCCCGATAATGCGACCCGCGACCTTGGTCGGAACAGCCAGCATGTCTTTGACCACTGACAGAATGGAAGAAGATGGAGAAGAGTCTGCTGAAGCGGCCGCGGTAGATGTAGAAGCGGATCCAGTCATAGTCGGCCCTTTTCTCTTCCTTGCGTTAGCAGGACGGCGGCTCTTTTTACCCTCTTCACGGTCGGGAAGAAGCAGGCTGCCTTTCGCAGGAGTGAAAGGGATTTTCTCGGGAAGAGAGACCAGATTAATCGCCTTTGTTATATCATCACGTGCACAGGATGTCAGGCTGCCATCGACTGCAGTGGCAAAGTCCGTAGAACCATAGAAGGTTTGGATTTTGTGGAATGAATAACCAGGCAAGACTTTTGTGTGTGAGGAAAGAAAGCTCACAAAGTACATCCAGTTCTTTCTGTGCACTTTATCAGTTGGAGCCGGCGGGGAGATCACAGTGACTGTCGGGCCAAGCGCCCTGATCCCCTCGATTTCATTCATGAGCCGGTTGAAAGTGGATGTTCCGTCCTCGCCAGCAGTTATAGCTGTCGTATCAGGAAGAATAATCAGATGATCTGCCTTTTTGACACGATCAGAAGTTGTGCGGAGAAAGTGCAAATTCTCGGCTGAGACTTTGTGCGCACAATCAGTGCGATTGATCCCCTCCGCAATAGTAGTTTGGTTGCCGTCCTTGGGCAGGACGACGAGTAGTTGAGGAAGAGAAGAGTCAGTTTCTGTATCGCGATCACGGACCTCAGTGGATGGTGGAATGAACGTTTCCAGGACATCATCCCTCTCCTTTATCGCACGAAGAGAGGTGGTCAATTCATCCGTTAGAGTTTGGTTTTCTTCCGCCAAGAGTTTTTTCTCGGCCTGCAGAGCTACGTTGTCCGCCATGATGGCGTCCTTCTCGGCAAGAAGATCAGCTACCCGTTGTGTCAGACGGGCATTTACGTCCATTGTGGACTTGTTCATCTTGACTAGATTGTCATATGTGACCCTGAGGTCGGCGAGCTCATCTACAGCATTCTGTACAGGAGAAAGCAGAGCTGCAGGAAGAGGAGGAAACACGTTAGGAGTGGCGGGGTTTTCAACATCCCGGCCATCTTGCATGTCCCTGGTGGAGCGTCGTGTAGAGCAAGCCATGTTATACTTTATATATTCGGAAACACGTCTGTATTCTTTGCTAAATTGAGACAGAGTGGACAGTTAAGGGGTTGAGACAGTTTCCCGCTTGGTGCCCGATCGGATTAACAAATTAGGATTAATATACAGACTTGGAGAAATGGTGAGTGGCTTGAATTGTTTGTTGTGTTTGTATGTGCTATTTATATACGTCGTAGAAATAGCTAGGGTGAGCGAGCGGTCAATGGCGGCTCAACCAGTGTGAGATGTTTGAGTGGAAAATAAAAAATATGCTGAAGATTCTTAGATAATTGCTAATGTGAACCCAGCTTTTGATAGGAGAACGTTAATTCGTTCAAAATAGACCGACAATGTTTATGTGGGGCAAGCCCTGGTGCCGAGGTGATTCGGCTTGTCAGTTTAGATAGGATGTTATTATTTTGTTTGGTAATGTCCAGGTGATTGGACAGTTTTGTCTAGGTGATTAGACAAGGTTGCCTAGGTGATTAGGAACCTGATACAGCAAGGAGGTGATTCCAAGCTTGTATAAGAGAGGAGTTTTGATGTGAAACACTCGCCACAAGTACAAAAAGATCTGTGTGACGAGCACTGCGCTTCGTATAAAGCGAATCCAAAACCAGCCCTCGTTACAGATCAGATTTTACACTGCTAGTGTTCACTAAAGTCAGCTAAACAGCGTAGACTTGAGGCAGAGGTGTGCTAGAACAGGTGGGTGTGGATTATAACAGGTTTCAGATTCGTTAGAGCACAGTAAATTGTCAGAAAAACCAACAAAATACGGAGCTAGATCAAAACACTGCCATCTTGTACCTCACGCATGCGCACCTCATACAATGCTGTGACTCCAAGTTTTCTACAGTACTGACACAGGGTGATACATGGCTCAGTGGTTAAGATGTCTGTCTTCTATGCTAAAGGTCCAGGGTTGGAATCCTGGTTGGGAAAAGTATTATTTTCATGCTGAAGGTGAAATCTTAATATTGGGGTTCTGTTTGAGTGATATGTACTTCAGGAAACATAAATTGATTTGTCTATTGCAAATGCAGAAGAATATAAAATAATAGAAATGATTTGATACCCCCCAAAAAATGAAATCTTTATATTGGAGTTCTTATTGAGCAATTTGCATATCAGAAGAATATAATTTTTATTATTTTATTTTGCAAACATAGACAATATGAATAATACTGACTTTATATAGTGAACAAATATAAAATATATATATTTGAGCAATAATATTTGAGCAATATGCATGTCAGAACATATAGAATTGAATATGTTTTTTGCCAACATAGAAAATATAAAAAATAGTAATTATATGCAGAAAACAAATATGAAATCTTCATATTCTAATTTTATTTCAGTTTAGAAAAAAACGAATTATAACATAAATCCAATTTCAAGAATTTATCATAGACTTTAAACTTCGAGTAAGTTGATCAAGAGGCCAACCTTGAGCATCTCTGAATAAATCCAGTGCAATGCAATAGTTCCCAATGTTTCAGCATTATTATGTGTCTCACAGGTCTGATGATATGCTTTGACCTGTTCTCATGGCAGGATTGCTCACTCAACATTTCGCCTGGATCCACATTTAAAAGATTTCCCATATCATGAGTATGAGCTGAGGCCAGTGCCTAAATGGTTAACCCGTTGTCCTTGTAAATCTATGACCGGGTGGGTTGTCATGTCAAGGACCTGCGACATGACAATTCAGTGAGGCAGCACTATAAAATACAAGTAGGTCTCATCACGAAATGACTGAATAATGTTGACGACAGGGAATAATAAGGAGAGAAGTCCTGTGATGAATGTATACAAACATACATTTATGGGGCGCTATTGTGTGGCAGCTGTCAAGCTTGCTCTGTATGGGCGGAGCTTCTGTCATGGCGGTCAGCAGCGCTCTGCTTTACGCTGAGACGAGACGTGTGCGCGCAACAAAATTGACAAAGAGCACGATGTATACACGCTATAGCACCAAACACGAGCTGGAGGTAGAAGGCCTCAATGTCTAACCTATATATACGGATGCTTTATTTACCATTCAGTCAGACAAGCCTTACTGAAATAGCGCTTCGTCGTCCGGCTATAATCTACCTGGGTAGTTTCTATTGAAGCCATATATACCGCGTGACATAACCACGAAAGGCTGTTTGAAAAAAGTGTTTCACCACGCACGACAGAGTTGATCAGACAGACCACGTGGTCTTGCAAACTGAACGTGGTGCATGTTACAAGGAAAGCTCTGATAAAAGTCAGGGCATGTGAACGCCGCAGCTCCGATATAAAGGTGAGGTGTTATGAATTGTTAATCACTTTGCACCAGGCTCAGTATATAACACCTATATTAAAGAGGCCTTGTAAAGCTGGGTACGTAGGAGTGATGTAAATTAGTAATAAGTTAAATTTATGATCTGGTCTATTGCATCCCTTTTTGCGGCTGCACGTAAAAGCTGAGAGTTACATTTGCACGTCAGGAGGCTTTTGACCAGTGATGTTTCAGGTGGACCAGTGTAAATTATGTGTTCAGGAGAAGTAGTTTCCCACAGTGCTAAAATTACACCTTGATGAAAAATAAATTAGACTTTTTGACAAAAAACATTATTAGAAGCTTTCTTTTTCTGATGCCTTCAATCATTTTCAGCGTTTCTACCACAAATTACTAAGAGAAACCAAACCTGAACAATGATGTGCAAAATAAGACTGATCATTCAAATTTTGACAAATTTAAATTGAAGAAAAAAAATCATTGAGGAATTTCACGAGTAAACTAATGCTATCACTCTCATGCAGAGGAGAGTAGTGGGGACCATGAGTAGTGTTTAGTCTCACAGAGATCTCATGCAGGGGAGAGTGGTGGGGACCATGAGTAATGTTTAGTCCCACAGAGATCTCATGCAGGGGAGAGTGGTGGGGACCATGAGTAGTGTTTAGTACCACAGAGATCCCATGCAGGGGAGAGTGGTGGGGACCATGAGTAGTGTTTAGTACCACAGATCTCATGCAGGGGAGAGTGGTTGGGACCATGAGTAATGTTTAGTCCCACAGATCTCATGCAGGGGAGAGTGGTGGGGACCATGAGTAGTGTTTAGTCCCACAGAGATCTCATGCAGGGGAGAGTGGTGGGGACCATGAGTAATGTTTAGTCCCACAGAGATCTCATGCAGGGGAGAGTGGTGGGGACCATGAGTAATGTTTATCCCACAGAGATCTCATGCAGGGGAGAGTGGTGGGGACCATGAGTAGTGTTTAGTACCACAGAGATCCCATGCAGGGGAGAGTGGTGGGGACCATGAGTAGTGTTTAGTACCACAGAGATCTCACGCAGGGGAGAGTGGTGGGGACCATGAGTAATGTTTAGTCCCACAGAGATCTCATGCAGGGGAGAGTGGTGGGGACCATGAGTAATGTTTAGTCCCACAGAGATCTCACGCAGGGGAGAGTGGTGGGGACCATGAGTAATGTTTAGTCCCACAGAGATCTCACGCAGGGGAGAGTGGTGGGGACCATGGGTAGTGTTTAGTCCCACAGAGATCTCACGCAGGGGAGAGTGGTGGGGACCATGAGTAATGTTTAGTCCCACAGAGATCTCATGCAGGGGAGAGTGGTGGGGACCATGAGTAATGTTTAGTCCCACAGAGATCTCATGCAGGGGAGAGTGGTGGGGACCATGAGTAATGTTTAGTCCCACAGAGATCTCACGCAGGGGAGAGTGGTGGGGACCATGAGTAATGTTTAGTCCCACAGAGATCTCACGCAGGGGAGAGTGGTGGGGACCATGAGTAATGTTTAGTCCCACAGAGATCTCATGCAGGGGAGAGTGGTGGGGACCATGAGTAATGTTTAGTCCCACAGAGATCTCACGCAGGGGAGAGTGGTGGGGACCATGAGTAATGTTTAGTCCCACAGAGATCTCATGCAGGGGAGAGTGGTGGGGACCATGAGTAATGTTTAGTCCCACAGAGATCTCACGCAGGGGAGAGTGGTGGGGACCATGAGTAATGTTTAGTCCCACAGAGATCTCACGCAGGGGAGAGTGGTGGGGAACATGAGTAGTGTTTAGTCCCACAGATCTCATGCAGGGGAGAGTGGTGGGGACCATGAGTAATGTTTAGTCCCACAGAGATCTCATGCAGGGGAGAGTGGTGGGGACCATGAGTAATGTTTAGTCCCACAGAGATCTCACGCAGGGGAGAGTGGTGGGGACCATGAGTAGTGTTTAGTCCCACAGATCTCATGCAGGGGAGAGTGGTGGGGACCATGAGTAATGTTTAGTCTCACAGATCTCATGCAGGGGAGAGTGGTGGGGACCATGAGTAATGTTTAGTCTCACAGATCTCACGCAGGGGAGAGTGGTGGGGACCATGAGTAATGTTTAGTCTCACAGATCTCATGCAGGGGAGAGTGGTGGGGACCATGAGTAATGTTTAGTCCCACAGAGATCTCACGCAGGGGAGAGTGGTGGGGACCATGAGTAATGTTTAGTCTCAGAGATCTCATGCAGGGGAGAGTGGTGGGGACCATGAGTAATGTTTAGTCCCACAGAGATCTCACGCAGGGGAGAGTGGTGGGGACCATGAGTAGTGTTTAGTCCCACAGAGATCTCACGCAGGGGAGAGTGGTGGGGACCATGAGTAATGTTTAGTCTCACAGAGATCTCATGCAGGGGAGAGTGGTGGGGACCATGAGTTATGTTTAGTCTCACAGAGATCTCACGCAGGGGAGAGTGGTGGGGACCATGAGTAATGTTTAGTCCAACAGAGATCTCATGCAGGGGAGAGTGGTGGGGACCATGAGTAATGTTTAGTCCCACAGAGATCTCATGCAGAGGAGAGTGGTGGGGACCATGAGTAGTGTTTAGTACCACAGAGATCTCACGCAGGGGAGAGTGGTGAGGACCATGAGTAATGTTTAGTACCACAGAGATCTCACGCAGGAGAGAGTGGTGAGGACCATGAGTAATGTTTAGTCTCACAGAGATCTCATGCAGGGGAGAGTGGTGGGGACCATGAGTAGTGTTTAGTCCCACAGAGATCTCATGCAGGGGAGAGTGGTGGGGACCATGAGTAATGTTTCGTCTCAGAGATCTCATGCAGGGGAGAGTGGTGGGGACCATGAGTAATGTTTAGTCTCAGAGAGATCTCATGCAGGGGAGAGTGGTGGGGACCATGAGTAATGTTTAGTCTCACAGAGAACTCATGCAGGGGAGAGTGATGGGGACCATGAGTAATGTTTAGCCCCACAGAGATCTCATGCAGGAGAGAGTGGTGGGGACCATGAGTAATGTTTAGTCCAACAGAGATCTCATGCAGGGGAGAGTGGTGGGGACTATGAGTAATGTTTAGTCCAACAGAAATCTCATGCAGGGGAGAGTGGTGGGGACCATGAGTAATGTTTAGTCTCACAGAGATCTCATGCAGGGGAGAGTGGTGAGGACCATGAGTAATGTTTAGTCCCACAGATCTCATGCAGGGGAGAGTGGTGGGGACCATGAGTAATGTTTAGTCCAACAGAGATCTCATGCAGGGGAGAGGAGTGAGTACCATGAGTAATGTTTAGTCCCACAGATCTCATGCAGGGGAGAGTGGTGGGGACCATGAGTAGTGTTTAGTCCCACAGAGATCTCATGCAGGGGAGAGTGGTGGGGACCATGAGTAATGTTTAGTCTCACAGAGATCTTACGCAGGGGAGAGTGGTGGGGACCATGAGTAATGTTTAGTCTCACAGAGATCTCATGCAGGGGAGAGTGGTGGGGACCATGAGTAGTGTTTAGTCCCACAGATCTCATGCAGGGGAGAGTGGTGGGGACCATGAGTAATGTTTAGTCTCACAGAGATCTCACGCAGGGGAGAGTGGTGGGGACCATGAGTAGTGTTTAGTCTCACAGAGATCTCATGCAGGGGAGAGTGATGGGGACCATGAGTAATGTTTAGTCTCACAGAGATCTCATGCAGGGGAGAGTGGTGGGGACCATGAGTAATGTTTAGTCCCACAGAGATCTCACGCAGGGGAGAGTGGTGGGGACCTTGAGTAATGTTTAATCCCACAGAGATGTCATGCAGGGGAGAGTGGTGGGGACCATGAGTAATGTTTAGTCCCACAGAGATCTCATGCAGGGGAGAGTGGTGGGGACCATGAGTAGTGTTTAGTCTCACAGAGATCTCACGCAGGGGAGAGTGGTGGGGACCATGAGTTATGTTTAGTCTCACAGAGGTCTCATGCAGGGGAGAGTGGTGGGGACCATGAGTTATGTTTAGTCTCACAGAGATGTCATGCAGGGGAGAGTGGTGGGGACCATGAGTAGTGTTTACTCCCACAGAGATCTCACGCAGGGGAGAGTGGTGGGGACCTTGAGTAATGTTTAATCCCACAGAGATGTCATGCAGGGGAGAGTGGTGGGGACCATGAGTAATGTTTAGTCCCGCAGAGATCTCACGCAGGGGAGAGTGGTGGGGACCATGAGTAGTGTTTAGTCCCACAGATCTCATGCAGGGGAGAGTGGTGGGGACCATGAGTAATGTTTAGTCTCACAGATCTCATGCAGGGGAGAGTGGTGGGGACCATGAGTAATGTTTAGTCTCACAGATCTCACGCAGGGGAGAGTGGTGGGGACCATGAGTAATGTTTAGTCTCACAGATCTCATGCAGGGGAGAGTGGTGGGGACCATGAGTAATGTTTAGTCCCACAGAGATCTCACGCAGGGGAGAGTGGTGGGGACCATGAGTAATGTTTAGTCTCAGAGATCTCATGCAGGGGAGAGTGGTGGGGACCATGAGTAATGTTTAGTCCCACAGAGATCTCACGCAGGGGAGAGTGGTGGGGACCATGAGTAGTGTTTAGTCCCACAGAGA
Organism: Amphiduros pacificus; assembly: GCA_949316495.1. Classification (NCBI taxonomy): domain Eukaryota; kingdom Metazoa; phylum Annelida; class Polychaeta; order Phyllodocida; family Hesionidae; genus Amphiduros; species Amphiduros pacificus. The sequence goes on from OX439001.1 coordinate 65,365,771, forward strand.
TCTCACGCAGGGGAGAGTGGTGGGGACCATGAGTAATGTTTAGTCTCACAGAGATCTCATGCAGGGGAGAGTGGTGGGGACCATGAGTAATGTTTAGTCTCACAGAGATCTCACGCAGGGGAGAGTGGTGGGGACCTTGAGTAATGTTTAGTCCAACAGAGATCTCATGCAGGGGAGAGTGGTGGGGACCATGAGTAATGTTTAGTCCCACAGAGATCTCATGCAGAGGAGAGTGGTGGGGACCATGAGTAGTGTTTAGTACCACAGAGATCTCACGCAGGGGAGAGTGGTGAGGACCATGAGTAATGTTTAGTACCACAGAGATCTCACGCAGGAGAGAGTGGTGAGGACCATGAGTAATGTTTAGTCTCACAGAGATCTCATGCAGGGGAGAGTGGTGGGGACCATGAGTAGTGTTTAGTCCCACAGAGATCTCATGCAGGGGAGAGTGGTGGGGACCATGAGTAATGTTTCGTCTCAGAGATCTCATGCAGGGGAGAGTGGTGGGGACCATGAGTAATGTTTAGTCTCAGAGAGATCTCATGCAGGGGAGAGTGGTGGGGACCATGAGTAATGTTTAGTCTCACAGAGAACTCATGCAGGGGAGAGTGATGGGGACCATGAGTAATGTTTAGCCCCACAGAGATCTCATGCAGGAGAGAGTGGTGGGGACCATGAGTAATGTTTAGTCCAACAGAGATCTCATGCAGGGGAGAGTGGTGGGGACTATGAGTAATGTTTAGTCCAACAGAAATCTCATGCAGGGGAGAGTGGTGGGGACCATGAGTAATGTTTAGTCTCACAGAGATCTCATGCAGGGGAGAGTGGTGAGGACCATGAGTAATGTTTAGTCCCACAGATCTCATGCAGGGGAGAGTGGTGGGGACCATGAGTAATGTTTAGTCCAACAGAGATCTCATGCAGGGGAGAGGAGTGAGTACCATGAGTAATGTTTAGTCCCACAGATCTCATGCAGGGGAGAGTGGTGGGGACCATGAGTAGTGTTTAGTCCCACAGAGATCTCATGCAGGGGAGAGTGGTGGGGACCATGAGTAATGTTTAGTCTCACAGAGATCTTACGCAGGGGAGAGTGGTGGGGACCATGAGTAATGTTTAGTCTCACAGAGATCTCATGCAGGGGAGAGTGGTGGGGACCATGAGTAGTGTTTAGTCCCACAGATCTCATGCAGGGGAGAGTGGTGGGGACCATGAGTAATGTTTAGTCTCACAGAGATCTCACGCAGGGGAGAGTGGTGGGGACCATGAGTAGTGTTTAGTCTCACAGAGATCTCATGCAGGGGAGAGTGATGGGGACCATGAGTAATGTTTAGTCTCACAGAGATCTCATGCAGGGGAGAGTGGTGGGGACCATGAGTAATGTTTAGTCCCACAGAGATCTCACGCAGGGGAGAGTGGTGGGGACCTTGAGTAATGTTTAATCCCACAGAGATGTCATGCAGGGGAGAGTGGTGGGGACCATGAGTAATGTTTAGTCCCACAGAGATCTCATGCAGGGGAGAGTGGTGGGGACCATGAGTAGTGTTTAGTCTCACAGAGATCTCACGCAGGGGAGAGTGGTGGGGACCATGAGTTATGTTTAGTCTCACAGAGGTCTCATGCAGGGGAGAGTGGTGGGGACCATGAGTTATGTTTAGTCTCACAGAGATGTCATGCAGGGGAGAGTGGTGGGGACCATGAGTAGTGTTTACTCCCACAGAGATCTCACGCAGGGGAGAGTGGTGGGGACCTTGAGTAATGTTTAATCCCACAGAGATGTCATGCAGGGGAGAGTGGTGGGGACCATGAGTAGTGTTTAGTCTCACAGAGATGTCATGCAGGGGAGAGTGGTGGGGAACATGAGTAGTGTTTAGTCTCACAGAGATCTCATGCAGGGGAGAGTGGTGGGGAACATGAGTAGTGTTTAGTCTCACAGAGATGTCATGCAGGGGAGAGTGGTGGGGAACATGAGTAGTGTTTAGTCTCACAGAGATGTCATGCAGGGGAGAGTGGTGGGGAACATGAGTAGTGTTTAGTCTCACAGAGATCTCATGCAGGGGAGAGTGGTGGGGACCATGAGTAATGTTTAGTCTCACAGAGATCTCATGCAGGGGAGAGTGGTGGGGACCATGAGTAATGTTTAGTCCCACAGAGATCTCATGCAGGGGAGAGTGGTGGGGACCATGAGTAATGTTTAGTCTCACAGAGATCTCATGCAGGGGAGAGTGGTGGGGACCATGAGTAATGTTTAGTCCCACAGAGATCTCATGCAGGGGAGAGTGGTGGGGACCATGAGTAATGTTTAATCCCACAGAGATCTCATGCAGGGGAGAGTGGTGGGGACCATGAGTAGTGTTTAGTCTCACAGAGATGTCATGCAGGGGAGAGTGGTGGGGACCATGAGTAATGTTTAGTCTCACAGAGATGTCATGCAGGGGAGAGTGGTGGGGACCATGAGTAATGTTTAGTCTCACAGAGATGTCATGCAGGGGAGAGTGGTGGGGACCATGAGTAATGTTTAGTCCCACAGAGATCTCATGCAGGGGAGAGTGGTGGGGACCATGAGTAGTGTTTAGTCTCACAGAGATGTCATGCAGGGGAGAGTGGTGGGGACCATGAGTAATGTTTAGTCTCACAGAGATGTCATGCAGGGGAGAGTGGTGGGGACCATGAGTAATGTTTAGTCCCACAGAGATCTCATGCAGGGGAGAGTGGTGGGGACCATGAGTAGTGTTTAGTCCCACAGAGATCTCATGCAGGGGAGAGTGGTGGGGACCATGAGTAATGTTTCGTCTCAGAGATCTCATGCAGGGGAGAGTGGTGGGGACCATGAGTAATGTTTAGTCCCACAGAGATCTCATGCAGGGGAGAGTGGTGGGGACCATGAGTAGTGTTTAGTCTCACAGAGATGTCATGCAGGGGAGAGTGGTGGGGACCATGAGTAATGTTTAGTCTCACAGAGATGTCATGCAGGGGAGAGTGGTGGGGACCATGAGTAATGTTTAGTCTCACAGAGATGTCATGCAGGGGAGAGTGGTGGGGACCTTGAGTAATGTTTAATCCCACAGAGATGTCATGCAGGGGAGAGTGGTGGGGACCATGGGTAATGTTTAGTCCCACAGAGATCTCATGCAGGGGAGAGTGGTGGGGACCATGAGTAGTGTTTAGTCTCACAGAGATCTCATGCAGGGGAGAGTGGTGGGGACCATGAGTAATGTTTAGTCTCACAGAGATCTCATGCAGGGGAGAGTGGTGGGGACCATGAGTAATGTTTAGTCTCACAGAGATCTCATGCAGGGGAGAGTGGTGGGGACCATGAGTAATGTTTAGTCTCACAGAGATGTCATGCAGGGGAGAGTGGTGGGGACCATGAGTAGTGTTTCGTCTCAGAGATCTCATGCAGGGGAGAGTGGTGGGAACCATGAGTAGTGTTTCGTCTCAGAGATCTCATGCAGGGGAGAGTGGTGGGGACCATGAGTAATGTTTACTCCCACAGAGATCTCACGCAGGGGAGAGTGGTGGGGACCTTGAGTAATGTTTACTCCCACAGAGATCTCATGCAGGGGAGAGTGGTGGGGACCATGAGTAATGTTTAGTCTCACAGAGATCTCATGCAGGGGAGAGTGGTGGGGACCATGAGTAATGTTTCGTCTCAGAGATCTCATGCAGGGGAGAGTGGTGGGGACCATGAGTAGTGTTTAGTCCTACAGATCTCATGCAGGGGAGAGTGGTGGGGACCATGAGTAATGTTTACTCCCACAGAGATCTCACGCAGGGGAGAGTGGTGGGGACCTTGAGTAATGTTTACTCCCACAGAGATCTCATGCAGGGGAGAGTGGTGGGGACCATGAGTAATGTTGACTCCCACAGAGATCTCATGCAGGGGAGAGTGGTGGGGACCTTGAGTAATGTTGACTCCCACAGAGATCTCACGCAGGGGAGAGTGGTGGGGACCTTGAGTAATGTTTAATCCCACAGAGATGTCATGCAGGGGAGAGTGGTGGGGACCATGAGTAGTGTTTAGTCTCACAGAGATCTCATGCAGGGGAGAGTGGTGGGGACCATGAGTAATGTTTAATCCCACAGAGATGTCATGCAGGGGAGAGTGGTGGGGACCATGAGTAATGTTTACTCCCACAGAGATCTCACGCAGGGGAGAGTGGTGGGGACCATGAGTAATGTTTAGTCTCAAAGAGATCTCATGCAGGGGAGAGTGGTGGGGACCATGAGTAATGTTTAGTCTCACAGAGATCTCACGCAGGGGAGAGTGGTGGGGACCATGAGTAGTGTTTAGTCTCACAGAGATCTCATGCAGGGGAGAGTGGTTGGGACCTTGAGTAATGTTTAATCCCACAGAGATGTCATGCAGGGGAGAGTGGTGGGGACCATGAGTAATGTTTAATCCCACAGAGATCTCACGCAGGGGAGAGTGGTTGGGACCTTGAGTAATGTTTAATCCCACAGAGATCTCATGCAGGGGAGAGTGGTGGGGACCATGAGTAGTGTTTAGTCTCACAGAGATCTCATGCAGGGGAGAGTGGTGGGGACCATGAGTAATGTTTAGTCTCAGAGAGATCTCATGCAGGGGAGAGTGGTGGGGACCATGAGTAATGTTTAGTCTCACAGAGATCTCATGCAGGGGAGAGTGGTGGGGACCATGAGTAATGTTTAGTCTCACAGAGATGTCATGCAGGGGAGAGTGGTGGGGACCATGAGTAGTGTTTCGTCTCAGAGATCTCATGCAGGGGAGAGTGGTGGGAACCATGAGTAGTGTTTCGTCTCAGAGATCTCATGCAGGGGAGAGTGGTGGGGACCATGAGTAATGTTTACTCCCACAGAGATCTCACGCAGGGGAGAGTGGTGGGGACCTTGAGTAATGTTTACTCCCACAGAGATCTCATGCAGGGGAGAGTGGTGGGGACCATGAGTAATGTTTAGTCTCACAGAGATCTCATGCAGGGGAGAGTGGTGGGGACCATGAGTAATGTTTCGTCTCAGAGATCTCATGCAGGGGAGAGTGGTGGGGACCATGAGTAGTGTTTAGTCCTACAGATCTCATGCAGGGCAGAGTGGTGGGGACCATGAGTAATGTTTACTCCCACAGAGATCTCATGCAGGGGAGAGTGGTGGGGACCTTGAGTAATGTTTACTCCCACAGAGATCTCATGCAGGGGAGAGTGGTGGGGACCATGAGTAATGTTGACTCCCACAGAGATCTCATGCAGGGGAGAGTGGTGGGGACCTTGAGTAATGTTGACTCCCACAGAGATCTCACGCAGGGGAGAGTGGTGGGGACCTTGAGTAATGTTTAATCCCACAGAGATGTCATGCAGGGGAGAGTGGTGGGGACCATGAGTAGTGTTTAGTCTCACAGAGATCTCATGCAGGGGAGAGTGGTGGGGACCATGAGTAATGTTTAATCCCACAGAGATGTCATGCAGGGGAGAGTGGTGGGGACCATGAGTAATGTTTACTCCCACAGAGATCTCACGCAGGGGAGAGTGGTGGGGACCATGAGTAATGTTTAGTCTCACAGAGATCTCATGCAGGGGAGAGTGGTGGGGACCATGAGTAATGTTTAGTCTCACAGAGATCTCACGCAGGGGAGAGTGGTGGGGACCATGAGTAGTGTTTAGTCTCACAGAGATCTCATGCAGGGGAGAGTGGTTGGGACCTTGAGTAATGTTTAATCCCACAGAGATCTCATGCAGGGGAGAGTGGTGGGGACCTTGAGTAATGTTTAATCCCACAGAGATGTCATGCAGGGGAGAGTGGTGGGGACCATGAGTAATGTTTAGTCCCACAGAGATCTCATGCAGGGGAGAGTGGTGGGGACCATGAGTAATGTTTAGTCTCAGAGATCTCATGCAGGGGAGAGTGGTGGGGACCATGAGTAGTGTTTAGTCTCACAGAGATCTCATGCAGGGGAGAGTGGTGGGGACCATGAGTAATGTTTAATCCCACAGAGATCTCATGCAGGGGAGAGTGGTGGGGACCATGAGTAATGTTTCGTCACAGAGATCTCATGCAGGGGAGAGTGGTGGGGACCTTGAGTAATGTTTAGTCTCACAGAGATCTCATGCAGGGGAGAGTGGTGGGGACCATGAGTAATGTTTCGTCACAGAGATCTCATGCAGGGGAGAGTGGTGGGGACCATGAGTAGTGTTTAGTACCACAGAGATCTCACGCAGGGGAGAGTGGTGGGGACCATGAGTAATGTTTAGTCTCACAGAGATTTCATGCAGGGGAGAGTGGTGGGGACCATGAGTAGTGTTTAGTACCACAGAGATCTCACGCAGGGGAGAGTGGTGGGGACCATGAGTAGTGTTTAGTCCCACAGAGATCTCACGCAGGGGAGAGTGGTGGGGACCATGAGTAGTGTTTAGTCTCACACAGATCTCATGCAGGGGAGAGTGGTGAGGACCATGAGTAATGTTTAGTACCACAGAGATCTCACGCAGGGGAGAGTGGTGGGGACCATGAGTAATGTTTAGTCCCACAGATCTCATGCAGGGGAGAGTGGTGGGGACCATGAGTAATGTTTAGTCCAACAGAGATCTCATGCAGGGGAGAGTGGTGGGGACCATGAATAGTGTTTAGTCCCACAGAGATCTCATGCAGAGGAGAGTGGTGGGGACCATGAGTAGTGTTTAGTCTCAGAAATCTCATGCAGGGGAGAGTGGTGGGGACCATGAGTAATGTTTAGTCTCACAGAGATCTCATGCAGGGGAGAGTGGTGGGGACCATGAGTAATGTTTAGTCCCACAGAGATCTCATGCAGGGGAGAGTGGTGGGGACCATGAGTAATGTTTAGTCCCACAGATCTCATGCAGGGGAGAGTGGTGGGGACCATGAGTAATGTTTAGTCTCAGAGATCTCATGCAGGGGAGAGTGGTGGGGACCATGAGTAATGTTTAGTCTCACAGAGATTTCATGCAGGGGAGAGTGGTGGGGACCATGAGTAATGTTTAGTCTCACAGAGATCTCATGCAGGGGAGAGTGGTGGGGACCATGAGTAATGTTTAGTCTCACAGAGATCTCACGCAGGGGAGAGTGGTGGGGACCATGAGTAATGTTTAGTCTCACAGAGATCTCACGCAGGGGAGAGTGGTGGGGACCATGAGTAATGTTTAGACTCACAGAGATCTCACGCAGGGGAGAGTGGTGGGGACCATGAGTAATGTTTAGTCTCACAGAGATCTCATGCAGGGGAGAGTGGTGGGGACCATGAGTAATGTTTAGTCTCAGAGATCTTATGCAGGGGAGAGTGGTGGGGACCATGAGTAATGTTTACTCCCACAGAGATCTCACGCAGGGGAGAGTGGTGGGGACCTTGAGTAATGTTTACTCCCACAGAGATCTCATGCAGGGGAGAGTGGTGGGGACCATGAGTAATGTTTACTCCCACAGAGATCTCACGCAGGGGAGAGTGGTGGGGACCTTGAGTAATGTTTAATCCCACAGAGATGTCATGCAGGGGAGAGTGGTGGGGACCATGAGTAGTGTTTAGTCTCACAGAGATCTCACGCAGGGGAGAGTGGTGGGGACCTTGAGTAATGTTTAGTACCACACAGATCTCATGCAGGGGAGAGTGGATGGGACCATGAGTAATGTTTAGTCCCACAGAGATCTCATGCAGGGTAGAGTGGTGGGGACCATGAGTAGTGTTTAGTCTCACAGAGATCTTATGCAGGGGAGAGTGGTGGGGACCATGAGTAGTGTTTAGTCCCACAGAGATCTCATGCAGGGGAGAGTGGTGAGGACCATGAGTAATGTTTAGTCTCACAGAGATCTTATGCAGGGGAGAGTGGTGGGGACCATGAGTAGTGTTTAGTCCCACAGATCTCATGCAGGGGAGAGTGGTGGGGACCATGAGTAATGTTTAGTCTCACAGAGATCTCATGCAGGGGAGAGTGGTGGGGACCATGAGTAATGTTTAGTCCCACAGAGATCTCATGCAGGGGAGAGTGGTGGGGACCATGAGTAATGTTTAGTCTCACAGAGATCTTATGCAGGGGAGAGTGGTGGGGACCATGAGTAGTGTTTAGTCTCACACAGATCTCATGCAGGGGAGAGTGGTGGGGACCATGAGTAATGTTTAGTCTCACAGAGATCTCATGCAGGGGAGAGTGGTGGGGACCATGAGTAATGTTTAGTCCCACAGAGATCTCATGCAGGGGAGAGTGGTGAGGACCATGAGTAATGTTTAGTCCCACAGAGATCTTATGCAGGGGAGAGTGGTGGGGACCATGAGTAGTGTTTAGTCCCACAGAGATCTCATGCAGGGGAGAGTGGTGAGGACCATGAGTAATGTTTAGTCTCACAGAGATCTTATGCAGGGGAGAGTGGTGGGGACCATGAGTAGTGTTTAGTCCCACAGATCTCATGCAGGGGAGAGTGGTGGGGACCATGAGTAATGTTTAGTCTCACAGAGATCTCATGCAGGGGAGAGTGGTGGGGACCATGAGTAATGTTTAGTCCCACAGAGATCTCATGCAGGGGAGAGTGGTGGGGACCATGAGTAATGTTTAGTCTCAGAGATCTCATGCAGGGGAGAGTGGTGGGAACCTTGAGTAGTGTTTAGTCCCACAGAGATCTCATGCAGGAGAGAGTGGTGGGGACCATGAGTAATGTTTAGTCCCACAGATCTCATGCAGGGGAGAATGGTGGGGACCATGAGTAATGTTTAGTCTCACAGAGATCTTATGCAGGGGAGAGTGGTGGGGACCATGAGTAATGTTTAGTCTCACAGAGATCTTATGCAGGGGAGAGTGGTGGGGACCATGAGTAGTGTTTAGTCCCACAGATCTCATGCAGGGGAGAGTGGTGGGGACCATGAGTAATGTTTAGTCTCACAGAGATCTCATGCAGGGGAGAGTGGTGGGGACCATGAGTAATGTTTAGTCCCACAGAGATCTCATGCAGGGGAGAGTGGTGGGGACCATGAGTAATGTTTAGTCTCAGAGATCTCATGCAGGGGAGAGTGGTGGGAACCTTGAGTAGTGTTTAGTCCCACAGAGATCTCATGCAGGAGAGAGTGGTGGGGACCATGAGTAATGTTTAGTCCCACAGATCTCATGCAGGGGAGAATGGTGGGGACCATGAGTAATGTTTAGTCTCACAGAGATCTTATGCAGGGGAGAGTGGTGGGGACCATGAGTAGTGTTTAGTCCCACAGATCTCATGCAGGGGAGAGTGGTGGGGACCATGAGTAATGTTTAGTCTCACAGAGATCTCATGCAGGGGAGAGTGGTGGGGACCATGAGTAATGTTTAGTCCCACAGATCTCATGCAGGGGAGAGTGGTGAGGACCCTGAGTAATGTTTAGTCTCACAGAGATCTTATGCAGGGGAGAGTGGTGGGGACCATGAGTAGTGTTTAGTCCCACAGATCTCATGCAGGGGAGAGTGGTGGGGACCATGAGTAATGTTTAGTCTCACAGAGATCTCATGCAGGGGAGAGTGGTGGGGACCATGAGTAATGTTTAGTCCCACAGATCTCATGCAGGGGAGAGTGGTGGGGACCATGAGTAATGTTTAGTACCACAGAGATCTCATGCAGGGGAGAGTGGTGGGGACCATGAGTAATGTTTAGTCCCACAGAGATCTTATGCAGGGGAGAGTGGTGGGGACCATGAGTAATGTTTAGTCCCACAGAGATCTCATGCAGGGGAGAGTGGTGGGGACCTTGAGTAGTGTTTAGTCTCAGAGATCTCATGCAGGGGAGAGTGGTGGGGACCATGAGTAGTGTTTAGTCCCACAGAGATCTCATGCAGGGGAGAGTGGTGGGGACCATGAGTAATGTTTAGTCCAACAGAGATCTCATGCAGAGGAGAGTGGTGGGGACCATGAGTAATGTTTAGTCTCAGAGATCTCATGCAGGGGAGAGTGGTGAGGACCCTGAGTAATGTTTAGTCTCACAGAGATCTTATGCAGGGGAGAGTGGTGGGGACCATGAGTAGTGTTTAGTCCCACAGATCTCATGCAGGGGAGAGTGGTGGGGACCATGAGTAATGTTTAGTCTCACAGAGATCTCACGCAGGGGAGAGTGGTGGGGACCATGAGTAGCGTTTAGTCCCACAGAGATCTCATGCAGGGGAGAGTGGTGGGGACCTTGAGTAATGTTTAGTCTCACAGAGATCTCATGCAGGGGAGAGTGGTGGGGACCATGAGTAGTGTTTAGTCCCACAGATCTCGTGCAGGGGAGAGTGGTGGGGACCATGAGTAATGTTGTAAGCATAGGTCAGTATGAGTACGGGACGATTTAAGGGAACATTAATGTGATTTAAAACGTTTGTGTTCCTGTTTTGAAGTTTTTACGAAATCAGATTTTGTAGCATATTTTCCTCACATAACATAAATGTTTTTACCCTAAATTTTGTGATCAAATGTGACTACTCATCATATTTATCCAACATAGCTGTCTGTGCCATTTGAAGGTTGGTGCATCTTCCATTACGGGACTTCTCTGTTATATTGATTAGCCCCTGCCATCATTGGTTAAACTGTATGTCAATATTTAAAGTCATGACTAAAAATTAGGCAGTGAATTGATTGCTAAAAAAATTGATGAATATTCTTGTAGATTTATTCCATTTTCTACTGACAGCTGCAATTATTGGTCAACATCTTAGTCAGATGCCTGATCACAATTTATGATCCATTGTTAGTAAATGCTGACTGGATAATATTTTGGTAGAAAGAAAGGTATCTTTGACCTGAGGAAGTCTGAAGTTGTATATAACTAACAAATAAACAGCAATAATGGCAGAAGGTTGTGAGAAGATTGAACGTTTTGCTACCATTGTAATGCAGAAATAAATGAATGAATCTAAAATTCACATCATCCATTAAACACTTTGTCAACAAACTTTGTTTATTTGACCAGTGATCTTGTACACACACAAATGTTGTGCTTAGTAAATGTTTGCTAACAATGGGGCATCTTTTGATTGGAACACTGGAGTGATTTGGCTTACAGGCTTGTTTGTCCATTAGTGTTTGTCTATTGTTACAGGCATAACACCCATATTAACACCATAGTGAATATGCACATAGTGTTTGGTGCTTTCAGCAAAACACAATAATCATAGGTGTGGTTGATTCAGGGAGATAGCAAGTGTTTATCACAGTTTCATGGGCACAACTTATTTAAACATTCTCCAAATCTCTGTAACATTATCTGTGACCTCAGTGATTTCATGAAAACTTTAATTAACCTTATTTTTCGACAAAGAAAGTCAAAATTGACTATTTAAAACACTGTAATGATTATGCATGCACCCAATGTGTGCCCAATGCATTTTCAACTGATTAAATCTGACAAGCCATGCAGCTAATATTGAATTAAAGAGAACATGACTATTGCCAGAAATCCTGTCCTGCCCGAGTTATGTGTGATGAGCAAGACATGGTATATGTGAAAACAATGGATTTCAAGTCCATTTTGCCAATGGACATAGGATTTAACTGAGTGTTTGTCTCTTAACTGAAGGGGCCTCTTTTGATAATCATATGGCAGCTTCTTTTGACTTATAATGATTAAAGCGTGTCAAAATGTCTATGGCTGTGAATCACTTTTTTTGGCAATCTGCCCCATTTGGTCCCAAGTTGGTGGGATAGGATTATCATACATGTATATACCACATGCAGGATGACAAAAACATAAACATCACACTTCCATGTGCATTCAGAAGTTTGCCAATAATTCTCTATGCTCTCGAAATGTCCTCTGAGAAAACTGTTTGACCCTCAAGACATTTGCCTGACCCTAACTTGACAATCTTGTATTTTGTGTCAGTCTTCTGTGTAGCTCCGTGGCACTGCGCTCTGAAGTGCAAAATGGGGGAGTAAGCAGGGTGCATGGCACTGCGTTCTGAAGCGCAAAATGGGGGAGTAAGCAGGGTGCATGGCACTGCGTTCTGAAGCGCAAAATGGGGGAGTAAGCAGGGTGCATGCCACTGCGCTCTGAAGCGCAAAATGGGGGAGTAAGCAGGGTGCATGGCACTGCGCTCTGAAGCGCAAAATGGGGGAGTAAGCAGGGTGCATAGGGCTGTGATCCCGGGGCTGTGATAGGAAAACAATTATCCTTGTGCATACACAGAAAGCTGTGCAGGATTGACCAACTCCTACATGCAAGCTACCTTACAATTTTATTTGTTGTTGTGCTCACTTGCTAAATAACACAATGAGGCTCAATATGTATGAGTTGTGGTGGGTTGCTTAGGATGTGGGATGTGGAAGTCATTCACACCTGGGCCTCAATATCATGCGTGGTCCAGCTCACACAGTTAGACATATTAGTCCAGTCAATATACGACAAAAAATGGCCTAACCCGGAACAAATTAGAACAGAAATGAAACTGATAGAAAATGTCTCAGAAGAGCCTAGAGAATAACATAGTAAAAGTCTACCAAAATCCAAGTAGTGGAACAATGCGTAATTTGCATAAATCCAAAATGGTCGACACATGGCAGGGCAAATCTTACAAATTATACAGCTTGGCTCCTATTTGACATATTTGAGTAATCTTAGAGTCTATTTTATGTTTTTTGGACATGAGAGATCCATTGGAAAACTTTTCAAATAGCTAATACCCATATTTTGTACTCTTTGTCTCCAAAATGACTGATAAAAGTAGAGAAATAAGTTGTAAATTAGCACTTTCTTGTATTCTGATTATATCTGTCTGTTTTACACCTTTTCTGGGATATCCTCTACAACGCATATTATTCAATACATTAACAAGTTATCAAATAACAAGTTATCAAAAAGGATAAAGAACAATAATTTTCAATTATAATTTTTTTAAAATTGTGTTTAATGACCCATTTGATTTGAAGTACGATGTAAAAATTGGGCCCAGGAGATGACATCTGATCACAGGCTGGATAAATTTCACACTTATGCAATATCTTGATGTCATACATGATCAGTTTTACTGCAGTTTGAATCATTCTAAATTTGTCATCCTCTGAATTGTCCTGCTTTGGGTTTGAATAAAAATCATGCAGGACATTGGCAGTAGCGCTCCTCTTTGTAACAACGTTTGGTTTCCATTAATTTCTGTAATGATGACCTTTTTCCATAAAGTTTCATTATTTGCTTTTTCATGTATTTGTGACTGTATGATTCACTGTCTGTTCCATGTTTTGGTCTCCCTAGAAGTGATTATTTTCTGCTTGTCACCTATTTGGAATTTGTGAGGAATATATAATTTATTTCATAGCAGAATGATGCAGAATGATGCTGGCATTGTATGAAATATATTACAATAAACATTACAGAAGCTATATATTTCCTTATCATGGCCTTAAATAACTGCTTTACACCAACAGCAAGAGCATGATATTAGTTTTGTTATGTAGGGAACCTTTAATCGTAAAAAGAAACCTGAATGTATGCATGCAGTAGGATGAGGCGGCCATTTTGAATTTATGCAAATTAGGTGATGTTCCATTGATTTTGGTAGACTTTTTATATGTTCATCTGGGTAACATTCTGAGACAAATAACACCAATATGGTTTCTGTTCTAATTTGTTCTGGGTCATTTCATATTTTGACTGGACTCTATCATAGAGGTCAATATATGTGACTCTTACCACCTAATATAGGGCAGAAAGAGTATTTGCTTCCATGGAATGTAGGTTATTATGACACGTGGATGGCTTTTAGCTATTTATATAACATCAGATGTACATATTGTCACAGTGTTAAATGTGGGTTGCAATTCTGCCCCATTGAAAACAACACACCGGAACTGCACAATTAAAATTGGAAGCATACAAAAAACTCTCTAAAGTCCAATCATTAAAAAAATTATTTACATCTGATAACCATGATAACATAGCTTGTGCAGTGAAGGGAGGGGTTTATTTATGATAACATAGCTTGTGCAGTGAAGGGAGGGGTTTATTTATGATAACATAGCTTGTGCAGTGAAGGGAGGGGTTTATTTATGATAACATAGCTTGTGCAGTGAAGGGAGGGGTTTATTTATGATAAGATAGCTTGTGCAGTGAAGGGAGGGGGGAGGGGTTTATTTATGATAACATAGCTTGTGCAGTGAAGGGAGGGAGGAGGGGTTTATTTATGATAACATAGCTTGTGCAGTGAAGGGAGGGGGAGGGGTTTATTTATGATAACATAGCTTGTGCAGTGAAGGGAGGGGGGAGGGGTTTATTTATGATAACATGGCTTGTGCAGTGAAGGGAGGGGGAGGGGTTTATTTATGATAACATAGCTTGTGCAGTGAAGGGAGGGGGAGGGGTTTATTGATGATAACATAGTTTGTGCAGTGAAGGGAGGGGTTTATTTATGATAACATAGCTTGTGCAGTGAAGGGAGGGGGAGGGGTTTATTTATGATAACATAGCTTGTGCAGTGAAGGGAGGGGGGAGGGGTTTATTTATGATAACATAGCTTGTGCAGTGAAGGGAGGGGGAGGGGTTTATTTATGATAACATAGCTTGTGCAGTGAAGGGAGGGGGAGGGGTTTATTTATGATAACATAGCTTGTGCAGTGAAGGGAGGGGGAGGGGTTTATTTATGATAACATAGCTTGTGCAGTGAAGGGAGGGGGGAGGTGTTTATTTATGATAACATAGCTTGTGCAGTGAAGGGAGGGGGAGGGGTTTATTTATGATAACATAGCTTGTGCAGTGAAGGGAGGGGGAGGGGTTTATTTATGATAACATAGCTTGTGCAGTGAAGGGAGGGGTTTATTTATGATAACATAGCTTGTGCAGTGAAGGGAGCGGGGAGGGGTTTATTTATGATAACATAGCTTGTGCAGTGAAGGGAGGGGGAGGGGTTTATTTATGATAACATAGCTTGTGCAGTGAAGGGAGGGGGGAGGGGTTTATTTATGATAACATAGCTTGTGCAGTGAAGGGAGGGGGGAGGGGTTTATTTATGATAACATAGCTTGTGCAGTGAAGGGAGGGGGGAGGGATTTATTTATGATAACATAGCTTGTGCAGTGAAGGGAGGGGGGAGGGGTTTATTTATGATAACATAGCTTGTGCAGTGAAGGGAGGGGGGAGGGGTTTATTTATGATAACATAGCTTGTGCAGTGAAGAGAGGGGGGAGGGGTTTATTTATGATAACATAGCTTGTGCAGTGAAGGGAGGGGGAGGGGTTTATTTATGATAACATAGCTTGTGCAGTGAAGGGAGGGGGAGGGGTTTATTTATGATAACATAGCTTGTGCAGTGAAGGGAGGGGGGAGGGGTTTATTTATGATAACATAGCTTGTGCAGTGAAGGGAGGGGGGAGGGGTTTATTTATGATAACATAGCTTGTGCAGTGAAGGGAGGGGGGAGGGGTTTATTTATGATAACATAGCTTGTGCAGTGAAGGGAGGGGGGAGGGGTTTATTTATGATAACATAGCTTGTGCAGTGAAGGGAGGGGGAGGGGTTTATTGATGATAACATAGCTTGTGCAGTGAAGGGAGGGGTTTATTTTTGATAACATAGCTTGTGCAGTGAAGGGAGGGGGGAGGGATTTATTGATGATAACATAGCTTGTGCAGTGAAGGGAGGGGGGAGGGGTTTATTTATGATAACATAGCTTGTGCAGTGAAGGGAGGGGGAGAGGTTTATTTATGATAACATAGCTTGTGCAGTGAAGGGAGGGGGGAGGGGTTTATTGATGATAACATAGCTTGTGCAGTGAAGGGAGGGGGAGGGGTTTATTTATGATAACATAGCTTGTGCAGTGAAGGGAGGGGGGAGGGGTTT
Organism: Amphiduros pacificus; assembly: GCA_949316495.1. NCBI lineage: Eukaryota > Metazoa > Annelida > Polychaeta > Phyllodocida > Hesionidae > Amphiduros > Amphiduros pacificus. Next base: position 65,381,512 of record OX439001.1, read on the forward strand.
ATTTATGATAACATAGCTTGTGCAGTGAAGGGAGGGGGGAGGGGTTTATTTATGATAACATAGCTTGTGCAGTGAAGGGAGGGGGAGAGGTTTATTTATGATAACATAGCATGTGCAGTGAAGGGAGGGGGAGGGGTTTATTTATGATAACATAGCTTGTGCAGTGAAGGGAGGGGGGAGGGGTTTATTTATGATAACATAGCTTGTGCAGTGAAGGGAGGGGGGAGGGGTTTATTTATGATAACATAGCTTGAGCTGTGAAGGGAGGGGGAGGGGTTTATTTATGATAACATAGCTTGTGCAGTGAAGGGAGGGGGGAGGGGTTTATTGATGATAACATAGCTTGTGCAATGAAGGGGGGGGGAGGGGTTTATTTATGATAACATAGCTTGTGCAGTGAAGGGAGGGGGAGGGGTTTATTTATGATAACATAGCTTGTGCAGTGAAGGGAGGGGGAGGGGTTTATTTATGATAACATAGCTTGTGCAGTGAAGGGAGGGGGAGGGGTTTATTTATGATAACATAGCTTGTGCAGTGAAGGGAGGGGGAGGGGTTTATTTATGATAACATAGCTTGTGCAGTGAAGGGAGGGGGGAGGGGTTTATTTATGATAACATAGCTTGTGCAGTGAAGGGAGGGGGGAGGGGTTTATTTATGATAACATAGCTTGTGCAGTGAAGGGAGGGGGGAGGGGTTTATTTATGATAATATAGCTTGTGCAGTGAAGGGAGGGGGGAGGGGATTATTTTGTTTTGCTGAAAGCGCAGAGTACTAGTAGTTTGTGGTCTGTAAGGACAGTCCTGTACCAATAGAAACAAGATGTCCATTGAAGTGGAATGGATTGTACTTTTTATCCCACTTTAAAACTGCTGTACAAGTGTTAGAAAACAGTTTGCTCACTGTTGATTAGTGATTATTTCAAATTCTGTCATGTGCCTTTCTTGGAAAGACTTTCCAGAATTCAGTCAGAGATTTTATTTAAAGTTAGATGAATAAGTTTTCAGTTCTGGGGGGTTTCAAGAAAGCATTTGACTTTTTTTATTTATCCTGGCTGCAAACTGCACTTGTGAAGTGCCCAGCTAACAATTTTAGGTTTTTTCTATATTGTGTTTGGATGCTTAGCACGGAGCATCTGAGACATTCTGTGAACATGTTGTGGTACAACATTGTGGGCATGTACTCAGCATATTGTGAGCATATTGCAAATTGATATCTGTGAACCCCTGATAATGTTGTGAGCATGTTGTGATAAGACATTGTGAGAATGTGCTAAGCATGTTGCTAGCACTTTTTTGGTACATAGATGTTTTGCTGTGAGCAAATTCGGCTATCTTCTGCCAAATCTAGTTACTCAGTTGGGACTGTACCTTCTGGATTCTCTTCTGGCATATCAACTGGCACATTATGCTGATTTGTTGACATTGTCTGAAATTATATGGATATATATTGCAGTTGAGCATAACAATAAAATTGTATCACAACAAAAAAATCATTTATTTATTTGTATTTATGAAAAATTACTTTTTTCATTCATTCACAATGTGCTGACAACATTGTGTGCACAAAGAAAAACAATGTTGTTATCAGGTTAGACCGCAACGTCATGTGTGTAGCACATTGAAAAAACGTGGAAAGACAAGAAGATATTTGGTGTTTTGTGAAATATGTATTCTGTGATCTTGGAAATTCGCTCCTGTGACCTTGAAAATATCACCATATGTCAAAATCCTATTTAGCCTTATGACAAAACATACCGAGTCGGGGAATCTGGGTGAGCGTATTCAGTGAGTTGGTGATGGCGGAAGGATACCCTTCGCCTTTGGCTCAGGGTATCCTTCGGCCATCACCAACGAACTGAATCCGCTCACACAGATGACCCGACGAGGCATGTTTTGTTTTTATACCTCAGAAAACTATTGTATTTTTTTGAAAATGATACATGAAACAAAATATTTATCATTAAAAACGTTTTGTAAACAAAGCGCATGAATACACCACCTCGTTTGACCCCGTCACGTGACCCGAAAATAGTGCGTACAGCCATAGACTGGTTGCTGCCCTCTGTGTATACACGATGTTCTTGACACTCGGCGGGAGACCAGTCTAAAGATGGCCGATGGAAAATAGTTCGCACATCCCGAATACACCAAGAAGATACGGCATGGTTGTATTCATTGGAAATCTCGTCGATACGCGCATCACTGAGGTATAATTAAATAGCTCACTGTGACCTAGTTACATTCATAACACCTTGTTCAATCACATTTGGCAAGTTACATGTATAGTGCTTTCTTCTTTCAGTCAAGTTTAAATGCCACTCACAAACTTTCTAGTTCTATAAATCATGAACAAATATATTGTGCAAGATAAATGTAGTGGAAATGTATGCTATTTGTTGTGTTTTGCAAAATATCACAAATAAACCGGCTTGAAAATTGCTCAAGGTCACCTTATAACATAATTATTTGGTTCCCTCATAGGTAGATCACAATGACCAAGTTATATCAATATTGGTGTATTTTGTCAGAAAATTCACAAACTTGGCTTGTGAATGCTCCTGTGCTGGTCATGACTTGACCTTGACCCAAGGTCACAAAAATGTCAGACTAAAAATTTGGTTGAATTGTTGACATTTAAATTGTTCTAAATGAAATCACTTCTGTGTGGTGAATGGAAATGAATCAAGTACCAGAATGATCAGCAAAATAGTGCCAGAATGATGTCAAAGAGTGCTATCCTACTTTGAGCCTCAACACTACCCGTGTTTACCCGTCCCAAGCAGCTTATGGCTGAAGCAGATCTCTGCTGGGAGTGCAACATATATGTCTTATAGCAACTTATCTTTTTCCTCTATTATAAATTCAATTTGTCATGATGTTCGTATGTGGCTGAGCTTTCAATACACCAAATTGTAGAATTGATGCTTAATAACTTAAAGATGTGATACATGATAACCAAAGGTGCAAAAGAGCTTTAGTACACTGCATAGACACCTTGGCATGGAGAGTGAGTGGATAGTATCAAGTGTCAGAGTGGCCCTCTATAGGTCAGGTGATCAAGAGATTTCTGCTACGTGTCCATATGAAGAATGTTCTACCAAAAAGCATAACTTAAATTGTTTAAAAATGGAGGTATATTATTTTAGAGCTTATATAATAAAGTTACAATATCTTAATGATTATCATGACAATCAAGCTAATGAGCTCCCTACGTCATAAATCTGCGCAGGCTGTGGGGAGCATATTACATGATTCCATACCAGAGAGTGTGGAGGTCGAGGTAATTCCTACACTGGGGAGTGAATGAGAATAAACCAAAAGAGACTGTCTGACAGAGTCAAGATAGAATTCAATCCCCAAGTGGCCGGTCTTCGCAAAGACCGACAAAAAAAACAAAAACCAAACACAAATCACACCAATGTCGCAGTAATTTTATCTCATTCAACATGTTTGTCAACTCCAATCTTCTCTGAAACTGCTGGTCAGAGACCTTAGTTATTGGTAGGTAAGGTGTTCTACATTAGGCTCAGGAATTTTAGAAAAATAATCTAAGCTTTCACCAAGTTGGAAAGGAGTCTGCCATTTTAAATAATATGACAAATATCTGCCAATGAGAAATTGAGATCACCGTCAGCAGTACTATTATTCATAAATCTCGAATTTAGACGCAACTTTACATGTAAACAGCAAAATGCTAACAAAAATCGTCTTTTCATGTCTCACATTTTTCATATTAATGATATTTGAGATGATGATTCATAAATAATGAAGATTTCCTTCTCCTTTGAATGATCATTAATGAATACATTTACAGGCATTTAAGGAATATGTTCACTTGTAAACATTACAAAAAAGCAGTGATCAGCATAACTCTGAGGTCATTGCTTATGTTTAATTATCTCAATAGGATATGATAAAATGAATGATGTTTTTATTTGTCTTGAGATTCTCCCCTGACTTGTAATAAACTTGGTCTTTTGGGGACCTTGGTGTTAATCACAACCCAGTTAACTCACAACCCAGTTAACTTAACCCAGAAGATTACTGATTAGCCCTTAAGGCCCTTTCTTGGCAGTTGGGAATAAGGGGTGAGAGATCTCTTTCATGGCTTTCCCTGTAAATGTTAATCCTAATCCTGGTGGGAAGATAAATCTTCCTACACCTTCCCTCCACATTGTGACCTGATGTTGAACAATTTGGATTGGATATTTTGGTGAGCATCAGAAATTTTGTTCTACCTTATTTGGTCACATACACTGATCAGGGTTCTGACTGAGATGCTGTCGAATCAGTACAGCCATAAGAACAGAATTGAATCTGTATATCTATTTTTCATCAGTCAGTGAACAGCCTGATATTAATAAATTGTCCAAAGTTATGTACTTTTTCACCACTGACAGCAGGGACTGTTATGAGAGTCCTGTTATAGAGGGTATATTAATTTGGATATGTTTATACATGAACAGATAGTTGTAAAACTGCAGCTGACCAAACTATGCCACATATTATCCTGTCAAAAATTGCATGAACTTCATTTGAATATATTCAGATATTTTTTTCTGCTTGATTAGTCAAACAGTCATATGCTTAAAATAATTAATCCGAAAAACAGGAGCACAATAACCAAGCCAGAGAATTTAAAGTAATGTCCATTGTTTCAGATTATGGGCTCCAAACATCTTTTTCTGTGAGTTAATAGGGTAATGCACATCTATTGCCTGAAATTATTTTGTCATCCATATCCTGTATCTAGCACAATATAATGTAGTCAAGCAGTTACCCTGTATTCAGCACAATATAATGTAGTCAAGCAGTTACCCTGTATTCAGCACAATATAATGTAGTCAATCAGTTACCCTGTATTCAGCACAATATAATGTTGTCAATCAGTTACCCTGTATTCAGCACAATATAATGTAGTCAAGCAGTTACCCTGTATTCAGCACAATATAATGTAGTCGATCAGTTACCCTGTATTCAGCACAATATAATGTAGTCAAGCAGTCACCTTGTATTCAGCACAATATAATGTAGTCAAGCAGTTACCCTGTATTCAGCACAATATAATGTAGTCGATCAGTTACCCTGTATTCAGCACAATATAATGTAGTCAAGCAGTCACCTTGTATTCAGCCAGCACAATATAATGTAGTCAATCAGTTACCCTGTATTCAGCACAATATAATGTAGTCAAGCAGTTACCCTGTATTCAGCACAATATAATGTTGTCAATCAGTTACCCTGTATTCAGCACAATATAATGTAGTCAAGCAGTTACCCTGTATTCAGCACAATATAATGTAGTCAAGCAGTCACCTTGTATTCAGCACAATATAATGTAGTCAATCAGTTACCCTGTATTCAGCACAATATAATGTAGTCGATCAGTTACCCTGTATTCAGCACAATATAATGTTGTCAAGCAGTTACCCTGTATTCAGCACAATATAATGTAGTCGATCAGTTACCCTGTATTCAGCACAATATAATGTAGTCAAGCAGTCACCTTGTATTCAGCCAGCACAATATAATGTAGTCAATCAGTTACCCTGTATTCAGCACAATATAATGTAGTCAAGCAGTTACCCTGTATTCAGCACAATATAATGTTGTCAATCAGTTACCCTGTATTCAGCACAATATAATGTAGTCAAGCAGTTACCCTGTATTCAGCACAATATAATGTAGTCAAGCAGTCACCTTGTATTCAGCCAGCACAATATAATGTAGTCAATCAGTTACCCTGTATTCAGCACAATATAATGTAGTCAAGCAGTTACCCTGTATTCAGCACAATATAATGTAGTCAAGCAGTTACCCTGTATTCAGCACAATATAATGTAGTCAAGCAGTTACCCTGTATTCAGCACAATATAATGTAGTCAAGCAGTCACCTTGTATTCAGCCAGCACAATATAATGTAGTCAATCAGTTACCCTGTATTCAGCACAATATAATGTAGTCAAGCAGTTACCCTGTATTCAGCACAATATAATGTAGTCAAGCAGTTACCCTGTATTCAGCACAATATAATGTTGTCAAGCAGTTACCCTGTATTCAGCACAATATAATGTAGTCAAGCAGTTACCCTGTATTCAGCACAATATAATGTAGTCAAGCAGTCACCCTGTATTCAGCACAATATAATGTAGTCAAGCAGTCACCCTGTATTCAGCCAGCACAATATAATATAGTCAAGCAGTCACCCTGTATTCAGCCAGCACAATATAATGTAGTCAAGCAGTTACCCTGTATTCAGCACAATATAATGTTGTCAAGCAGTTACCCTGTATTCAGCACAATATAATGTTGTCAAGCAGTTACCCTGTATTCAGCACAATATAATGTAGTCAAGCAGTTACCCTGTATTCAGCACAATATAATGTTGTCAAGCAGTTACCCTGTATTCAGCACAATATAATGTTGTCAAGCAGTTACCCTGTATTCAGCACAATATAATGTTGTCAAGCAGTTACCCTGTATTCAGCACAATATAATGTTGTCAAGCAGTTACCCTGTATTCAGCACAATATAATATAGTCAAGCAGTTACCCTGTATTCAGCACAATATAATGTAGTCAAGCAGTTACCCTGTATTCAGCACAATATAATGTAGTCAAGCAGTTACCCTGTATTCAGCACAATATAATATAGTCAAGCAGTTACCCTGTATTCAGCACAATATATTATAGTCAAGCAGTTACCCTGTATTCAGCACAATATAATATAGTCAAGCAGTTACCCTGTATTCAGCACAATATAATGTAGTCAAGCAGTTACCCTGTATTCAGCACAATATAATGTTGTCAAGCAGTTACCCTGTATTCAGCACAATATAATGTAGTCAAGCAGTTACCCTGTATTCAGCCAGAATCATTGTTATGTGAATATTATGCCATATGAAGTTTTGAGATGAATTTCAAGAAAAATGCGTAGAGTACGTACCTCCACGTGAATTGGTAGTTCCAGAAACTAATTCATATTATACAGTCATATTGAGCTTATGTTGAGTATTATTAGTGAGATAATTATTGGTTGAAAGCATGCTCCCAAAACCTGAAAATGAGATGTGAAGTCTGTTTTGTAGTGTACGTACCCCCTTGTAGTGTACGTACCGTACCCCCTTGTAAAATTTCTTATAATAATTTTGATAATATTCGACTTTCTACCAAAATCATTAGCTAGACCAAGTGAAACTTTGAAGTTGATTTTGAATAAGTATATAGAAATTAAATACAAATGGTTTGATAATTCTCCCTATCTGCTCTCCCATATACGCTGCATTTTCAGAGCGCTGCGGTCGTATTTGACCTAATTCTTTGCACACGGCACATCCGGGAACAGCGGCGACAGCCTGTTTGGGGCATAGTCGCCTCTGCCTTTCATCTTTCCATTGTTGTTTTTGTCAGTTTTGCCTAGATTTTGGTAGAAAGTCGAATATTATCAAAATTATTATAAGAAATTTTGTGTAGAGAGCAAACACATAATTATCAAAAAATTTCTGAAACTGTTGTTTTGTTAAGCAGAGTTGTCCACTTGACATCTCATCACTTTACAAACAACATAAATGATAAAAAATTCTATCAAGACCAACACTAACATCTCTGTGTACAAGGGGTTACAGTGCCGTAGCTAGGGTTGCCCGGAAACCCCCCCCCCTTTAGGTTTCCACAATAAAATGTTCAGTTAGACTTATTTTAATAGTTTCAACACAATGATTTCAACTATTTCATATGGTTATCAATTTTGGAAACCCCCCCCCTAACCCAATCCTAGCTACGGCACTGGGTTACGTATGCTATGATGGGGGTACGTACACTACAAACAGACAAGACATCTCATTTTCAACCAATAATTATTTCGCTAACAATACTCAACATGAGTCAAATATATTTTTGTTCCTATATTGTACATGTATTAACTACTATAAATATAAAATCGATCAATCAATCATTATTAGAAATGTAAAATCTTTTATTACAGGGGTTAAAACCAGAAATTCTTTAAAAAAAAACACATTTTTTTCTGAGGAATTGTGGAATATCCAGGTTTGCCATGATGTTGCCATGAAAGGTACAGCACACAATGCACATTCATAAGAGTTAATTTTTAATAAGTATAGGACATTAAAATATTTATTGTTTTGGAAATGGTACACTGATTCATGGTTTATTTATTCTTTTGATTCAGCCCAACCCACGACTCAAAGCAGTGGAAACAAAGACGAATTGCAAAACTGTGAACGCTGATAATTGGAATCCGTGAAAACAAAGTCAGAACATAGCGTTTCGAAATAATAGACATCGGATGTATTTACCCCTCTTCCGCCTTTCAAAATGAGATCTTGAGAAATTGACAGAAATGCTCTCACACGTGGATCGATTTTAATTGCGTTTTAAATGATAAATAAAGGTATTTACTTAATATTATCACAATTACGCTTCTCAGGTTGAGAATAACAAAGCGTTTTCATTATTGATCATTTAAAACGCAATTGAAATCAATCCGCTTCGTCCGATATCTGTTATTTCATCGTTTTAAAGTAAAACGTAAATTTGATGTGTGGAACACAGTAAATTCGATGTGCGGAACATGAAGAGAAGCCAGGGATCCATCATTGCGCAATATATTAATATTTCAATGCGAGTTGATAGACTCGAATTGTTTTCGCACCAAAAATAAGAGCTTGTCCCCGACCGCTTTTTAAAATGACGACCTCGTATTGCGCAATGCATATTAAATGGATGGATTAATTTGTGATAATATTGGGAAAATACCTTTATTCATAATTTAAAACGCAATTAAAATCGAAACGCTTTGTTCTGACTTTGATTCCAATTATCAGCGTTCACAGTTTTGCATTTTGTCATTGTTTCTATTATTTTGAGTCGTGTCTTCCCTTTTTTACAGAAATGCTTTCACACGTGGATCGATTTTAATTGCATTTTAAATGATAAATAATGAAAACGGGTAAATATTGGGTAAATACCTTTATTTATCATTTAAAACGCAATTAAAATTGATCCGCTACGTACGATATCAGTTATTTCGAAAATATGAACATCGTATTTACGTTTTACCGTATATACTTGCATATAAGACCCTTAAGATCTTGTATTGTAAGCAAATTTACATTTCACTTTTAAAATGGCCGACAAGCTTCAGCTGAAGCTTGAATGGTAGCAGAGCCGATATCTTGAGAAAAAACAACTTGTCTTATATTCGGAAATTGGTTTTTTTCAAGCAAAATAACCTCAATTTTGGGGGTTCGTCTTGTACACGAGTCGTCTTATACACGAGTAAATACGGTATATCTTTCAAAAATATTCTTTCTTTATCTGCAGTTGATAAGCATTATAAATTAAGATTCATTTGAAGTTAATTCGTTGTCATAATCTTTGCTAGGAGCATTACTGGAAATATCAAAATGTTATTTCCCGTCTCAACATTTTTTCTCTATATATTTAAAATTTTGGTTGTCCAAGTTTAGTTTTAACTATGTTTGAACATTATATACACTATATTCATTTATTTGCTTTATATTTGTTTCATTAATATAACTAATTTGGATAAGATTTCTGAATTATCCAAAATCAGTGTATACAGTTTGTAGAGTACATACCCCCTGCAACACGCATATGTTAAGCAGCCATAAAATTTCAATGGTATATCCGTGTGCAAAAAAATTTTGGATTAAGGACAAGGAGACATTGAATTTTAATAAAACATAAGTTGGAAATGCAGGTCACAGGTTTGATTTTTCATGTTAAGTGACTGCCTCCAGTGACCTTGATTGTGTCCAACCTGCCTGTATTCAGCACAATATAATGTTGTCAAGCAGTTACCCTGTATTCAGCACAATATAATGTAGTCAAGCAGTCACCCTGTATTCAACACAATATAATGTTGTCAAGCAGTTACCCTGTATTCAACACAATATAATGTAGTCAAGCAGTTACCCTGTATTCAGCACAATATAATGTTGTCAAGCAGTTACCCTGTATTCAGCACAATATAATGTAGTAAGGCAGTTACCCTGTATTCAGCACAATATAATGTAGTCAAGCAGTTACCCTGTATTCAACACAATATAATGTTGTCAAGCACTTACCCTGTATTCAACACAATATAATGTAGTCAAGCAGTTACCCTGTATTCAGCACAATATAATGTAGTCAAGCAGTTACCCTGTATTCAGCACAATATAATGTAGTCAGGCAGTTACCCTGTATTCAGCACAATATAATGTTGTCAAGCAGTTACCCTGTATTCAGCACAATATAATATAGTCAAGCAGTTACCCTGTATTCAGCACAATATAATGTAGTCAAGCAGTTACCCTGTATTCAGCACAATATAATGTAGTCAAGCAGTCACCCTGTATTCAGCCAGAATCATTGTTATGTGAATATTATGCCATATGAAGTTTTGAGGTGAATTTCAAGAAAAATGCGTAGAGTACGTACCTCCATGTGAATTGGTAGTTCCAGAAACTAATTCATATTATACAGTCATATTGAGCTTATGTTGAGTATTATTAGTGAGATAATTATTGGTTGAAAGCATGCTCCCAAAACCTGAAAATGAGATGTGAAGTCTGTTTTGTAGTGTATGTACCCCCTTGTAGTGTACGTACCGTACCCCCTTGTAAAATTTCTTATAATAATTTTGATAATATTCGACTTTCTACCAAAATCATTAGCTAGACCAAGTGAAACTTTGAAGTTGATTTTGAATAAGTATATAGAAATTAAATACAAATGGTTTGATAATTCTCCCTATCTGCTCTCCCATATACGCTGCATTTTCAGAGCGCTGCGATCGTATTTGACCTAATTCTTTGCACACGGCACATCCGGGAACAGCGGCGACAGCCTGTTTGGGGCATAGTCGCCTCTGCCTTTCATCTTTCCATTGTTGCTTTTGTCAGTTTTGCCTAGATTTTGGTAGAAAGTCGAATATTATCAAAATTATTATAAGAAATTTTGTGTAGAGAGCAAACACATAATTATCAAACAATTTCTGAAACTGTTGTTTTGTTAAGCAGAGTTGTCCACTTGACATCTCATCACTTTACAAACAACATAAATGATTAAAAATTCTATCAAGACCAACACTAACATCTCTGTGTACAAGGGGTTACATATGCTATGATGGGGGTACGTACACTACAAACAGACAAGACATCTCATTTTCAACCAATAATTATTTCGCTAACAATACTCAACATGAGTCAAATATATTTTTGTTCCTATATTGTACATGTATTAACTACTATAAATATAAAATCGATCAATCAATCATTATTAGAAATGTAAAATCTTTTATTACAGGGGTTAAAACCAGAAATTCTTAAAAAAAAAACACATTTTTTTCTGAGGAATTGTGGAATATCCAGGTTTGCCATGATGTTGACATGAAAGGTACAGCACACAATGCACATTCATAAGAGTTAATTTTTAATAAGTATAGGACATTAAAATATTTATTGTTTTGGAAATGGTACACTGATTCATGGTTTATTTATTTTTTTGATTCAGCCCAACCCACGACTCAAAGCAGTGGAAACAAAGACGAATTGCAAAACTGTGAACGCTGATAATTGGAATCCGTGAAAACAAAGTCAGAACATAGCGTTTCGAAATAATAGACATCGGATGTATTTACCCCTCTTCCGCCTTTCAAAATAAGATCTTGAGAAATTGACAGAAATGCTCTCACACGTGGATTGATTTTAATTGCGTTTTAAATGATAAATAAAGGTATTTACTTAATATTATCACAATTACGCTTCTCAGGTTGAGAATAACAAAGCGTTTTCATTATTGATCATTTAAAACTCAATTGAAATCAATCCGCTACGTCCGATGTCTGTTATTTCATCGTTTTAAAGTAAAACGTAAATTTGATGTGTGGAACACAGTAAATTCGATGTGCGGAACATGAAGAGAAGCCAGGGATCCATCATTGCGCAATATATTAATATTTCAATGCGAGTTGATAGACTCGAATTGTTTTCGCACCAAAAATAAGAGCTTGTCCCCGACCGCTTTTTAAAATGACGACCTCGTATTGCGCAATGCATATTAAATGGATGGATTAATTTGTGATAATATTGGGTAAATACCTTTATTTATAATTTAAAACGCAATTAAAATTGAAACGCTTTGTTCTGACTTTCATTCCAATTATCAGCGTTCACAGTTTTGCATTTTGTCATTGTTTCTATTGCTTTGAGTCGTGTCTTCCCTTTTTTACAGAAATGCTTTCACACGTGGATCGATTTTAATTGCATTTTAAATGATAAATAATGAAAATGGGTAATTTTGAGTAAATACCTTTATTTATCATTTAAAACGCAATTAAAATTGATCCGCTACGTACGATATCAGTTATTTCGAAAATATGAACATCGTATTTACGTTTTACCGTATATACTTGCAGATAAGACCCTTAAGATCTTGTATTGTAAGCAAATTTACATTTCACTTTTAAAATGGCCGACAAGCTTCAGCTGAAGCTTGAATGGTAGCAGAGCCGATATCTTGAGAAAAACCAACTCGTCTTATATTCGGAAATTGGTTTTTTTCAAGCAAAATAACCTCAATTTTGGGGGTTCGTCTTGTACACGAGTCGTCTTATACACGAGTAAATACGGTATATCTTTCAAAAATATTCTTTCTTTATCTGCAGTTGATAAGCATTATAAATTAAGATTCATTTGAAGTTAATTCGTTGTCATAATCTTTGCTAGGAGCATTACTGGAAATATCAAAATGTTATTTCCCGTCTCAACATTTTTTCTCTATATATTTAAAATTTTGGTTGTCCAAGTTTAGTTTTAACTATGTTTGAACATTATATATACTATATTAATTTATTTGCTTTATATTTGTTTCATTAATATAACTAATTTGGATAAGATTTCTGAATTATCCAAAATCAGTGTATACAGTTTGTAGAGTACATACCCCCTGCAACACGCATATGTTAAGCAGCCATAAAATTTCAATGGTATATCCGTGTGCAAAAAAATTTTGGATTAAGGACAAGGAGACCTTGAATTTTAATAAAACATAAGTTGGAAATGCAGGTCACAGGTTTGATTTTTCATGTTAAGTGACTGCCTTCAGTGACCTTGATTGTGTCCAACCCGCCTGTATTCAGCACAATATAATGTTGTCAAGCAGTTACCCTGTATTCAGCACAATATAATGTAGTCAAGCAGTTACCCTGTATTCAGCACAATATAATGTTGTCAAGCAGTTACCCTGTATTCAGCACAATATAATGTAGTCAAGCAGTTACCCTGTATTCAGCACAATATAATATAGTCAAGCAGTTACCCTGTATTCAGCACAATATAATGTTGTCAAGCAGTTACCCTGTATTCAGCACAATATAATGTAGTCAAGCAGTTACCCTGTATTCAGCACAATATAATATAGTCAAGCAGTTACCCTGTATTCAGCACAATATAATGTTGTCAAGCAGTTACCCTGTATTCAGCACAATATAATATAGTCAAGCAGTTACCCTGTATTCAGCACAATATAATATAGTCAAGCAGTTACCCTGTATTCAGCACAATATATATCTAGTCAAGCAATTATCTCATTTGACCAAAATTATGTTTGCCTCAGACTAATAAAGGAAAAATGCACAGGTATATCTGTGTATGGAGAAACATATTTCTGGGGGAGTTGCACACAAGTCAAGCTATAATCATGCAATAGTCATGCAATAGTCAGGCTATAGTCAAGCTATAGTCATGCAATAGTCAAGCTATAGTCAAGCTATAATCATGCAATAGTCATGCAATAGTCAGGCTATAGTCAAGCTATAGTCATGCAATAGTCAAGCTATAGTCAAGCTATAGTCATGCAATAGTCAGGCTATAGTCAAGCTATTGTCAAGCTATAGTCATGCAATAGTCAGGCTATAGTCAAGCTATTGTCAGGCTATAGTCAAGCTATAGTCAAGCTATAGTCATGCAATAGTCAGGCTATAGTCAAGCTATTGTCAAGCTATAGTCATGCAATAGTCAGGCTATAGTCAGGCCATAGTCAAGCTATATTCATGCAATAGTCAGGCTATAGTCAAGCTATTGTCATGCAATAGTCATGCAATAGTCAGGCTATAGTCAAGCTATAGTCAAGCTATAGTCATGCAATAGTCATGCAATAGTCATGCAATAGTCATGCAATAGTCAGGCTATAGTCAAGCTATTGTCAGGCTATAGTCAAGCTATAGTCAAGCTATAGTCATGCAATAGTCAGGCTTTAGTCAAGCTATTATCAAGCTATAGTCATGCAATAGTCAGGCTATAGTCAAGCTATATTCATGCAATAGTCAGGCTATAGTCAAGCTATTGTCATGCAATAGTCATGCAATAGTCAGGCTATAGTCAAGCTATAGTCAAGCTATAGTCATGCAATAGTCATGCAATAGTCATGCAATAGTCATGCAATAGTCATGCAATAGTCATGCAATAGTCAGGCTATAGTCAAGCTATTGTCAAGCTATAGTCATGCAATAGTCAGGCTATAGTCAGGCTATAGTCAGGCTATAGTCAAGCTATAGTCATGCAATAGTCATGCAATAGTCATGCAATAGTCATGCAATAGTCAGGCTATAGTCAAGCTATTGTCAAGCTATAGTCATGCAATAGTCAGGCTATAGTCAGGCTATAGTCAGGCTATAGTCAAGCTATATTCATGCAATAGTCAGGCAATAGTCAGGCTATAGTCAGGCTATAGTCAGGCAATAGTCAGGCAATAGTCAAGCTATAGTCAAGCTATAGTCAAGCTATAGTCAGGCAATAGTCATGCAATAGTCAGGCAATAGTCAGGCTATAGTCAAGCTATAGTCAAGCTATAGTCAAGCTATAGTCAGGCAATAGTCAGGCAATAGTCAAGCTATAGTCAGGCAATAGTCAGGCAATAGTCAGGCAATAGTCAGGCAATAGTCAGGCAATAGTCAAGCTATAGTCAAGCTATAGTCAAGCTATAGTCAGGCTATAGTCAGGCTATAGACAAGCTATAGTCATGCAATAGTCAGGCAATAGTCAGGCTATAGTCAAGCTATAGTCAGGCAATAGTCAGGCAATAGTCAAGCTATAGTCAAGCTATAGTCAAGCTATAGTCAGGCAATAGTCATGCAATAGTCAGGCTATAGTCAAGCTATAGTCAAGCTATAGTCAGGCAATAGTCAGGCAATTGTCAGGCAATAGTCATGCAATAGTCATGCAATAGTCCGGCTATAGTCAAGCTATAGTCATGCAATAGTCAGGCTATAGTCAGGCTATAGTCATGCAATAGTCAAGCTATAGTCAGGCAATAGTCCGGCTATTGTGGATGGATAATTTGAAAAGTATTTGGTGGGGGGGGGGGGGGCAATAATCACATCTGGAAACACTTTGTTGTTATTGTAAGTCAGCTACATGAGTAGGACTAAAAAGATATTTAACACGATGGTTATGTTCCATACTTCACTCAATAACCCACAAAAAATAGAAAACAGATGGCCGCCAGTGCAGCTGAATAAATCACATGGCATGAATCCTAGAGCAACAACATTTAGCACAGTTTGCATGAAAATGTAATCATTATATTTCCATCAGCAGATTTGATGTATTCAGGTAAATATAGTATCAGTGTATATTGTGCTACCTGTTGGGGCCAATGCGAAAATTTGCTCTAAAATCCTGCCATTTCATGCATATTTTGCATTGCAAGTTATTGATTTTATGAAATGTCACACTCGGGCAACACAGAATCAGGCCATGGGAGGTGGTGCAGTTAGAGAGCAAACTTATAAGTACCAGTTCCATAGTGATGATCTCAAAGGTTTGATTCCTGCGATGGATTCATGTCACTTTTTTCTTATGAGCCGAAGCCAGTATTGAAGGGTTAATCTTTTGTCCTTTTGAATTTGTGACAAGGTAAATTGTCTTGTCAAGGACCTAAGACTTGACAATTCTGTGAGGAAATGTACTTCAGCTGTCTTAAATGGGGCCCATTATAACAAAGTATGTATTGCTTATTGAGGTTACCATGGTTACCTTGCAGTACCTCCTAGTAATCACCCTGTCCGTGCTGTGTCTGTACCTGTGACTCATAAGTGTTAGTTGCGGAAGAAAAATGTATCTCTGAATTTTGATCATTACTCTGTTGAATACAGGAAGTAAGCAAAATGAGTTGACAGGCGAGAGAGATCCTTCTGTGTATCTAGTTTAATTTTGTGATAATTTTGACACAATTTTAATGCCTTTCATTAGAAGTCAAGAAGTTGTTATATAATAGAATTGCCAGATTTAGTTGAGAATTGGTGTAGAAGAGAGGTATGACATCATACCACTCAGTTATGCAATGATCGCTGACTGGCACCTTTCAGAACTCTCCCAAAAAGAATATTAGAAGGGTGCATTTCTGAGGTCAAACAAATATTTTTTGATGGAAATAAGTGTGCAAAAGTGTTAAAATGGCACTTCACTCAATTCTGTCTGTTTATAGATAAAACAGAGAGTGATGTCAGCGGTGTATTGTTACATTGGAGAGACCAAGTACAACAGCAGGAGGCCAGACTTTCTTTTCTTTTATAATGATGAAAACATTCAGAATGAGTTGTGTTGCCAAACCCCCCTCAGTGAGAACTGTGACCTGCACTCACAGTAACACAACACTTTGACATATTCTCTCACTTGTTTCAACTGTAATATTTACTTGAGACAATTTATATTCATCCTGTGGATACCAAAAATGTCAACCACTGTTTCATTTGGTAGGAAACTGTATTTGGCCTCTGGTATATACAGTGAGTTTCAGGCTTTTATATTTGTGCCCCACTTTGCCCCCTCCAAGGATTACTCGGATTAAGATTTCAGATCTAAAATATACTCTCTGAATTGTTTTATTTGAGATTGTATTTGACAATGGTGGGATTATCTGAAGGGTCAAAGGTCAGGTTGTGGTATGAAGAAAGTCCGGGGTCAGTGCTCCTACTGACACCTGCGTCTTTATATTTAGATATAAATGACTCAGTGGATTGACAAAATGAATGCGATCTGAGGTAGGGAACCAGGAGGTCAAACACGGGTGATATGCATGTGCAAAGGTCAGGGGGGTGTTTTATATTTGTCAGTCTTTTGAGAGGGGCATTCTAAATAAAAAGTTCAATGTATTGAAATTTAACCACAGTATGGCCTACATTTCACTGTCCACCTAAGTTTTGTTGCATCAGTTCAGAATAAAATATGAAGTGCAAGTTAATTTATTCAAATGAATTGGAAGAATACCAGTTTTATTAAAAAGCAGTGAAAAATATACATAAATACAGCAGTGATAAATATACTGATTCCTGTTAACTTTCTATCTACATGTATTTCCATTAAACCATTTCAATGAGAACTTGTATTGTCAAGGCAAAGCAAATGGCATTCGAAATTAAGATTCCAATTGAGCCAATCAATAAAAAGTTGATCCTTCAGCTTGGTTGAACAGGATGTTGATGATGATTAATGGTGGACATTGATTGATGATGATGATGATGATGATGATGATGATAGTGATAAATGGTTGACATTGATTGATGATGATGATTGATATTTCAATGATGATGATGATGATGAGGATGATGATGATAATGATTGACATTGATTGATGATGATGATGATGATGATGATTGATATTTCAATGATGATGATGATGATGATGATGATGATGATAAGTCCATGTACAGCCTTTTTATTTGCTCAGTTTGATATTTGATGACCTCCACCCATCATATCACTATCAATCCTGTGCTGAATTCAATTTTATGCAGCACACAAATTATATATTTGATTTTGGAGATAGAACATAAAAGCTTTCAATGTAAATGACAGATTGTTTTAACCCTGAGAGGGACTTGACAAGACAGTTGTTTTCTGGGTCTCCCCTTCCCACAGTGTGTCGCTGTCCTGACACGATGCTGAATAGATTAGATGTATCCTAGATCAGGTTCAGTTCTCACAACCTCGCTCCCAATAACCACACAACACTTACCAGTATTCCCATTACTGCCTTGAAAAAAACGTCGACAGTATTGACTTTGCACTTCAGAAGTATGTGAAAAATACAAAGCAGTGGATTTCTGGAATGTACGTTAGTCACATTATCTCACAAGTGTTTACCCATTCAGATAGATAAGTATGTTTTGATTACTCAGATCAAATTTAATTAATGGATAAAGAATTTATTTCTGTGATCAAATGCTTTATTTGACACACAGAAGTTCGATAATCTTGTGTATTAAAATTGCAGACACTGCCACAAGATCACTCTATACATACAATTAAACACACACAATTAAGTAACATAGAAATAATTAACAGGATAAGATAACAAGGTCAATTATTTTGGGACAAGTTAACACATTTAATAATGGTTCTAGGGTGGTTAGAGGGATGGAAAACAGGTTGGCAAGATTGGCATAATACAGCATTGTTCTATCAGCATCCTAGCTGTAAGTTGGATCAGGCGAAGTATTTCCCCTGCCCAGTGGCATCTAGCATCCCTCTTACAAGAGCAGGAAAATGACTATAACTGGCGTGAAAATCAAATATTTTAAATTTGCTGCTGAAATGATTTATTGGTTTAGTTTCATGGAATTATCATTCTATAATAAAAATCATTACATAGCATAACCAAGATTGGCTCATTGCCAACCATCGGGAAGTTAAAATCCATCATGAAATTTGAAATCATCCTCTTTCTTTGTCACCTCCAACGTGGTAGGGCTGAAGAGAAATATTTGGCCAACCAAAGACCAGATGACAAATGGTTACAAGAGGTATCCATAGCAACAATTTTGAGAAATGGTAAACATGCCTGCATTTAAAATTGCAAAACTCCAGAAATAGTCATAATGTATTGGAATTATGATTATTATTCTTGATAGCAAAACCTATTAAATATTGATTTGGTTGTTATTTAACCATTATTATTATTTAACCATTTGTTGAACTGAATTGATGTCTCCTACAACTCTAATCACTCATGGATATATCTCAATGGAAAATGTGTTAAAATGTGTTTCTTTCTCACAATTTTAAAGCTGTTTAAGTTATTTCTATAAGTCATTTTGTTGTTGAGATATGCCTCAATCTACTACATCACTCTCAAGTTGTAAGAGACAAACATTCAGATGTACCGATTTTCTACGGACTTCATCCTCCTTTTTTTTCATGTGAAAATAACATTAAACAACCCTCACAAAAAATACCACATCTCATAGGATATTTGTCCAAATTAGTATATCATGCTAAGTTTCATTCTTGTTTATGAATAATGCTCTTCGTGGTGGTCATAATGGTTTGTTTGAACGCATCAAATGAGATGTCCCTTTTCACTGAAGAATTGATGGAATGTAAAATTATTCTTGGCCTACATTATTTTACCCTAACTCAAATATATAATCTGAGAATAAAGACTTATTTAATGCTTTAATGAAATCACCCAGGTAACAGGCAATTTTACAGAGATTTTGGGTATGTTTGAATGATATGTGATTATCAAGCTCTGCCTCAAATCAACCAAAATACACCTGCCAAGATTCTTGTGTTTTGCTGGAAGTAACTAGTACTTTGTGGTCACAGGGTACAATCATGTGACCACTTTTGTGGTCAGTAAGGGATTTAGGCCTGTAGCAATGGGCAAAAACCAATGGACAAACCTGCCTTCGTGAGTGTCCCAATGTCCCACATTGTTAGCAAACATTGCCAAGCTGATTTTTGCACCAGATCACTAGTCAGCTAAACAAAATTTAGGGATGAAGGGTTCAATGGATGATTTTATCAGAAGGCTCTATTACTTTCAGTTGGCACAGTCATTTATCTGTAAATATGATGGGTAATAACATTTGATCACAAAGTTTGGGGTTTAAACACTTATATTTTAAGGAAAAAGTGTATGGAAATCTGATTTCATGAAAGCTTTGAGGGCACTTCCAGGTATTTTCCATTCAGATATCATAAGTATTTGAAAAATATAGAGAAAATTATTGCCGTTTCCCAAGGACTGACATAAAGTGATTTCAGTTTGTCTTATTCATTCCTTTCAGTTAATTATAGTTCTCTTATCTATTAAGAAATATGCTTGTAGATATAAATGACTGATAACATATCAAGGTGCATGAGAGATGGCTTGATGCAGTGATGCATGTCAAGGCTCAGCGGGTAGCTGAACAACAGGAGGAGTGTGCACTCCTTGTCAACGCAACACTCTCAAGTTGACAGGTTAGGGGGGTGGGAGGGGGGGGGGGCACTTGGCTTGGGAATGTGCCAGTTCCCAGGTTACCATATCTACATAAGGGGGACAGTAACTGGCTAGGAAACATGCACAGGTATTTACAGTAAGTTATATCACACTACTTCTTATGACTCTCCTCACTGATGCACTGCAGATGATGAGATAGTAATAGTAATCCAATATACACTATATCTTTTTATAATATATATATATATATATATATATATATATTATATGTGTGTGTGCTTGTGGTATACTTTATAGTATGTCACACGCCGTTGAGGATCATAGCTAAGTGTCGGGATTGAACTGGAAGTTGTCATGGACTGTCAGTATTTTATACAGAAAAAAGTGCAGCACGAACAGATTGATGTTTTGACAAGCTGCATACATGTATTGAATCGTTATAATTAGATTTATAAACAAAGAAAATATTCATTGTGTTCCCGGGGTACTTGTACTTAAAAGACCAGAGTACACACATGATAACAGAAGTGAGTTAAGTGTGTTGTCATATATTATACATTTCGGAGACCATAAATATCAGCGGTGTATCCAGTAAACATAGGAAACTGGCAAATGTTGCGTAGAAAAGTTAAGTGACATTGTTGACTGTGAAAACTAGTGCTCTGAAGGGGAGTGTATCTCAGTCAAATGTTATATATATATATAGGGGAGTGTATCTCAGTCAAATGTTATATATATATATAGGGGAGTGTATCTCAGTCAAATGTTATATATAAATGTATATATATATATATATATATGAAGGGGAGTGTATCTCAGTCAAATGTTATATATAAATGTATATATATATATATATATATAAGGGGAGTGTATCTCAGTCAAATGTTATATATAAATGTATATATATATATATATATATATTATATATATATATATATATATATATATATATATATATTATATATATATATATATATATATATATATATATATATATATATATATATATATATATATATATATATATATATATATATATATATATATATATATGACGAAACTCACGTTGGTAAAACAGCAATAAACAATATGGCATGTTGCTTAACTCTGCCAGGATACCATCAGACCAAGGTCAACCAATATATGACCTTGGTCTGATGGTATCCTGGCAACTTGTCAATTCTTTCAACAATATATATATTTTCCTTGGCATTACTGGATGTCAACTTATTATTTATTGCAAATATATATATATATATTTGCAATAAATAACAAGTTGACATCCAGTAATAAACAACTTGTTATTTATTGCAAATATATATATATATATATATATATATATATATATATATATATATATATATATATATATATATATATATATATATATATATATATATATATATATATATATATATATATATATATATATATGGTTGTATGCTTTATTCTACATGTTCCACACAAATCACTATTCCATAATGATTAGGGAAACACCTTTTTTGATTGAATATGTAAAATGTTTGGATTTTATAACCTCTTTTGAATCTTTTATCTATCATATACACAAGGCATATTTGACTACATAGGTGATTAAAGTCTTTTTATCGTGCACCTTTCCAAATAACATATTCTGCTTGGAAGATCATGCTTTACATTTATGTAATGTACCGGTAGGTATTAAACGTCAACAAATAGCAGAGTACAAAAATGCACACTTAATTTGGCTCTGCTCCAATCGCATAATTGCTCTTTCAAATGCCTGAAAAACTTGCGTGACAAAGCGTCCCATTGACGACATCCCAACTAAAGCACTTGTTATGTTACTCTGTCAGATGACATCTTGAAGACACAATGTCAAAAAACGTATTAAGGTTTAGTTTAAGGAGCACTTTTGTATGCATTTTGAAGGATTTTATCTCCAAAAGGAACATTGCACAAAAGATACGAGAGTCACTGACATGTAGGGAATAGGAGGACAGAGTTGACAAGGTACAGCATCTATGTAACCAGGGTGCCTCATTATAACAGGTAATTCATGTGTGCACATGTACAATAATGTTTACAAAAAATGAAACATTTTTAATGATTTTTTCAAGTTTGAAAGTAAGAATGTCAAAAAATAAGATTGACGTGATGTCCACAAATCACGTGAATTAATCCCAAGTTGGTGTTATTTTTTCTGTGCAGTGCTGCCACCACATGGAGAATGACTCCCCATGTATGACTGTAACTTGATATTATGGATGGTTCGTGTGCAGGTTATTTATTATAAGAGGATTCCAAGTCTTGGTTAGCGACATGTGTATTGCCACAACTACTCAGCCATCACAGGAAAGGGCGGCCTCAAGTCTGAGCATGCTCATTGATAACTAGCAAGGTCAAGTTTATTTGTATTGATCATTGACCATAGGTATATATCTGACCTATATATCTGACCCCCTCCTCAAAAGCCGGAACTACAATGTACCCATAACAATCTGGGAGGATATGACAATATGTGTGGTACACAGTGGAGTAAGTTTGTTGTTATCTGTATTCAGGCCACTAGCATGGGGATGGGGCAGGGGTCTTCATAATTAGACTCTTTTGCATTGAGATTGGAATGGGTGAGCAATGAATTGTTAACTACGGTAGAGCCCATTGCATGCTCCATCATACTGTGATATTGTTAACCCAATAAAAGGCGATGAATCACACATGCATCATTAATCATTTCAAGTGGCGTTAATGTGAATGTCCCACTTGGGATTTTGTAACTCCTCATAAAAATATCAAGACAGCTCTGCTATACCTCTGCTCTCTTCATTCTAGCAGCCCCTAAAAATAGCCAAAATGTGCAGATTTACAATTAAATCTCATTGAATTTATAAGAACAATATTAGAATATATGTAACTTTGTATGTTTATAGACCTTTGAAGGTGGTTGGGTCTTGTTAACCCCTAATGGACTAGCCTATCTAAATTTTGTTGATTGGCAGGACTACACAATTTTCTTCTGGGCTTAAAGTAAAAAGTAAAGCTGACATTTATATACCGCTGATTCCAGACAATGTCTGCTCATAGCAGTTGATAGTAATCGAACCGGGAATCCCTGGATCTCAAGGTGAATACTCTGCCAATTGAGCTATTTCAGCCAGACAGACTTGTGTATCTACATACTAAATTAATAAAGTTTATAACCATAGTTATTCAATGTGCTTAATGAAGTGCTGGGGTCAAAAGTTTATGATCCCCTCAGTCTGACGTCATTATCATGATTACATTGTAACAAGTTGCAGCCCTTCAGAATGTTACAGATGACGTCATCAAGCCAGAACAATGGCGATGTCAACATCCTGCCTATCCATTACTGGTGGTGGACATTGCCGTCCTTTCTGTCTGTTAGGGGTGAATCTAACATTGTCAGAGGGTCATATAAGCCTGGATAAAATCTGTGTTAGACAATATGTGATGTGCACTAATCAGAGAAGGTTTATACTTATGAAAATATGCATGAAACAAGATGTCTGATAGCTCAGTGGTACTGTAGGATAAGTTGATATTTGCTTCTTCAAGTCTTGCCACAAGGTTCATGATTATCAGCTGTAATGAGGGAAGTGTGCCAAGGTCAGGCTGATGGGTGCAGGGGCAGTGGTGTGTGACTAATTACTTTGCACATGTCCCTGACTCATGTCATAGCCTCATCCCACTCAACTGTTAAGATTTTTTGTCAAATTATTAAATATAAATATATGATCATTAAATAGTATGATTATGATACTGTTTAAAAAGAAACATGAAAGCCAAAATTAATGTCCAACACTTGAGGGTAATCTGATTTCTGTCTGTGCCACACAGTATCTTGGCTATCCCAGCCTCCCCTGGTGTCCCCAGGTTGACCCCTTGCATCCTCATCAAAAGCAGTATGTGATAAATCTTAGGGTTGCATATGGATTTAAAGATATTTATAATTAAAACCTTGGTTAGGTGGAAACAAAAGGAATATTTGCTTGAAACAAAAGGAGTATTAGGTATTGGTCATTGGTACTCTCCTTGTTAATAACAAGAGTGAGTGACCTATCATAATTGGGAAGATTTCCCTTCATTTATACCATTCAGTGCATTATTACAGAGCTTTTTTATTTGGTTGAACACATCATTTTATCCAGCACAGTGACAATATTTTACAATTTTGTGAGCACATCCCAAACAGTATAAATTGTGCCTAAACGCATACATAAATAAAGCTTGCTAAATATAGCCTGCTTGAAAAGCTGGTAAGGATATGAGGCTGTGAGATGTCATTAACCTCAAATATTAGAAGCAATTTGTAGTCAGACTGTAATCAGAAGTTTTGCACTTAGTAAGGCCAATTTGGCTAAAATAAAGATAGTCTCACAATGATGTCTCCCTCCTTCCCTGATCAAAAGTACATTTGTTTGTATTTGTTAAATATTGAAATATACACTGCTCTTGGGGGGAGCCAAAGGGAACAGTCATAGCACCTGTCCTGGTCAGTAATCACTCAACCTTAGAAATTTACATCTGTGATAATATTCCATAGTGAACACTGACTTGGTTTAAAGATATTTCAAATAGATACTACAGGATGATTGACAGATTGTCTATGGGCAATGTATGGGTTTTAACTACATCAAAAGTGTTCATATTGACATGGTGCAACATCTTAGCAAGCATGGTGGGTAATTACAGGTCTTGAGGGACCATGTGCACTGTTACATCACCATTATCCAAATCAGTGTTTGAGGATAATGATCTTTTAATAGGACACTGATTAACCCTTACACTGATACATCATGATAATAATAAACTTACTCTTGTGGAGTGTTGCCTTGATCAACATGATATTTTACATAATTCATTGTAAACCTACCACAATGCCTTATAGACAGACAAAGTCGAACATCTCTTTTTCAATAATGTCATCCATGACAATGTGTTGAGAAATATCCTTTATAATGTGAGGATATTATATATGATTCTAGACCAACACAAATATGAGAACAAATGATGTATACAGAAAAGGGTGGTGGACATATAATTCACCCTGCAGTTAGAGACTACCTGGGCTCCCTGAGGTGAATTATATGTGATGAAGAAACCGGATCTCCATTCTACCACAGTAACCCTCCCAGGGCAGAAAACTCTTTACAGTTTTATGGTAATTTTATGAAATGAAAACTTGCGATGTCTCGATGTGAATCTTGTCAAAAGCTTTTCATTTTCTTTTGGTTTCCTATCATAATAGTGTTCAGGTCCTGAGTGAACATATTTTTTTAAATCACCACATGTTTATGGTTATAAAACTTGATAATATACTGAAAAAGTGGAAAATTCTTACCTCCAAAAACAGCCACTACTAAAATTGTTTTTTTCACATCAAGATGAAATCCCTTTTGATATAATATTTATTATCGTTAACACGCTTTAAATGAACAAAATGGTTTTAAATGGTTTCCTTTTTACCTTTTTGGAGACTGTCTATCTGTGTTCATGCATGGCTCTGTATAAGGGCAATCTTATCTCCTCTCTACCATGTGACTGACAATATATTACAAAATAAAAGATTCTATGGAGTTGAAACTTTGAAATAAAAGCTCTTTTCTGGAGGCATAAAATGGGTTACTTTCCACACACAAGAACCTCTCTGAGCTCAAAAAAGAAGAAAAATCAGCTGATTTTGATAAAATTAATCAACAGATCTGGGGGGAGGTGTAACAAAGAAAACTAGGCTTGGCCTTATCTAGTGGTAACAAACAACTAACTACTAAATGATAATTTACAATTGTTTATTAGTTGACAGGTGAGTGAACATCTTTAAATGGTAAATTGTCTTCCATATAGATGGGCTTTGTTCAGTTTCTTTGCTCAAGTGTGATAGTAGGTAATGTTACTAACAAAAATCTTATTATCATCTAAAACAGGCACTGCTGAAGTTATTTTCTCACTTCAAGATGAAATTACTTTTGATGTAATGTTTATTATCATTAGCATTCTTGAAATGTGCAAAATGGTAAAACTGAAATATGGGCAATGTCAATATTGCCACTTGTGATGCCATAAGACAGGCATTACTTGGTTCAGAGGATAGCCACTAGAGGGAGTTGACAGCACTATTTGTTAGATGGCAGCACCTTATGAGCAAAGCTTCATAGAAAAGTGGAAGAGTCCAGAAACAGTAAGCTGTGGAATATTCCACAGGGCTCATTTTGAACAGGGCATCCAAAGAAAACTACTTTCACAGAGCTGAGAAGATAACAGGTGTTTTCTCCTTTTTTTCTTGTTTTCAAATTATATTTCTTGTAGTTCATGTAGATGGGGAAGGTTCATATCTTGGAAGAAATGTTTAACAAAGAAAATAAGGTTTGGCCTTATCTAATGGTAACAAACATATAACTACTACATGATAATTTACAATTGTTTGTGAGGTGACAATTAAGAGAGCATCTTTGAAAAGTAAATTGTCTACAAAATAAATAGGCTTTGTTGAGTTTGTTGACTCAAGTGTGATAGAAGGTAATGTTTCTAAACAAATCTGGTTAAAACTGGTACACCATAAATTGAAGTGTTGTCATGACTATTTAATGAGATATATAAGGACCTGAAATATGTATATAGCACTACACAAGGACTTGAGCTTTACTTGCAATCTGTTGTCTCCAACTGAAGGCTCAGATATGGTATCGGAGATCTCCTGGTTGGAGTTATCAGGGAAAAATCTGCATCCCAATGATTATTAGCCTTTGGGAAACAGAGTAAGCATTATATATATATAGTGGTCGCAGGTTTGTATTTTTGTATCTATTATGCCGCAGCCATAGCATGACACACATTGTCATACCTCAACAATACCTGACCTTATACTTTATGTCCCGACATTGACTTGGCACCTAAGGGTATCAAAAGGAGGTCAGAAGCACATGAATATGCTGAAGATGTCAAGTTTGGTGCAGCAGTAAATAGTACAATACAGGATCCCTAAGATAGAGCATAAATCCGGTAAATGTGACATTGTCATCTGATATGATTTGTATCCTAGTTATTTTGATAAGCGTTCATTCATCTGGACACACTATGGCTAGATCATCTATGAGGGAATATGACTGGACTGAATGACTGGGATTATCTCAACCCAGGATATAACTCTTACATGGGCAAATAACAATATGTTAATTCACCTCTCATATACATGTACATTGGTAGCATTCTCTGTATATTTAACACTTGGCTGTCCAATTTTTATTTCAACTGAGTTTGAACATAATATTGATTTATTTCTTTAACATTTGGTATATGAATGATTTGGATAAGATTTGTGAATTATTCAAAATCAGTGTACCTAGTGAATAGTTTGCAGAGTAGGTACCCCCTGCAATACGCTTATGCTTAGCAGCCATAAAATTGCAGTGGTACGTCCTTATGCAAAAAAAAAATGACATGTAGATTTTTAGGACATGTAGATCTTTAGAAACATAACTCAGAGATGCAGGTCGTAGGTTTTATTTTTTGGTGTTGTGTGACTGCCTCCAATGACCTAGATTGTGGCCAACCAGATTTATATTTGAAGCATCTGAGCCAAAAGTTATTTCAGGCCAGATGTCATTGAATAACAGCATATGTCAGAAAATTGGAGTCATTTAATGATCTATGTTGACTTTTATAAAAAGAAAATGTGACCAATCTAAACTATATGATCATTTAATTTCACAAAACATGAGAATATCATAAAATAAGATTGACTTAATGTCCACACATCATGTACATTTTACCCCAGGAGTGATTTTTATTATGTTCAGTGCTGCCCTCAGGTGGGAATATAAGATTGGAGCAACACTGAATGATTGTTAAATATCTGAGGCACTGACAATTAAGTTTGATACCACTGTGCCCATGATATATTTGATAGGCAAATAGAAAATGTATTTTTTTCAATTCACAACAATTTTTCATGTGATGTTGTAATTATGATAAATTGTAACTTGATGAATTGAAACGTTGCTAGAAAAAGCATTACTTAACAATGCTGGCAACTTTTATAGAGAATCTTTTTGTAGGATTAATAAATGAAAGAACTTAACATGATACTGCATTTACCAGATATCACATTCCATGGTGATAATATGATTTGACAGCAATGGATGATATGTATATATTATCACATCAATAATGGAATCGAACATTCACGAGCAGAATTGTACATGCATATGAACAAGTAGGGAGATGTTTATGTTTACATATGTTGTAATAATAATTCAAATACTGTAATATGGAATGATTGAATCTACAAATGAAGCAGTGAGTATGGTTCCAATGTGTTTTCCTCAAACATCTTGATGAAACTGTTCGTAGTTTTAGGGTTGGTAATTAAGTCAGCACAAGCTGACTTTATGTACACGCTCTGTTTCCACTGTGTCTGCCACCACCGCACTTTGTTTTCTTCATAATTCCTTTATACTTGGACATAAGGACTATATACTATTACATGATAATATGTAGGGCTGGAAATTTTGGGGCTGAACTTAATGTGACCTTGGGTCAAGGTCATGTCCAGCACAGGAGCAACTTCGCTTGTAAACTTGATGCTCTGTTTTCTGACATGATACAGCAGTATTGTTATAACTTGGTAGATGTGATCAACCTATGTGAGGGGCTTGGATAAGATGAATATTCAGTGACCTTTTTCAAAATCGGCAATTTGTGATATTTTGCAAAACACTACAAATAACTTTTATTCTTACTACATTTATCTCACACAATATCATTGTTCATATTTTTTTGGAAAAATATGTAACTAGGTCACAGTGACTTACTGAAATGCCATATAAGTCACAACTTCCAAAATATTGTGAATCTGATCCTTTACAAATCAGAGAAGATTAAATCTTGATATTAAGTAAATATTGGTGAATGTCCATGATCATTTATTTTGGTGCGCATTTTATGACCTTGGGTCAAATGGTCAACCTATGAGGGGCTTGGATAAGTTTGATATTGGATGACCTCGAGTTATTTTCAAGGTCACACAAGCCTCTTTTTAAATTGACTATTTGTGATATAGTCAAATAGCATCTGTTCTCACTACATTTATCTTTTGCTGAATTGATTGCATTGTATTCACTGATATCTCAAACACCACTCAGTATTTAAGTTGTACATTTTTCAAAGAGTTTTTACAGGAAAACATCTTTGAAATGGCTTGATAAAAAGCTTTCAGTATAATAAAAAGCTTGTAGTATAATAAGAATGTACATGTGAATTACATGTACCTTTACCTTTTTTAGTTATTTTTTACTTTTGCCTCAGTAAAATATGCTTGAGACATTCAGAGTATTAAGGTTTATTGTAAAATGTTAAAATAATTATTGTGAGGTATATTATAAATTTACCATGAACAAAATCATTTTGGCCTCATATTTTTATTCAATTTCCGTTCATTTTAGCTTGTTTTATCTGATAAGCCAAATCTCTCCCTAAAATCATAGGTCATTTGAGTACTCGTTGCTGCAAACCATGAGAGGTTATTATTAGGCTGGCTGTATTTTTCCCCCATCACCTGATCTCCCATCTCAGCCAGAGCAAGCCTCCCAGATTCCCCCCTGAAACTGGGAAAACTGACGATGTGGGCTCAGCTGTGTGGGGATCGGGTGGACAAGGAATAGTCCAGTGTTTCTATGCCGACCTGACTCTCAACAAATCTGGCAGACCAAGCAGGCTTGGGCCAGCTTGGGACAGCTTGGGAAGTAGCCAGACCATTCACTTCACTTGAGAGTCAGTTCTGCATAGATCAGGTATGTTTCTTGTGTTTGTCACTTTACTTTCATATTGAGTTTGGGATTTCTTGACCCAAATTGTATACTGCTCATAAATGTTACATAATGTATGTTGACTTTTACAACTTATAAATAACTCCGGTTTTTTCCATTTATAAGCACATATGTCGTCTAGCATTTTAGTCCAGTCAATATATGACAAAAAATGGCCTAACCCGGAACAAATTAGAACAGAAATAAAACTCATAGAAAATGTCTCAGAAGAGCCTAGAGAATAACATAGTAAAAGTCTACCAAAATCCAAGTAGTGGAACAATGCATAAATTGCATAAATCCAAAATGGCCGACACATGGCAGGGCAAATCTTAAAAATTATATAGCATGACTCCTATTTGACATATTTGAGTAATATTAGAGTCTATTTTATGTTTTTTTGGACATGGTAAATCCAATGGGAAACTTTTCAAATTGGTAATACCCATATTTTGTACTCTTCCTCATAACAATGACCAATAAAAGTAGAATAATAAGTCAAAAATTAGAACTTTGCTTGTATTCTGATTATATCTGTCTGTTTTACACCTTTTCTGAGATATCTTCTACAACACATATTATTCTACAATAACAAGTTCTCAAAAAGGAGAGAAACAATAATTTCCAATTAGAATTTTTTTAAAAACTCAAAAGTGTCAGGTAGTAGTCTGAAGACAAACTCTATCTTTGCCAGAGAACCTATTGAAACTCATCATTGGTCTGCTTGGTGACTACTAAGATAAAAAGAAACAATAACTACTGGTTCTCCTGGCATAATGGTCCTTTGTCCAACCAGATGGACAGTAAAGACAGATACTATGAACAATGTCATTGTGAATTTTAAAGTTTTAAATGAAGTCTGGGAAGAGGCTTTAGATTATGTTAGAGATTTTAAAATGCACAGTAGAGTTAGAGGAGTATTAGATGTGTACATGACTTTGGTGTCTTATTGGCAGAAAACATTCTGAAACACAGTTATAATCTTAGTAAGTCCACCAGTGTCAGAAGCAGAAAGCCAGAGAATGGCTAGCCCAACAATTACAACACTCAAAACAAAACAGACAAACACAGCATTTGACCAATGTTAGAACAAAGTGAATAAAAAATGTAATGTATTAGGGGTAACTGGTCCCCAGCTCTCTGGATTAGGGCCTACATATCACCCTGGCACCACACAGGAACATTACAGTAAAATCTATTATGAAGCTGCAGACGATAGATTTGATCATCGAGGCTATAAAGTGTATATTAATTCCACAAATTTTATTAATTAGTGTGTTTCTTATTAAACATGAATACAAACCCAGGTGGACATTAGGACTATGCGATAGCTAGTTCTATATACGTCAATAAAAAATAAACATTTTGGACTGGCCCTCCTACCACCAATGGTGGAGCCACCATCGCCTGCCCAGTTTCCCGCTCAACCTCGCTTGAGAACCACTTTGATCAAAAATAAATTTGACGCCTAAGCGGGGAGGTCGGGTGGGAAAGCACAGTCCACCTTGGTTTGTATTCATGTTTAATAAGAAACACACTAATTAATAAAATTTGTAGAGTTTCTATTAAAATGAGAATACAAACCCAGGTGGACATTAGGACAGAATCACTGATTAGGAGGAGGGTCCCAACCAACAATTTCAACTGAAACTCAGGGCGATCAGTGGCGATAGCAGTCCAAAACCTCTTCATAGTTGATACCATGTTAGGTCTGACCACTTGTATGTCTGATACTAGAGAATTAGGACTATCGTTGAGGCTCCACTCTCTTATATCCAGATCATACTTAATAGAGCCATGCATCATTGGAGGGCCAATTTCTCTATAGTGTAGCAACTAGGCTCCCTCTGGTAGGTACTACTAGCTCACACTAAGCAACAATCTTTAACGAGTCCACTCTTTTCACTTACCATCTAGTATAGCAAAACTACCCCATGGGAGGTATTGTTTGCTTTACTAGTGCACCCTCAGAGGTCTTTATTATGTGTGCATTTTCTGAGTATACTCTGCCAACCTGTTGATGAATTCCCCGAGTTGATACTACTGCACTTCCAGATTTGGTTTCTATTAGTAGCGCTACTAAGTCCAATTGCCTAGTAACTTCACTACTAGGGTGCAAGGTGCTATGATGCATACTAATCAGTCTAGTCCTACTCTCATGGGCTTGAGGAGTTTCACTGACTAATTAAGGCTCTTGTAACTGACTCTGACCTCTAATTTATGCACTAACTCACAAGGACCATCCTGTTGAGATCCTCTTCTAAGGCTCTCAAACCCCTTGAAATCAATCCATTGGTACTACAGAAGAACCAACATTTCATCCAAATTCCATTAGCTCATCCCTGCTACATCCTTGGAGACATCATCCTCCTCTTCCAGCACTTGTGAGTTATGTGTACATTTTAGTCAGTTACCTTCTGTTGTGACTAGGCAACTGACTGAACGGCACCCATCAGAACTTGAGAGTTATGACCCGTACCAGCAGTCAGCCAGCTACCCTCCATCATGTCATACCACAACAGGACCGAGTCTGTTCCATCTGTCCAGACCTTGACTGCAAACTCTGATGAAATAACTTGAAGGTGGACAGTTAGGCCCATCAGCATAAGAGTAGCTACCTGGGTCAGTACTCAGAATTCCATACATCCTCATTACCATTCTTCCAGATCTGACTGTGAGCAACAGCCATGAAGATATTATCTTCTTCCACCCAGCTTTCTGTTTCTATTGTATATATATAACATCCAGGTGTGCGAGGTTTCCTCTGATACCGTTGTTTGTCTAGATATCCGAGGATCTGCCCAATTAGGTCCTAGCCTTTACTTCCGTCCCAACCTCAACTGTATCTCTGGGATATTACTTGAAGGTGGACTGTTTTGATCCATCTTACATCCAGCTGTGTGAGGTCTCCTCTGCTACGGCTGTTTGTCAAGATATCTGAGGGTCTACCAAATAGGTTCTAGTCTTTACTTTTGTCCCAACCTTACCTTGTAATCTGGGATATTACTTGAAGGTGGACTGTTATGACCCATATTACAGTTAACCATACACCATCCATGTCCCCTTTAGCCAAAAATTAGCCTTATGGACCATTGTATGGACTTCTTGGTATTCAGTGGAATTGACTTCCTTCAGCTTAAATGGTTTGACTGAATCTTTGAGCCCTGATGAAAACCCACAGCTTTCCTTACTGTTTGGATACGGACAGAAATCTGTGTAGTTTTCATTAACGAGATCTATATCTGGACCAGTGCTTAGACTTTAAGGAATTTCCCATGACTTTAAGGAATTTCCCCTGATGAGCCATACTGATGTTGTGCTCTGCCACACATCTTTTCGTTTCTTGTTTGGAACTAAGGAATCTGTGTTATCCATACTGATATCTTTGTTCCTTCCAATTAGTATCTAAGCTCTACACAGTATATATATATATATATATATATATATATATATATATATATATATATATATATATATATATATATATATATATATATATATATATATATATATATATATATATATATATATATATATATATATATATATATATATATATGATCCAGCTATCAGATGATTTACTGAACAAGTTCATAATGACAGCAATGATCAACTTAAGAGTACTGGCGTATGTCAAGCTCCTAGGAGAGACCAGTATAGTGAAAGAGACTGTTTGAGATCTCTGAGGCTCAAAATGGAGCAAGTGTATAGTGATAAAATTGCTAAGGAAATCGAAGATGAAGAATGGAAGATTAACATGATCTTAGAAATAATTGACTGTATGTATGACAATGTGGAGAATGATATGACACAGGAAGAGAATCTGTATATTTTAAATGATATATGTGTTTCATAAACTTTTAATCTAGTCTGCATTTATTGTAATTGTATTTATATGTTGTGTACACTGACTATACCATTGTTTGTAACTTTGAGTATGAATAAATGATGATAATAATATATATATATATATATATATTATATATATATATATATATATATATATATATATATATATATATATATATAGATCAAAAACTTCAAGAATGGTTATTTCCACTTCAGCCACAGGTCCTTCGACCCCCTTCCAAGTGTATAAGCCACACTGCAAGTAGTCGATCTTTTTCCTCAATCCCTCACTATGCTGGCACATAGAAATTGCCAAGGATGTCGGTCATTTTCACACATCTGGGATTGAATACAACTTTGGAAAACACTTGAGTCTCTTTCCAAAACCTTCTGAACTGGTCTCTCCTAGGAGCTTGACATACGCCAGTACTCTTAAGTTGATCATTGCTGTCATTATGAACTTGTTCAGTAAATCATCTGATAGCTGGATCATTGTGCTAGTTCTCTACTCTCCAGATCTATTCCTTCCAGATCCAACACACACATGCCCCCAACCCTCCTTGGAGGCATCTATGAAGGTCTGGAGATCTGTTAGAGAATCCACTAGTGAGTACTCCCACTATGGTACTCTCTGGCTGAAGCCATCACTGCAGTCTAGTCTAAGGCAGATAAGACTTATCACTGCAGTCTTGTCTCTGGCTCATGGGATTTATCTGGCTCCTACTTCTGGTCTTTTGGGACCTTGAGCATCCAGCTTTACCGCATATTCACTCGATCCCTCCTCAGATCCTTTGATCCGCTGGTAACCAAAACTGAACTGAACTGGGATCTCAATCTCACTCTCAAAGTGAGCATTGCAACCACTGAGTTGTTGAGGACCAACTTGAAACTCCTACATCTCATCATTGTTTTGATCCTCTTGTATACACAACATATTATTCAGCAGAATTTCATCTTACATGAGCAACCCCATTCTCCAGACTTCAACATTCCTGCCATGTATGCTCATTACACCAGCACAGTTCTCCCTATGCCAGCCTACCAAAAACTGCTGATTACTTAACAGAAGAACTTCAACTGAACTGAGTTGTTCTTCCTCCTGTTTTCATAGCATAGTAACCAGCATACCTTGTCTGCTCATTATGCATATACTGGACCGAGGACCTTCCTCTGAGCTGACGTGCACTCTACGGAATCCGAACTGTTCTCGTCTCCGTTGAAGTTCACTTACAAGAAGCTCAGCTTTGGATTTGGTTATCATACTCTGTTACTTGTAAGTCTTAGTACAACAACCCACTAATATCTCATTCTATTTCAAAGTTTTGAAAGAACCAATTACTTACTGGTTCACCACACTTATTACTTCATTGCTTCCACATCATAACATTTAGTTAATACTGCACAATAACCATTTTGGATAAAATATTTATCCCGATGTTACCAATCTTAACCTTCAGGTTTGCATTGCTTCAACTAATGATAAATTAATACCATTTATTCATTTCATGTACTCTTCACAGTACCATATGAATCTTGGCAACGCATGTAACATCTGACAGGAAACTCTGATGCACTTCTGAAACTTGATCCCAAGTATCAGGCCAGAATTGTTACTACTTATGATTGAAAAACTCATTAATGAGTAATTTGAACCATATTTCATATCAGCAATGGCTTTTCATCTTCTGATGATCACTTGTGGATCAACCAAACTTTATTTAATTTCATAAGCAGTCCTTTCCAGTTATAGAAGTTAAATTCAATCTGTATGAATTGAACTTCATGCCTCTATCCTTTACTCTTGAAGGAGCAACATTTAATCAATCAACTGGAATTCAATTTTGTATCAGCAGAAAACCTAGCCTGAGATGCCTGCGTGGTAGGCTAGCATACTACCACTGAGCCACCGATGCTTCCATTTAAGTTTCTCAGTTCATCTTTTCCTTCCTCAGAGCAAAAATAAATACATCCATTCTAGACTATTCCATGGAGTATAGAAAAGGATACCAACATTCTGGACTGTTCCCTTTCCTACAATTCAGACTAATTTAATGATTCCTTGAATCATACACTTGTAATCTCAAATATGGCCAATACCAACTCTATTCCCATGCAGTCTTATAATTACATTGGATTCTAACTCTGAGATAATTTTCTCCAATAGTGTTGTCTTATACTCTGTGTTCAACAAAGCACAGTATTAAGTTACAACATTGAAATCAATCCTCCTGAATAATTCATTGCAGTTGACTGAATTGTATGTCATTCTCAAGTTATCTTGAAGTGAGTATCTAGTCGATAAATCACATTCATCAATTTAACCTGAAGAGTTATTTCATATAAAGAAACCCTTCAAGTAGCAATACAATAATTCATATGAATTTTGTCCAACCAAGAATTCTCCCCAGTTGGTTAAATTCAACAGTTGACTGAATTTTATTTTAAAAATTCAAATTGTTTTGAAATGTTTCACACCAAACACATAAATCACCTGTATTTGACACATTGTCTACACATGAATTCTCCACAGTTAACTGAATTCCCCAGTTGACTGAATTCTTTCCCACTGCCTGAATTCTGTTTAAATTAAAATAGAAAAATGATTTTCTCCATATGAGAACTCAATCAACTACAAGCCAGAGGTCACCCATCCCGGTATTAACCAGGCTCGATGTTGCTTAACCTCAGTGATCAAAAGAAATTTGGAGCATACATAGCAAGTGGCTACAAACTCATAACTCTTTAATTCTTTGATTTTCATTATATCTTCCTTTTAAATTATCAAATTATTTATCAGATCATGTTTTCGAGTAAAACTATAATCAAAAGACTATCATTTGTAGATTATTTCTTTTGATTTTGAACTTTACCCACAATTCCTCGCTCACTTCCGGTTTCGTATTTCTACTTCCGGTGAACGATTTTCTCACCATTAACATGTTTTTGACTCCAAAACCATATAAATTTTAACAAAACCGATTCTAATACAACCGATTCTTATCATTTAACCATGTTTTCAACGCAGAAAACAAGGAATTTTACCTCTGAGATCGTGTCGACCCCAATACTATATCGCTTGTCACTTTGTGAGCGATAATACATTAAGATAAAAATATGCAGTAAATTTCTTTCTTTTGCTTCTCAAACCCACCAAAATACATGGCAGGCTGTTTCTTGAAGCCATTTCAGCAATAAAATTCTTATTTATCTCCAAAAACCAGAAAACTTTTGTTATTCTCGTCCCACCGAATGCCGGCCACGAGATTTCAACTCACGCTGCTCCGTGAGTGATAATGCAACTACTTTACTTCTGCGTATTTAATTTCTTCTCTTTTGGTGTAAATATTATGGCAGAGTGCTCTCTGACGTCTATAAGGTAGAAATAATAATAATTTACCTTCTTCACGGACCAATTTGTCAACAAACCCAACTACTACGTCTTTTCCGGTTGTCTGACAGCAAATTTTGGTCGTAAGAGCTCTCCTTTCCTGACGTAAGCGTCCTTCTTGCTCTGAAAAGACATATTGCTTAAACTTTTCATTAAAAAACCAGCTTATTCTGAAATATCTCGCATAAAAAATCGCCAACCGTCCTTGTTGGTTGGCGCCAAATTTTAAAAGTGGTTCTCAAGCGAGGTTGAGCGGGAAACTCGGCAGGCGATGGTGGCTCCACCCTTGGTGGTAGGAGGGCGAGTCCAAAATGTTTATTTTTTATTGACGTATATAGAACTAGCTATCGCATAGTCCTAATGTCCACCTGGGTTTGTATTCTCATTTTAATAGAAACTTATAGAATATGTTGCTAAAGGCTGCTGCTGGTTATACATATGACCAGAAGTTTGCAATTATGACAAATCTGTATGCTTCAGACATTAATGCACAGAGACTGAAAACTCAAATAGGCACATTACAAAGCAACATAGTTCTTGAAAAGAATACACCAACATGAAATTCTAAAATTAATTTTATGATTACTAATGGTGCATCTCTATACAGTGAAATTCTTGTAATGCCAGCAACAAATGCTACCAGCGAACAAACAATCAGTTTTCAAAGTGAAAACATACTTTTGGGTCAGCATGACACAGAAGAGGCTAAATGGTCTATTGAAAATTCACGTTCATAAAGATCACACTAATTCATGTTCCCAATGATTTTATATCTGTTCATGAATAAATGAACATATCTGTATTTGGCACTTTTATGGAATCTGACATGCATTCTGTGATTTGATCCTTGATAATTAAGTACACAAAATAACTAATATCTGAACTGATATTTCAAATTATGTATGTGTGAATAGGAACTTTGTGTTATTTGTGTCCACATCCATAGCATTATTTTACCTAAATGCTTAAGTTATTTATATGGACATCTAAAGGTAGTGAAGGAAGGTGGTGCCACACACCTCGTTTGACATTAAATTTGGAATTTGTGAGGAATTGACTTGCCTGTGTAGAAATTGGTGCTGCATGCCTGATGTTTGACAGCATTGGCAGCATGTAGGTTATTAACAAATTATATTCTAGCTTTGATAGTTTTGGCCAAGTCTCATAATGCTGTTCACAAATAGTGGCAACACTTCAGACAGTCCTTTTTTCTAACTGGTATTTATACTCTTTTTTTCTTTCCACCATAAAGATATATATATATATATACAATGTATTTCACAGCAGAATGATGCTGGCATCGTATGAAATACATTACAAGAAACACTACATAAGCTATTTATTTCCTTATCATGGCCTTAAAATAACTTCTGAACACAAACAGCAAGGGCATGACATTATTTCAGTGTGCAAGGAACCTTTAATCATACAAAAAACCCTGAATATAAGCATGAAATAGGGTGAAACTTCAATGAGAGGCGGCCATTTTTGAATTTATGCAAATTAGGTGATGTTCCACTAAGTTGATTTTGGTAGACTTTTTATATGTTCATCTGGGTAACATTCTGAGACAAATAACACCAAAATGGTTTCTGTTCTAATTTGTTCTGGGTCATTTCATATTTTGACTGGACTATTTACATTGTATTACTTCTGTTCTGTGTGCTTGTGTCACAATGTAACACTGATTGTCGCCAGGATGGTGGTAGGCTCATCCTTGATCCAGATGTGATTCCATCTGTTTGCCAATCTCTCCCATCTCTGTAGGCTCATTTACCCCACAATTAACCAAGCGAGTCATCTCGATGCTCCTCCAAGCTTGTGGAGGGGTCAAGGTGTTTTCAGAACCCCCCAGTGTCATATAGTCCTCCAATTATAATAGAAATTATTAAATGTATAACCTTTAACAATATTAAACTTAACAATATTAAAGATATTTTATGTGTTTTTTATCCTACTTTGAAGTTTTAGATATTGCAAGTCTTCATATATTGTGCTTGTTTGTATGTTTCAGATAAGCCAAATTGTTTCCAAGTTGAACCATGGCTGGCAAAACTGTGGAGCGGGACCAATGGGGGAATAAGATTGAGGTGTTACTCTCCTATATTGGTTACTGTGTGGGCCTAGGCAATGCATGGAGAT
Organism: Amphiduros pacificus; assembly: GCA_949316495.1. NCBI lineage: Eukaryota > Metazoa > Annelida > Polychaeta > Phyllodocida > Hesionidae > Amphiduros > Amphiduros pacificus. The sequence goes on from OX439001.1 coordinate 65,420,951, forward strand.
TTCCTTACTTGTGCTACAGAAATGGAGGAGGTAAGCTATATTTTAAACAGATGGATGTCAAGAAATACCTTGTGAAATTAAAGGCTTGTTCACCTTACATATTTCATCAATGGTAGATTCTATGCTTGAGTTGAGCTTATGAAACACTAGTGGCTCTTCTATGTAGATCTAGGCTTTAATATATGGGAGAATGGGTCATTATTCTGTGGCTTGACAGGGTCAGAATTGGGGACATTGTATTTGTGATTCCCAGCATGTTGTGTGGCAGTGGGGGTGACAGGTGTTTTCACTTGAATGTGGTTTTGTTTGACTGCAGCTGAATCCTGGTATCTGTGTGAATGTGAGGCTGATTGATATGCAGCACAAACTCACTTGATACCACGAACAGGGTCCACATAAATCACTTTTCAAACAACACATAAATCTAACAGGTATAGCAGTCATACTGTACAAACAATCCTGTCCCTCATATATACAGTTAGACTTAAAAACAGATGTTAAACTCTAGACAACCTTACTGTTCTAATATTTCCCATTCTAAAAGTTGGAAACCGACAGTAAGATGTTTTTAATCCCTGGGCTATTATTTTATTTTAATATAGACCAGATACTCCGGTTTAGACTTTCATTTGTTCATAGATTGATTCGTGCTGCCCTCTATAAAAAGTCCAATACATCATTGTTTAAACAGCCCAATCAACCTTTCTCCATTTTATTGTATGTCATCAATTAAACTTATTTTTCCTTCTCTGTGAGCAAGATAAGCTTAAGTTAATGCAAGCCTTCCAAGCCATTTTTCATCAAGATATGGCTCATACATTTTGCAGCACCTTGGTTGTTCAACCAGAAGTACTATTCCCATCATGATGAAACAATGCTGCCATCTGATGGATTTTTGAAGCTTTTACATGGTCAAAAAATGTCTCATTTAAGTTCTTAATGGTACATAATCAAACATATCAAAAGAAGCAAATGACTCTCACATTTCTCAGTCTGTGATCAGTTTTACTTTAATCCAAAAAGTATTTCCAATATCTTTTTTTTTTCGACAAGAGAATCATTTCCACAGCTCATGGTTACCATATTTATTTTCAGGAGGCATGTGCAAACGATCAAAGGTCATTGTATTTTCGAGCTGATTAATTGCCTACAAAAAACAATTTTACAAACAATTTTATAAATGACCTTTTTGCACATGGCTGTACAAATCTTACAACATCTCCAGTTTTCCACCAGGTGTCTCTCAAAGATTTCATTTCTGGCAATGCTCTCATCTGGTGGATTTTTGGAGTTCAGACTTATTTACAAAGAAACTATAATATGTAGGCTACATAAGCATGCTTTGACAAAACATAGAATATCATAAAGTAAGATTCACTATCCAAGTTATTATATCTGTCAGTGCTGTCATCTGGTGGATTTTTCTAAGCTTAGACATGTTGAGAAACTATAAACAAAACTGTTTTTTTAAAAGAAAAACACTGTGTTATGGCATATAGCAATATATTTGAGCTTTGAGAAAGTTTGCCTCCAAGCCTTGAGCATGTGCTACAGATGAAGCCTATTCTTTTTCAGGTGCATTTTTGATTCCCTATTTTTTGGTGCTAACACTGGCTGGGATTCCACTGTATTTACTGGAGATTACACTTGGTCAATACTCATCATGTGGCGCCACCACAGTCTGGAAATTCTGTCCGCTATTCAGAGGTGAATATGAGGCTTATGTATTTCAATTAAAATCTTTTAATCTGAATGCAAGCAGGTTTTTTTACCCTCAGCAGATTTATCAGATATGCAAAAGTGTGTGGTCTCAAACTAACATATTTACAAAATTTACTTTATTCTATCAAGTCAAAGGCCAATGTGATGTTTAATTGTTCTACCAAAGTGTACTTCCTCTGCAGTACCGGGTATGTTCTTGTCATAATTCAACTTGAGTTGTTTTTTTGTTTTTTTTTTTGTGGCAAAAAATGATTGAATTAATACGGAGGTAAAGTGTATGTGTTTTGTTGCAGGAGTGGGGTATACCATGGTGATGATGTGCATCCTGTGTTGCTATTATTACAACCAGTTGATTGTGTACATTCTCTACTACCTCTTCTCCTCCATGACCACACAGCTGCCCTGGGCCACATGTGACAACAGCTGGAATACGGACGAATGCAGGCCTGTTGTCACCAAAAAAGGTGCGTGTTTCAAAAATAGGACAATATACCAACCAACTGTACAAACATGTACACAATTAGTGGAATGTTGTCTGCCTTACTCAAGGTGCAACCAGATAGGGTAGATATAATTAGGTGACTTGTAAGCTAGGTTTCAGTATTCACGGTGTTGCTGTTAGGGTCAGCAATTCAATTACCGGTATCTCTTGTTTCAAGGCCTCATACTATTTACTTAGTCTTAAGACCTAACATAGAACAGGAAAATACTCTTGCAATATATGTTTATGATCATATAATTATAAGCTTTATCTCATAAGAACTTATGAGGTATTGATGTTATAAGCCATAAAAGAACACAATCAGAATTTGCGATGACTCACCAGGGCCTTTTGGGAAAAATAGACATGCAAACTTTTTATTCTCAGAAATGTTGTCCAAAGAAATCTGTGTTTTGAAATATCGATCATCATCAGGGTGAGGAATTTGTGATTGCTGACTTTCCCCCCCTAAGGGAATTATGCTGGAGAGCCATTGCCAGAATCTGTGGCCTACTGCCATCTGGCTGTCTGGGTGTCTGGGCATCTGTCTCTTTTTGTGAACATAATAACTTGGTATCATCGGCACTTTTCAACGGTCCCCTGTTTGACTGTGACATGTTCGACAGAGGGAAAGAATTCTGTCACTCAGTATGACTGAAGCTAGGAGATGTATATCCCAGAAGAAGTTGACCCCAGTCACTCTGTAATGGTTCAAACTCATAAAATCTCCTTGAAGAAGGCTGACCCTGAAAGCCTAACTAATGTTGCACAGAGTAAATAGAAAGTAGGTAATTTAGTTGAATAACATGGTTGAGCAGGCAGAGTGGAACAGGTGACTACTCTGTTAAACGGAGGAATTTGGTCCACCACCTACCTCTGGCATCAGATCCCTGGTTTGTAGCCATCAGAGCCCTGGTTTGATTATCAAGAAAAAAAGAATATTCATAATACAGTTCAATTGTAGCCATCAGAGCCCTGGTTTGATTATCAAGAAAAAAAGAATATTCATAATACAGTTCAATTTTCTTGTTCAAAACGTGTCCTCTAATTGAGGTACCTTCCATTACCTCTCAGTAATCACTCAATTTATTCTGTGTTCATTCGTCTGTTTGTCTGTTCATCAAGCCCTCCCCTGCGTTTGTCCATTTGTTCATACGCTTCAATGTAGGGTAGTTATGATCTGTAAGGTACTGGGTTTGTACATAAATGTGAACAACCATGAGATATGCGTTATAATTGGCAAACATTTAAGTAATTTTAGGCCGTATTCATTTGAGTAACTGCAGGGTTTGACCATTTGGAGTTATTTAATGATTAATTTTAACATTTTAACATTTTTTGTGTCTGATCTTAATCATTTAATGATTTATTTGGACAAAACATGAGAATATCATGTGACAAAGTAGGGCAGTAATTATTTTTACACAACAGTACCTTTTGTGACATTTGTCACAAGGTATCTAGTTGCAGTTGTTCTTTATGACTTATTATGCTCACCTTGGATCACACCAAAAGTAAACAATTTCAATATCAACAGCTAGTGAGAATGCTTTGTTTTGGCCAAATGGTGTCAACATGTTGATAAAGCACAGCTGTATACAATGGCACCTGTATGTCTGATAATATACATTGAGTGAGGGCAAATCTGATATTTATTAATAACCTTATGGAAACAATCAGAGGGCTTTGGAGGCAGAGGTAGTCAGATAATCCACTACCTCTGTTCAGCAGGATAGCAGGTTGCAGTTGAACAAGGGAATAAATAGTTGAATAGGGGAACGGTCAAACAGCCATTGACCCCTTATATTTGAGCTGTGCACTGCTCAAATATTAGGACTTTGTATTGTCAGGTTAATGGTCAAATTACCAAGGGATTGTATTCTTCTAGACAGATAGGCTGTGAGCAGATATATTTAAATAGAGATTGGAAAAAGCAGGTCTGCCACTAGGTGTCAGCACGGTGCAACATCCAACTCTCACATGGTCTGCACAATAGTTTTTGCACAAATTACAATACAGTTCTCCATCTAAATGCTATAAAACAGTATCTTTATAATCTACTGCATCCACTTAATGTCAACATCATGATCCAAAGATGATAACAAGGTCCATTTGTACAATAAATCAGTGAAAATTCCATTGACAAGCTGGCCAAATGGCAACAGGAGGTGAACTTCAGCTTGTTTCCAATCTCAGTTTTAAATGTCTCTGCTGTGAGGTTCTTACAGTTTTGTGGTGCCATTATTATTCACTCACCGAAAAATAAACAGGAAAAATACAGTGATTCTATGACAAAGAGCTATGAGGAAATACAAATATAAATAGTGTTGCCATATTTGTTAAAAATGAATTATTTATTTTGATCAGTGGAAGTTGTTGACTGTTTCCATCCCAGCCTATGAACCTTTGTTAATGTTGTTGGTCCATTTCTGTGAGGGAGAGGATTAAAAGCTCAACCAGTGCTGGTTGTCATATGCCAGAGAACTTAAATTACTGAGATTCCTTACACATTTTCTATTGAGACTATAATCCCAATTTTATTAGAAATATTTCTTTTCCATGTAGAGCAATATACCTTGAATAATGAATTAAATTACTCAGTACATTTTGAATTGATTATTCATATGCCAAGATTCAGAGTAGGTAAGTAAGAAAGAGTTACTGTACATCGATTAATAACCTCAGTAACAGTTAACGCATCACAAAATGAGTTGATTATCTTTCAATCATCAAAAATGATTAATACTGGATACCAAAATACAGAATTTGTTGACATTCTTTTGAGACTAATTGCATGTTTAACTTGTACTAGCTATTGGTTTATGATTATTTGTGCTTCCGTGATTAATAAATCAGTGAAATCAAAAAGATGCAACAAAACTAATGCTTTTCTTCAATAATGATCTTCAAAGTGTTTGATGATGGATTGAGTTTTGGTTTGAACATTTCACAACTATTTGCTTGAGGTAGTGCTTGCTATTTCCATTGTTAGCTGTAGTTGAGGGTTGTGTCTGTTGCTAGGGTTCAGTTGGCAGGGAGTGGGGGTACTTTAGACAGGCATGATATGTCCACGAAGGACTAGTTGGTAATTAAAAAGTGATTCATAAATAGATTCATGGTGGCCTCCCTCTATGATCTCATATAGCATGTAGTTTGAGATATTCTTCATTCAATTCCCATGTCATTGGTATTGTACATTTAAAATAATTATATATCTCAATTCATTTTCAAATTTCCTATTCGCTTATGTGCCATATAGTTTGCTTCATTCCATATTTCAATATAGAATAAAAAATCCTTACCTCAACCCATTTCCGATGTTAGTGTGAAGTAGATAGGTTTGTTTCAGTTCTCGCTATCTCCTGTCCCAGATTTTTAGCTTGTCCGTGAAAATTTGATGGGACTGGCTCATGAGAGCAGTGCATTATGGGAAATATTTTGCATCATAAACTTTTGCCTGCCATTCTTTAAGATGGGAGGGAAATTTCAGATTCACATCATTCATTGACAAGCCAATGTGAGTGCTATTCCGTTCTTGTTATGCAATCTTTAGATAAGTAAATTTCAATCTGCCTAATATGGTTCACAATTTCGAAGGCAAAACTGAGATAAACAACGATGTAAAGCTGAAAGGCAGAGATGACAATGTCCCAAACAGGCTGTCCCCATTGTTCCAGATGTGCCGTGTGCAAAGAATTGGGTCAAATACGATCGTAGCACTGTGAAAATGCTGCGAATATGGGAGAACAGATAGCGAGAATTTATTTATATACTTTAAGTAAATCTAATTTAATTTGCCCTTTAATATTTTGAAATTAATATTTCAAATATATCCGCAGGTGCGAAAGGTGATGATGCCTCATCTTTCCTCATTGTTAATTAATTGATCATTATAGTTATTCTTTAATTATTTGACACAGTTGCCAACCACACAGTGGATGTTATTTTAAGTAATGTAACTGCTGCAACATCTGAGGTTGCAACTTACGTGGTCAACAATACAGAAGCATTGCTTAATAAGACCAAGTCCTCTGCCGATGAGTTCTGGAGGTATGTACAGTGATTATTTCCTCTAAGGTAAGATCCAGTATATGGTAAGCACTGCAAGCAAAGGGTCTCATACTGCTACAATGTATGTGCTCTTCTTCATTCAAGCTCGTGCTTTATTAATGTTCAAGATAAAGTAGCTATTAATACTTTTAATCTTAGCAAACACAACACACTTTAAAAAAAGAAAGGAAAAAAGAAAAATAATTGTTTAAATATTGCTTTGTAAATTAGATGCTCAAATTGATATTTAAGGATGCTTTTAAGATAGAAAAATCTTATCCCTCTTGCTGGGGTTAGAAAATATAGTTGAATAGTAAAGGCCAATTATTTCGAATTTTATGTCCTCTAGGGTATCAACTACCATATTACCACCCTAAATCACACCCCAATATCAATTACCACTATGCACTGTCAGGTAAGTCAAGTGTTGCAAATGCATGACAATTCTCACTGCTTGAGATTCTACTTTGGTGATCCACCAGGTGTCTCTTGTATGAAATGCATGCTGGGAAAGCTTGGAAGACATGACAGCTGACTACTGCTCTGTGTGCATTAATATACATTATTATTTTGGCAACAAATGTATGTACAGAAAAAAGTGATCTATGAGCTGGAGAAGAATAGAAAGACATTTATGGGTGTAATATATTGATAGAAATGATATAACATGTCAATCAAGATTTGTTAACTACTATGAGCAATGCTTGCACATCTGCAAAGTTTTCCCATGCGTGACAGATTTAACACACTAGGTGTCAGCAGGGTCCACTTGAGCAGTGAGAATTATACACACCTATACATATAATATATATATATATATATATATATATATATATATATATATATATATATATATATATATATATATATATATATATATATATATATATATATATATATTTATATATGCATTATTATTATAAAAAACATTTTGCTTTTTAATAAGGTTCTTTATTGAGTAACCAAAAGGTTGAAAAAAAATACAGTTGTATTTTTTTAATATTGGACAAACAAGGGAAGGAGACCAAGCAGAAAATTAACACCCATTTCAGCAAATTGGCCTCAGCACACGATGACTATATTTATGCAGTGATATGGGGGTTATATGAGAGTGTGTTGTTTGTTTTGTGCAGACTTCGTGTGTTGCACCAGAGCGAGGGCATAGAGAATATGGGCAGCATGGACTACAGGCTGGCTCTGCTGCTGCTGCTCGCCTGGCTGCTCGTCTTTGCATGTCTCTTCAAAGGCATCAAGTCCACAGGAAAGGTACAGTAATCAAGTGTATTACAAAAACCAAAACATGATGGAATTACCAAAATATTTAACATTTTTTTCTTCCTGAAAATGAATATTTAGAATCATCCATTAGTATTATGATTATCATTACATAATTTGGGTCAGTAGTGGGATTAATTTGTATATTTTGAGTTTTTTCTTTTTTTATCAAGGCAGTCATATTTATAAGGTTCACAATTTTGAGATGCCTGATTTGCGTTTTGCTTTTATGTTCTATGCATGCATGTTTTAGGTGGTATACGTGACGGCAACTTTCCCGTACATCGTGCTCACCATCCTGGTCATCAGAGGGTGCACACTGCCCGGGGCAAGCAAAGGTCTCCTCTACTTCATTGTACCAGACTTCTCAAAACTGGCAAATACCAAGGTAAGTAATCTGACCTTCTGATACATATATATATTGGGATAAGTAATGGATAAGTTTAAAAGTGATAATCTTGGTTTGGTGTCATTTTAGAACTCACACAGAGAGAGGTAAGTAGTTTGACTAGTCCTTATGTGATGCTCGGAGTTAAAACCTTGATTACTTTACCCTGCCCAGCCTAACAACAATGGATTCATTTTCTTATTGCATCTTATTTACCTAATGCTGTGTCCTGATTGGTCAATCCTTATGTGGTTTCGAGCTTGAAACCCGTCTTCAACTTACTAGCTTAAAATACAGTAACAATAATGCTAATGGCTGAAATATCATCTTAATATATACAGGATCCAGGGATGAGCCTCCCCGACTTATATTGAAGTTAACTATTCCTTTCCTGTCAGTTCTTTACATTCTTGGTTTTACCATTCACTATTATTGTCTATTCCAGGCATTCTGACCTTGCCCTATTTCCGTTTCTTTCCAGAACAATCCAGTCAAGATCATTTCTCTTTCGCAAGAATATTAGTGCAAAGGACTGCATGTACCACTTCCTATTTAGTAAAGGGCAATCTGGGTACAGAAGTCTATCTGATTGTCCGTTTGTTAGGTCTATTTGATGTTTCCTTTGATCTTTCCTTAACTTTTGTAACCCGCCAGTTTAGGTCAAGGTCAACTACACTTCATTTCATGTTAAACTTGGAAATATTGTAGAGTTATATCTTCAAAGTGATTTGAGACATTTATATTTTGAAACTCGAATTTAATATGGACCCGTCCATGACCAAGATCAAGGTCAAGGACAATTCTCAATGTGAATACAGCATATATGTTCAACCCATGTGACTGCTTTCATCCCTTCCAAACTGATTTTTGATATCAATTCCAAAGGATGTCCTATCCACATTTACATTCGGCCAGGCAACCTCCCTCCTGAATTTTGTGGCCTCAAAGGTAGTTGATGTGCTTGATTGATGATTGATCTTGTTTTGTTTAGGATTTTGATATGAATGAAAATAAAAAAATACATTACAATTTTAATTTTGATATGTTTTGTCAGGTGTGGGGAGATGCAGCATCTCAGATTTTCTTTTCACTCGGCCAGTGTTGGGGAATACTCGTCAGTTATGGAAGCTACAACAAGTTTGACCACAAGAGCAACAAGTAAGTATCTATGTTATGAGGCCTTTCTACCATGACAGACTTAAATCATGTCTATTGTTTCATCTAAACCAGAAATCCAGTCTATATGCGCTAGCATATGAATACGTTCATATAACAAGTAAACAAAGATGAAGAAGTGCATGATGACAAAAAGTGGAAGACGGCAATATCGTCATCGCCCATCGATGTGCGAAATTATCAGTTCACATTGCTTAGTAATGTTATCATGAAATTCTGATCGATAATATGCGTTCCTATAACTTGTAAACAAAGATTACGAAGTGATGACAAAATGCACATCTACAAGTTTACTGGCTCGGCAAAGCCAATAGGCATCCCCCCGAAATGACAACATCGTCATTTGTTGTAATTTTTGTTTTGTTTGTTGTAATTTTTGTTTTGTTTGCTGTAATTTTCCTCATCCGTGTTACATGTGGATCACCACTTTTTCTTGTTTGGGCAGTGTATGAAGCTCTGGAGGTATCATTCGTGCCTCGCACTTCGCTTTTCACCTTTGCTATATTTGGACTTCTACTTCGCCATATTCGCATTTCTACTTCGCTATATTTGCATTTCCACTTTGCTTTGTCACTCTTCCACTTCGCTATTTTCGCACTTCTACTTTGTTATTTTCGCCCTTCGTCTTCTAATCTTCTCCCTTCGCCGTTAGCAAACTTTATATAGTAACTGTAAATCTCTGGAGAAGTGCGAAAATAGCAAAGTAGAATGGCGAAATAGAGAAGTACCAGTACGAAGTAGAGAAGTAGAAGTACGAAATAGAAAAGTAGAAGTGCGTAAATAAAGAAGAAGAATGGCAAAAATAGCAAAGTAGAAGGACAAAATTAGCGAAGTAGAAGGACAAAAATAGTGAAGGCGAAGTACGAGCTTTAGGGTTCAGTGGGAAGCACGAATGATACTTCCAGAGCTTCATACCAGTGAGATTTTTGAGTCTCTAGCCCGGCAGGCCAGTGCCACCAAACCTTTAAGCATTCATGAAGCCGCAAAAATCACAGGCAATTTTACAAAGGTTTGGGATATGTTTAAATTATATGTGGCAATGAAACTGTGATACGAGCAAGCTATCTCACTACAATCAACCAAAATACACTGACCATGGTTATTTTGTTTTGCTGAAAGTGCCAAGTACTGCTTGTACTCTTAAGACCACCAGGTGGCCACATGTATACAATCATGTGACCTCTATTGTGGTTAGTCAGGGTGTTGACAAAGTGTCCAATGGATGATTTGGATTTTAGCAGAAGACTCACTTTCAAATGGCACAGAAATATATGTATGGGAAATATAATGAGTAATAACTTCGACCACAAAGTTTGAGGTGTGAACATTTATATTATGCAATGAAAAATTGCTTGAAAACCTCATTTCATGGATGTCTTAATGTTGAAGCCAGGAATATGCACTCAAAGTACTCAGTGTACTCAGAGCCATGCATTTTGTGTGACTTGGAGCAATGTTGTTTAATAATGCTTATTTATTGCAGAGATGCCGTCATAGCATGTGTTGTGTGTGCTTTCACCAGTCTGTTCTGTGGAACCGTAGTGTTTAGTGTCATCGGCTTTCTGTCTCATGAACTTGATGTACCTATTGACAAGGTCATGACCTCAGGTTAGTTGAAGTATTTAATTGTTCAGATTTTGGTATTGTTTATTTTTAATATATTGTATAGTGCAGAATGTTTTTAAACAATTATATGTTTTTCAAGACATAATTAAAATATTCGCTAGAATATCCTTTGCAGACTTATTAAGTCTTGTGAATAAAATTTGTCATGATGATTTATGATATTGTTATGTGTGGGCTGCTCATATTTGTGATAGTTTACTGCAGGTCCAGGGTTGGTGTTTGATATCGCATTGTGATATATGATGTTATAATCTGTGTTTTGCTGCAGGTCCGGGGTTGGTGTTTGATATCGCATTGTGATATATGATGTTATAATCTGTGGGGTGTGATGTTTTGCTGCAGGTCCAGGGTTGGTGTTTGATATCGCATTGTGATATATGATATTATAATCTGTGGGGTGTGATGTTTTACTGCAGGTCTGGGGTTGGTGTTTGATATCGCATTGTGATATATGATGTTATAATCTGTGGGGTGTGATGTTTTACTGCAGGTCCGGGGTTGGTGTTTGATATCGCATTGTGATATATTATACAAATATGGACCTGGGTGGAGTGCAATATGACTTTTTATGGACCTTCGGAAAGTTATATTGCACGAGGCGCAGCCGAGTGCAATATAACTTTCCGAAGGTCCATAAAAAGTCATATTGTACGACACCCAGGTACATATTTGTTTTATTCTATGATCACTGTGTTAATTACTGCCATTGTTGGTTTAATTCTAAAAGTGAGAACTGAAAAGGACGAGTTTGTCTGTATGGTGACGTCATTATAGGGCTTCCCCAACATTTCCCGCCATGAAAGGGACGAGTTTGTCTGTATGGTGACGTCATGGAATTCCCCATCAGTGCAGTGGAAAGTATATTGACGTGCAATATAATGGATCTGGTCAATAAAACAATTTAGAGAAGCTCACGTGACCAGGAATTGACCAATCACAGCACAGAATACACAGTGATCATAGAATAAGATATTATAATCTGTGGGGTGTGATGTTTTGCTGCAGGTCCAGGGTTGGTGTTTGATATCGCATTGTGATATATGATGTTATAATCTGTGGGGTGTGATGTTTTGCTGCAGGTCCGGGGTTGGTGTTTGATATCACATTGTGATATATGATGTTATAATCTGTGGGGTGTGATGTTTTGCTGCAGGTCCGGGGTTGGTGTTTGATATCGCATTGTGATATATGATGTTATAATCTGTGGGGTGTGATGTTTTGCTGCAGGTCCGGGGTTGGTGTTTGATATCGCATTGTGATATATGATGTTATAATCTGTGGGGTGTGATGTTTTGCTGCAGGTCCAGGGTTGGTGTTTGATATCGCATTGTGATATATGATGTTATAATCTGTGGGGTGTGATGTTTTGCTGCAGGTCCGGGGTTGGTGTTTGATATCGCATTGTGATATATGATATTATAATGTGTGTTTTGCTGCAGGTCCAGGGTTGATATATGATATTATCTCATACTTGGTGCTTCAAGAGGGTGTTCTGCACCTATGAGATATTCTTTTGCAGATCACCCCTCTGCCGAACTACTTTCGCAGATCACCCCTCTGCCGAACTACTTTCGCAGGTCACCCATGTGCCGAACTACTTTTGAAAATCATCCTTGGTCCAAATGATGAGTGAGATCCTTCCACCAGAATCAAAAAAGAGATCTGTCAGGCTGAACACTGCATGAACCCATGCTCTTGACTTTATCTCATATTTATCTACCGCAAATGGTTTATATACCAGACCAGTGTTAACATTGTAAAAAGTACAGATCTTAAGAAAAGACCATGTGAGTGCAGTGTTCAGGCTAACAGATCTCTCACATTGGTTCTGGTGGAAGGATCTCACAATATAGAGTGGCACAATGCCCACCTCTCAATGGCGTCATAACATAATAAATTATATGTTGTAATGACGTCATTGAGTGCGACGTCATTAAAAAGGGGGCGTGGCATTGTTTATGTTGTTTGACACACACAACATAGGTCCACACATGCTGCAATGTTTTCCTCTCTGTTTTGCTTTAAATAGATTGGTCATCAAGATAAAGTCAAGAACATAGGTTCGTGCAGTGTTCAGGCTGGCAGATCTCTCTCGTTGGTTCTGGTGGAAGGATCTCACTCGTCCTTCGGACTCTTGAGATCCTTCCACCAGAACCAACTTGAGAGATCTGCCAGCCTGAACACTGCACTCACATGTTCTTGCCTTATTATAATCTGTGGGGTGTGATGTTTTGCTGCAGGTCCGGGGTTGGTGTTTGATATCGCATTGTGATATATGATATTATGATCTGTGTTTTGCTGTAGGTCCAGGGTTGGTGTTTGATATCGCATTGTGATATATGATATTATGATCTGTGTTTTGCTGTAGGTCCAGGGTTGGTGTTTGATGTCGCATTGTGATATATGATATTATGATCTGTGTTTTGCTGTAGGTCCGGGGTTGGTGTTTGTTATCGCATTGTGATATATGATATTATGATCTGTGTTTTGCTGCAGGTCCAGGGTTGGTGTTTGATATCGCATTGTGATATATGATATTATAATCTGTGTTTTGCTGCAGGTCCGGGGTTGGTGTTTGTTGTCTATCCCGAGGCACTAGCCAGGATGCCAGTAGCTCCTCTCTGGTCCATCATCTTCTTTCTCATGCTCTTCACCTTAGCTCTCAATACACAGGTAAACTCACCATTCATATTCTCAAGGCACTGGATAGTCATATCAAGGCACTTAATATTCATATCCAGGCACTTAATATTTATATCAAGGCACTGAATATTCATATCAAGGCACTGGATAGTCATATCAAGGCACTGAATATTCATATCAAGGCACTGAATATTCATATCAAGGCACTGAATATTCATATCAAGGCACTGAATATTCATATCAAGGCACTGAATATTCATATCAAGGCACTGAGTATAATGCGAGGATTAATAGTAAAACCACATCTTTTAGAACATTTGTGTTTCTTGAAATACTTAAACATTGCTGCAAATTGCAATATTAGAAATATGTATGACATTTTTACAGTGTGTGTGGAAGATTTACTATGCCAAGGTCTTTATAATACTCAAGAAAAATTCAAGAGTTTGAATTTCATGCATTTAGTTATTTAATGAAATCTGCAGTTGTTAGCAGACATTATGATGACAATTATTGAGGTACTGGTTTTGACCATACTTGTCTATGAATTAGATCAGAGAGCAGAGGACGTGTACACATAACAGCCTGCAGCACAGAGGAAAAGACCTACATCATTATGTCACATATCAACCAGTGCAATGTATTTAGTGTTGAGAAATCTGGCTTTAGCCATGTATATTATTATTGTTGAGAGTACAGATTATTACAGTACCGATTGTGACATTTTGGTCATTTGTTGAGAGATATATTCAATAATTACGACAAAAGATTACAAAGGACTGTTTCTTAGAAGAAATTTATCAAAATTGTGAATTTCTTTCAAAAGAGCATGCTGCTTTGCTCAGTTTAATTCAAGTTGAATAATAACCTACATAAATTAATTATGCATTATTTTATCACCCTTCTTCTCTTCAAATTGTAAAAATCAGACAAAGTTCTGCATAATCAAAACAAATACACTCTTTTACCTATCTGAATTGAGAAGTAACCTTTAATAAACTTGATGTTTCAGTTTGCCACATTTGCTGCAGCTATTGATGGTCTGACTGACGAGTTTCCCCAACTCATCCGCCCTCGCAAAACCTTGTTCACACTGTGTGCCTGCCTCTTCATGTTCTTCATAGGTCTTCCACTTTCAACTCAGGTAACGTAACTACTAAATTATATCTTGTTAGCTCCCACCACTTGTGCACTGTGGGAGCTATTGTACTGGGCTCCATTCATGTCTGTGTGTCTGTCAACAAAATTTTGACATTTTGCACCATCTTATCAGCTATCAGCTACATAGGATGACCTCTAGACAAACATGACCTCAGTTATGACCTTTGCTTGTTCTTAAAGGCTCCAGGCTTCATATTGTTACCAAAAACTTTAACATTTTACTAAAGCTTATCAACTATTTCAGAAACATGCTTCCCTTAAAGGCCAATATAGGATGACGTCAATTATGACATTGATCTCAGTTACAGCAACAAATGTGACATGTGTCACCTAAAAATGTACATTTCATTCTCTTAATAAAGATTTTGACATATTCTTTCAAAGTGTCAGTGATATATCAATATATCTCATTTTGAACTGGCAAGAGCGTCATGGGCACATCAGTTACCTTGCTGTTCACCTGTTCTTTAGGAGGAGGGGAGACCTTGTTTCGCCCTCTGTCATAGTTTCTATGCTTCTGCATACATGTATCTGTGCCTCTGCTCGTCCTGTCTGCGAGGTTTCTGGAGAACCATTTGATGGACTGCTCTGATATTGCATCAAATCCCCCGCCGTCAGAGTGCTTGTCCCGTCTGTGTGGTTTCTGGATGACCTTCATCCTCCTCTTGACCTACTTTTCAAGGTCACAGATATTTGTGTATTTAAGGTTTCCAGATTATAACTTGAGAACTGTTCTGTACATTGCTTTGATATCCTATATGCTAATGGAAGTCCTCAATACCTTGCATATGATTATGTTTGGATGACATTGGAAAAATTCTCAAGGTGAGAAAAGCAATATTGTGTCTCTGTAATGCTTGATGGTTTGCCACCATGGTGGGTTGACATTTGAGCTTTGCTCTTTTATATTCATTTTGTTTTTATTATATATATATATTACCACATTAATATGAAATAGATACTAGGTGGAAAGCTTAAAAAGATATTTGTTAAGAAATGTGCATTTTACTCTGTGAATAGATTTCTTATCAGGGATGTTTAATGCATTTATGTTTGATGTGTGTATTTCAGGGTGGCATCTATTTGTTGAATATTCTGGACTGGTATGTGGCCACGTTCCCTCCGATGATTGTGGCTCTGGTGGAGTGTGTCACCATATGCTATGTCTATGGTGAGTCAGAATACTGCTAAGTTACTAGATGATAGATTTGCCCAAGATGATGAATCTGTCATTAAAAACATGCATTAACGTTTTAACAATAGACAAATGAACTAATTATTAAATATTGCATAGACATTTATTTTGATAAACTCTTCATCATTCAAGCTATTTAATTTTGTGCAATATATTTGACATCAAAATCTTGTTCTCATAACAGACAAGTTATTCCATTATATATTGCTAGGAGTTTGTTTTGAATAACTCTTGTCATATTGCAGGCTTTAAGCGGTTTATCAGTGATATTTCTCTGATGATGGGTTTCAAGCCTAATATATATTGGAGAGCATGCTGGCTTGTTATCACACCAACCATCGTATTGGTAAGTTTCACCTCCAGCAAGCCTTGATATTAATTAACGCACACTAGCTTGAATGGGTGAGCATTATTCACTGACTTTATTAACCTTGAATGTTTTATAGTCCGTTAATAGCATTAAAAAATCGTAGGGAATACATTTCAAAATTGCTCCATTGCAATTGAATGGCCCAAATTCATTTATCTAGGAAGATTGGAGATTTGACATAAAAACTCACAAGAATTAAAAGAATATTCTGATCAGCTAAACAAATATATATAATTGGTTTTCTCTTATTCAAAAAGTAAATTGTATTATCAGGAGATGAATTCTATCCGTGCATTGACTTACACATACATGTACACCTGGAACATCTTGTGCCACGTTCCACTTATCTAAATATAGCCTCAGTTTAAAGCTTCTAAACTTCTGAAATAAAGCAATGTCTTGGGGATGGAGTCTGCCTCAATATTGGGTACATTATTTCTTAACCACATTGACTGTTCTCGACCTGCAAAGCTGGGTCAGCACAAGCCATTCCCATAACATTCAACATTTACATCTAACACAATATCTTGTTCATGATTTAAAAAAAAATGTAACTAGGTCACAGTGACCTATTTATTGACCATATAGTTTATTTATATAGGCCATATAGTCTATTTATATATTCCATATAGATTATTTATTTATTTGTTTATTTATCTTACACAATATATTTGTTCATGATTTTTAGAATAATTATGAGGCTAGGTCGCATTGACCTATTTATAGGCCATATAGGTCATAACTCTCAAAATGTTGGGAATCTGATCCTTTTCAAACCTGAGAAGATTAGATTTTGATATTATATGAATATTTGTAAATATTCAAGGATAATTTATTTCGATGCACCTTTGGGACCTTTAATCAAGGTCAAGGTCAAGACCAGTACAAGAGGAACGTGTGAATCCTATATTTTCTTCACAGCAAAATAGATGTGTCTTGGCAAATGTGATCTACCTATAAGGGGCTTGGACAAGTTTGATATTGGGTGACCTTGAGCTATTTTCAAGGTCAAAGAAGACAATTTTCAAAATCATCTAAATGTGATATTTGGCAAAATACGATATATAACATTTATTGTCACCACAGTTATCTTACACAATATGTTTGTTCACATTTTTGTGAGTAATTTAAGTAACTAGATCATATTGACTTATTTATAGGCCAAATAGGTCAAAACATCCAAAAATATGCAGATCTAGAACTTGATATTATGGATATATAACATATATATAAAGATTATTTGTTCAGATGAAGTTTTATTTACTTTGAGTCAAGGTCAAGGTCAAGACCAGCAATAGTTAGATTTATTGATTATGCTCTTTTGACTGCTAGAATAAAGCAGTATCAATGTAATAGCACTAGGTTTGCCTCAGAGGAGTTATCAATGTAACTAGGTCACACTGAGCTATTTAAAGGCTAAATAGATTTTGACATATGGTGATAATTTTCAAGATCACAGGAGTGAAATTCCAAGATCACATAATACCATATTTTATATGACACCAAATATCATGTGTTGCCACTACATGTATGCTACATAATATGTTCATGATTTGGAGAATAATGTATGTGACTAGGATACCTTGACCTCCTTATAGCATTATAGCAAAAAGAGATTGACATTTGTGAGTTGGATAGTGCATGACCTTGTATGCATTAAATACTGTGTTGACTTGAGTTTTGTTTCACTCACAAACTATCTAGTTGAGGTACTGGAAGTTACTAACACAATATATGTGGTATTGTACAAGGCACACAGTAGATTATATTGCTATCTGTATTCAGGCCACTGGCATGGGGATGGGGCAGGGGTCTTGATATCTAACAGGGTATATGAATTAGATCAGAGAACAGAGTGCAAGTGCAGTTAACAGCCAGCAGCACAGAGGAAAATATCTACATTATTAGGTCAGGTATCAACCAGTGCAATGTATCTAGTATTAAGGAACCTAGGTTTAGCCATGTATACTATTATTATTGACACTACAGATTATTACAGTACCGATTGTGACATTCATCACTAGGTATCTAGTTTATGAAACAGTTTGTAGGCATTTACAGAAAATATTCACAAACTTGCCAAAAAAGTAGCGATCAGCATCTCGTTTCTTAGAAAATATCAACAGACTTTCAAGATGTTAAGGTTATAATATTATTTTTATCATCCTCTAAACTTTAAATTGATTTGAAGTGGTTTTTTTAAAGACAAAAATGCTATGATGACAGAAATGTTTCAGCATGCTAAAATATACATCAACAATTTAATATGTTTTCAGTTCATCATTATCTTTAATGCGTCGGTGTATGTGCCAGTGACTTATGGGGAGTATGTGTACCCGAGGTGGGCTGAGGGTATCGGCTGGGGAGTCTGCTCCGCCTCACTCATCAGTATTCCACTCTTCATGATCGGCAAAATGGTGCAGAAAGCTGGCAGTGTCAAAGTATGGCGGCTTCATTAACACTCAACATGATACTATACATTTAAAAAGTTCTGATAATGAAATATTGATGATGAAATTTTGCTGATGCATCATGTAAAGGCCTTAAAATGGTCATTTGTACCTATATTTCAACAATTCTTGATAATAAGCATTATAAAAAAAAAAGAAAAGCACCCCACAATACGTAATGTTCAGTATTAAAACATATTTTTGTAGTCTGATGCATCCTAGAAATGCATTACTGCACCCTTGCCCCAATTGTCTGACTAGCATTCCCTTTGCTGATCCTCTTTCACCTTTGCCCCAATTGTCTGACTAGCATTCCCTTTGCTGATCCTCTTTCACCCTTGCCCCAATTGTCTGACTAGCATTCCCTTTGCTGATCCTCTTTCACCCTTGCCCCAATTGTCTGACTAGCATTCCCTTTGCTGATCCTCTTTCACCCTTGCCCCAATTGTTTGACTAGCATTCCCTTTGCTGATCCTCTTTCACCCTTGCCCCAATTGTCTGACTAGCATTCCCTTTGCTGATCCTCTTTCTCTCACACAAGTCCATAGTAATTTCACTCGCCCTCCTTTGGGTTTTTATTTACTCTACAAAGTACTCTTATAAAATCTAATTAGTTTTGTTTCTTGACAGATTTGATTTCACTTTCATTCAATGTATTTAGAAAAATCATACTCCTCGTCTGCCACAATAAAGTATAACATTTCTTAAATTTATTAGTAATGTTCTTAACCTTAGTGCTACTTTCCCCCCCTCCCTCTCGACTGGTTCTTCCTCAACCAGCTGGCCCTCCACTTCATTCATAAATCTTAGCACCCTATTTCATTGTTTCTTTCTTTCACTCCAAACACCACTTTCTTCAGTTTAACTTATTTCAACTTTAAATTCAAACCCTAAAAGTTAAGTTCTGATTCCTTTCTTAATTGAGAGTGTCCCCACAGTTTAACATGGTATCTGACTCAAACTACCACAATAATTCATATTCAACCCCTACAATTTAAGTCTTTGATTCCTTTCTTAATTCTTTATCAATTAAATAAATATAACTTTGATTTGTTCTTTATATGAACAATGCAAATTTCTTTTAAAATAATGGAGATGTGGTTATAATATTTTGTTCATTTGTTGTCCTCCTTTGACCTAATTCGTTCTTTCAATCTTAACACAATTTTCTACATTTTAAAGTATTACCTTGTTTTGGCTTTAATATGTGGTTATAATATTTTGTTCATTTGTTGTCCTCCTTTGACCTAATTCGTTCTTTCAATCTTAACACAATTTTCTACATTTTAAAGTATTACCTTGTTTTGGCTTTAATATTTTGTTTATTTTCTTGTCAATTTCTTTTCAAATATGAAAACATGGCTTTGACATTATGTTTGTTTTCTTGTCCTCCTATGACAACTTTCTTCAGTGATATTATTTTCAACTAAATACATAAAATGTTTTCTTTTCTCGTCTTCCCCCGACTCCCTATTTCTTTCAATATTCTACATTTTAAAATACTAAATTGTTTGACATTCATTTCACCAATTTTTTTCTATTAAAATTCATATATATATATAGTTATTCACGCCTCTATTCCTGCTCAAACTTAACATATTGAATACAGCAATGAAGTCCTGTGTCAATCATTTTCAATAATTGTGTTTTATGTTTTGATATGAAAAGAAATCAAATTGAGAAAAATGAATGTTTTGCAGGGTGCATTTTTAAGTCCCCTCCAAACTGTCAAAGCTTTACTCAAGCCGGAAGCTGACTGGGGGCCTGAGCATCTACGGACTGCATCCCTGGATGAGAAGCAAGCTGTAGACCTGACAGAAAAACAACCCATTGAAATGGAGGAGAATGCAAACCACAATGAGAAGAACCACATAATATAAATGCCTCCAGTATAATAGCGGCCTACAGTGGCCAGTATAGTAATATATATATATACATATATATATATTGTTGGTGGAGAAACCAGTATAATAGCGGCCTACAGTGGCCAGTATGGTAATATATATATATACATATATATATATATTGTTGGTGGAGAAACTCAATTGTCTGACACAATATAGTACTTGATGTTTAAGTAATCTAAGCATTCCATGGCTGGGCTGCTTATTACACAGGGTTATTAAAGCTCATCTTACAACATCACAATTATCTTATAGGGACCAGTCAGTTGCTGACTTTACATTTTGGGCGGGGCGAGTTTTTATATTTTAGTTACACTTTATATTATCGTAAATTGCTACATTATGTTTTTTCTAAAGTACTTTAAAACCATATCATTTTTACACTATATAAAGTATTTTCTATTGCAATTGGAAGAGTTTATCTAAACATGTGTTGCATATTGTATAATTGATATATAATATATATAAAAAAAGACATCATCTTAATCACTGCAAATCTAAAATATCTATTTTTGATACATTGTTATCATTCACTTATGCAAAAACAGTTTATAACACACCTTCAATTTGTTGTCATGGGAAAAAATGATTTGTTTGTATTAATTATAGGCTTAAATAAATTGCATTAATTTGGTTTTGAGTAGTATCATGATGCATGGTATGACCACAGGCATCAAATACATTTTTTCACCGCACAGCGTAAATGGTGTAACAAGGTTATACGAATGACACATATTCTGAACCAAAGAAGGGTGTTGTGAAAATGTCAGTAACTGTTGCAAGTGAGGTGCCCATGTATTACCTGGTGCCCATGTATTACCTGGTGCCCATGTGTTATTTGGTGCCCATGTATTACCTGGTGCCCACGTATTATCTGGTGCCCATGTATTACCTGGTGCCCATGTATTACCTGGTGCCCATGTATTACCTGGTGCCTTACCTTTCAACCACACACAATTATGTTTTAGAACAACTTCCTGCCGACTTGACATTCACATTTTATCTCCTTGGTGAAATTTCTGTCATCAAGCATCCCTCTTTTCAGCAGATCATTTTGCCCTGATTTTGATTGGGCGTGGCATTGTTTTCTTTATGTGTGATTAAAACGTGTCTGATGCCTGTGGTATGAAAGTATTAAACCACTGTATTTCTTAATGTACTCAACATGTAGCAAATATAATGAAAGTGTAAGTTACAGTTGTTAAGGAAATATTTAGCAGATCCAAAAAATACTGTTCAAAGTAGATGATATTGATATTTGCAAACATAAAATATTGGACTCAATTGCTGTATATTGCATTTAAAATCAGTAATGTTCAGGAGTCCATAATGGTAGTTTATTAGTATAAATCTTGTTTACATATACAATGTAATAGTATTGCTCTTTTGTTTCATTAGGTCATATTACTTTATATACAATGAAAAATATATAACTGTAAATTATGGACTATCTAACAAGCTATACTGTACAATTAAAACCTTTTTAAATTCTCTTTGGAGTATTGTTCAGTAGTTTACATGTAGATGTTCACTTATCACATGGAATACACAACTTACATTGAATCTTGAGACAGTCTGGACAAGGACCTCAATCATACATTGAACTATCGACATCTGTCGTTGAACTGCTGACAATTTGTTTTATATAATCTGATTTTACAGTCAGTAACATGTGTTTTCATTTTACAGGCAGTGACCTGTATTATCATTTTAAATGATGTGACATGTGTTATCATGATACATGATGTGGACAATTACTGAATGGCTCTCACATCTCAGATCATGACTGGCACAAGCAAGATCACCACTGACATGTGATAGATCACCTCTGACATGGGCTAGGTCACTACTGACAATTGATAGATCATCTCTGACATGGGCTAGATCACTACTGACATGTGATAGATCATCTCTGACATGGGCTAGATCACTACTGACATGTGATAGATCATCTCTGACATGGGCTAGATCACTACTGACATGTGATAGATCATCTCTGACATGGGCTAGATCACTACTGACATGTGATAGATCATCTCTGACATGGGCTAGATCACTACTGACATGTGATAGATCATCTCTGACATGGGCTAGATCACTACTGACATGGGCTAAATCACCTCTTACATGGGCTAGATCACCTCTGACATGTGCTAGGTCATCTCTGACATGGGTTAAATCACTACTGACATGTGATAGATCATCTCTGACATGGGCTAGATCACTACTGACATGTGATAGATCATCTCTGACATGGGCTAGATCACTTCTGACATGTGATAGATCATCTCTGACATGGGCTAGATCACTACTGACATGTGATAGATCATCTCTGACATGGGCTAGATCACTACTGACATGTGATAGATCATCTCTGACATGGGCTAGATCACTTCTGACATGGGCTAGATCACCTCTGACATGGGCTAGATCACTTCTGACATGTGCTAGATCATCTCTGACATGGGCTAGATCACCTCTGATATGGAATCGATCATCTCTGACATGGGCTAGGTCATCTCTGACATGGGCTAAATCACCTCATACATGGGCTAGATCACTACTGACATGTGCTAGGTCATCTCTGACATGGGCTAGATCACTTCTGACATGGGCTAGATCACTTCTGATATGGAATTGATCATCTCTGACATGGGATAGATCACCTCTGACATGGGCTAGATCACTTCTGACATGGGCTAAATCACCTCTGATATGGAATCGATCATCTCTGACATGGGCTAGGTCATCTCTGACATGGGCTAGATCACTTCTGACATGGGCTAGATCACTTCTGACATGGGCTAGATCACTTCTGACATGGGCTAGATCACCACTTGGATGGGCTAGTTCACTATTTACATGGGCTAGACCACCACTCTTCATATATTCATATTTGTGTCCAAATATATGTTAGGTATTTAGGGATATTTTAGAGATTGACATTGTCATTGTCATTTTAACATTACGTGTGATTGCCATTTCATATAGGTCTGATGTCCAATGTCATCTACACTTGGCTACATTCTATTGTTAACAGTTTAACTGCTGTGCTCAATATTCAACAATTCCACACAGGTTCAGAACATTGTTTAGAACTGTTAGAGTATACATTGAGTTACATTTGTGTAATATAAGGATAAGAATTTTTTTAATGTAATGGTGTATAGGTTTTTGTACTTTCAGGTAGGCTAGAGATTGCTATTGAGATCTGGTAACACATTTTAAGTTGAATGGAATAAATATTGATTAAATACAATGATATAATTTTCGGATGGAAGGAAAACTGAAATCTCCCATTAACAAGAATTTTGTGATAACATGAATTTCCAAGCTTTGCTCATTAATTAATTAAGGCACTGGAAGGTAACTTGCAGTGCCTGTTTGTAATCAGCCTGATTGTAGGTTCATCTGTCACACTGTCCAGCCATCACACTTTTAATTCACCATTCTCACCACATCAAATTTGAGCAGATAAATGTTACATATGAGCAATGTTTACTGTTGTCTTACTGTTCATCAGCAGTTTTGACAAAATGGAATCATTTGTTGCTTTACTTTGACAGAACATTAGATTATCAATATTCTGATTTTGTCACTGGGGGCAGCAGCACATGGGGAAAGTTCTGTCCACTAGATGTCGCTTTGTATCAGAGCAAGTTTGAACAGGAACTGCTGTTTGGTGTGTTTATAAATCAGAGTAATGTTTTTATTCCAATAAGGAGTGTGCTGCTTACTCTGTCCTGGTGGATTAGTATCTTAATATTGTTTCAGTGTTGGACAATGGATTATTTTTGCTTTATACACAGGATCTGTAGCAAGAAAACTATTATTTTAATAAAAGAAATACAAATTTGAATAAAAGTATGTTTGTTTTTCATCAGTATTAAACAATATGTTTAGTGCATAGATATAATAATGATTAGTATGATCGTTTTTGTCTGACATTTGACATCACTCTTTGGCATTTAATAATCAACCAATGTTATTCAGCTTTTAAACTCTGCTGACTTCTTGAAGTGGTGAAAATGTCTATCTGTCTGTCAACATTTCTTTAAAAATCTTCTCCAAACCTACCATTAATATATGTTTCATATTTTATATAGAGTAGATAAAAACCTCGCAGCCCTAATGGATAAACATGCTCCTTTAAAACATGCAAATGTATCCCTCAGGAAACCAGTACCTAGGATGAGTGACCAAATAAAATTGAGAGGTCTCTCAAGAGGAGCCTTGAGAGGAAAATGAATAAGACTGGGTCACAGATTGACAAGGATTTATTCAAGTCACAGAGAAATAAATATAATGCCTTACAAAAGTCATCACAATCCAAATATTTCTCTAATTTAGTGGAAGAAAACAAAAATAATCCCAAGAAACTTCATAGATTCAGTCATGCACAAGAAAAGAGACACACCCATGCCTCCATTAGTAAATGACTCCCTGCAAGCTGAGAAGTTCAATGATTTCTTTCTTGAAAAAATTGAGAAAATATGTAAAGGACTGGATCGGAAATCGACACCAGGTGGCACTACGGACAATACCAATCACACTCCCAGCATGAGCTTGGACAAATTTATACCACTATCACGTAGTGAGGTTCTTAAATTGGTGAAAAAAGCAGCAAATAAATCATGTGACCTTGACCCCATACCAACATGGCTAATTCTTGAACTAATCGCCTACTTTCTACCCATCATCACCACATTCATTACAAATCACTGACTCCACTGTCTCTGGTAATTTGAAAATTGCAATAATTACCCCACTCCTCAAGAAACTAGGTCTAGAACTCATTGAAAAGAATTATAGACCTGTCTCCTATGTACCTAACTGTACCTATGTGCCCAAGGGCAGTAGCTGATCAATTAGTCGGCCTTACAGATAAATTTCAATCAGCTTACAAGCAGCATCACAGCACTGAAACCGCCTTACTACAAGTTCAGAATGGCATTCTGTGCAAAATTGACCAGAAACAATCAGTCATCCAGCTTTTACTTTACCTCTCTGCTGCCTTTGACACTATTGACCATCAATTACTATACGGCAGATTAGAATCAAGATGCAATGTGAGGGATCATGTATTGGCCTGGATCAGGTCAATGACAATGACAAAAGTGTTTATTGCATAGAAACATAGAATAATTAAAAATAGAATTAGGAGAGAAACCCAGCTGGGCTTGTTTTCTCCTTACAATATCATATTATTACAATAATAGTATTTACAGTAAAGTCATTGTAGACTAGATATTACATATTGGTTTGTTACATAATATGTTGAACAACTTTACTTTTGAAGATGTTAATGTTAGGTGACAGTTTGATGTTTGAAGGGATATTATTCCATATATGAGGTCCATAATTTCGTATGATATTTTTGATGTAGTTGGTTTGCTGCACAGGCACTCTGTAGCTGCTACCATATCGGGTATCATTATAACTGTGAAAAGAATTGTTTGTTGCAAACAGATAATCAAAACAATGTGGTAGGTCTGCATTATTGAATTTGTACATGAATAAAGCAGTGTGTAAATGTCTCAGTTGGTTGACAGTAAGGATTTTCAATTCTTTGAAAATAGGTGCAGTGTGTTCTAAGAAATCTGATTTTGTAATTACCCTAATGGCTCGTTTTTGAATTTTGATCACTTTGTCAAGATGTGAGGATTGAGCACTTCCCCATACTTGAATACAGTACATGATATACGGATTTACGAAAGAGTAGTAAAGTGTTTTTAAACTTTCCAAGTTTAGTACACTTTTCGACTTATACAAAATGCCAAGACCCTTGGATATCTTTTTACAAATATGACTGATGTGGTTTTTCCAGGAAAGGTGGGGGTCTATTATCATGCCTAAAAATTTGGTGGAATCAGTTTCTTCTAGTATTGTGTTTTGAATTTTTATTTGAACACGTTCACGTTTTTTTCTCTTTCCAGAGAATACCATATATTTTGTTTTTGGAATGTTTAGTGATAGTCTGTTGACTTGAAGCCAAATGACAATCTTTTGGAGCTCCTCATTCATTTTGCGTGCCAGGGTTTGTAAATTTTTACCAATTATGAAGGTGTTGGTGTCATCTGCAAAAAGAATTGATAATAGTTCTGGAGTTGTTTGAGATAAATCATTAATGTACAGTAGGAATAACAGGGGTCCTAATATTGAACCTTGAGGGACACCACAGGTAATCTTTAGTTGGGAAGAAGTTGAATTTTTGAAACTGACAATTTGGTATCTGTCCGATAAATAGTCATCAAACCACTTTAATGCATTTCCTCTGATGCCATAGAAATTCAATTTTTGGAGTAGTATTTTGTGATTTATGGTATCAAATGCTTTTGAGAAGTCTAAGAAGACACCTATCGCATAGTCACCATTGCCAAAAGCTTGTGATATCTTGTCTTGCATGATTAGCATTGCCATGTAAGTTGAGAAGCCTTGTCTAAAACCAAACTGGTGATTGTACAAGATTTTGTTTTCATTTACATACTTGATCAATCGAGAATACATGATTTTCTCAAGAATTTTTGAGAAGCAAGATAGTAATGATATTGGCCTATAATTTGAAAAAACTTGTGGATCATCTTTTTTGTACAAAGCTATTACTTTAGCTAGTTTCATTTGCTTAGGGAAAATACCTTGTGACAAAGAAAGGTTAAATATATGAGCCAATGGGGATGCAATATATTCAATGACAGATTTTACAATATCAGTTCTGATACCATCATTGCCTGGAGAACCATTTTTCAATTTTTTGGTTATAGTTACAATTTCATCAGGAAGGCATGGGCTAAGATACAGAGATTCTCTGTAATTACCAGACATGTAACTAAGAGGATTTATATCCTGTTTAGGTATTTTTGCATCTAGAGATGAGCCAACATTGACAAAATATTGGTTGAAAGCATTAGCAATTTCCTTTTGGTCTGAAATTTGAAGATTTCCATTTTTGAAAATGCTTTGTGTCATCTCACATCTTTTTTTGCCTATGATGTCTTTTAGAATTGACCAGGTTTTTTTTATGTTGCCTTTATTTTGCCTAAGCAAGTCTTGATAATGACGTTTTTCCTCAATTCTGAGAAGATGGTTAAGCTTGTTCCTGTATTTTTTGTATTTATTCTCATTTTCTGTGGTTGGGTGTTTTTGGAACATGCCATAAAGCTTATTTTTGTATTTGATAGAATTTTTCATACCTTGGGTTAGCCAAGGTTTCCTGTTATTATGACCAATTCTAAATGTTCTAACTGGAAAGATGTCATTATACAATTTGTTTATTTCTGAAGAGAATATGTCATAAATAAATAAATAAATAAATAATAAAATTTGTATAGCGCTGATACCAGACAAGTCTGTTCATAGCGCTGAGCTCAGGACATGCATCCTGAAGAGATGAGTTTTCAGCCTACTCTTAAACGAGGAGACTGAAGTACTTGTCCTAATATTAGTAGGCAAGGAATTCCATAGTCGTGGACCTACAGATGAGAAGGCCCTGTCACCTACTGTTCTTAGCCTAGTATTAGGTACCTGTAGGTGGGTGCCATCATTGGATCTTAGACAGCGTTCACCTTCTTTAATCAGAAGTAGATCCCGTAAGTAAGGCGGAGCCTTACCATTAAGGGCTTTCCAGGTTAATAGAAGAATTTTAAAATCAATTCTCGCGTGAACAGGAAGCCAGTGCAGTTCCCGTAATTTTCCTGAAATGTGATCAAATTTCCTGATTTTTCCAACTACCCGTGCTGCAGAGTTTTGGAGGTATTGCAGTTTCCTGATGTCAGTTTTAGGAAGACCCGCCAGAAGACCATTACCATAGTCCAGGGTGGATGTAACAAAAGCATGGGTAAGTGTTACCGCGGTTTTCTCGTCTAGACAATGTCTGATGGCCGCCAAGTTCCTGATGTGATAATAGCCTTTCTGACACATTTTCTTGATCTGGGCCTTCATGTCCATGTTGGAGTCAAATGTGATACCAAGGTCAACCACTGACTGACTAGGAGCAATATCAGAGTCACCCACTCTGATTGTGGTTGGGATACTGCTATGGGTGGTAGTACTGTACCTGTCAGTACATATGAGCATCTCAGTTTTTCCATCATTTATCTTCATCTTGTTTGATATGAGGAAGTTTCTGACCTCACTGACACACTCCTCCAGTTTGTGTCTGCTCATATCCACATGATGGGGAGAAGCGTGGTCGACAGGGATGTAGATCTGAGTATCATCTGCATAAATGTGATAGCTCAGACCATATTTGGCAAGTATATCAGATAGGGGTGTCATGTAAATGGTGAACAGTATAGGACCCAGGACTGAGCCTTGGGGTACCCCATATTTTAAGGATTTGAGACGGGATCTATGGATCCCCACCTTCACACATTGCTTCCTGTCCATTAGGTATGACCGAATCCAGGAGAGTGCATGACCTTTGACGTTGCATCTATCCCTTAGTCTGTCCAAAAGGATTTGATGGTCAATAGTGTCGAAGGCAGCAGAGAGGTCAAGCAACAGCAAGATAACTGACTTTCTATTGTCTAGACAACCCAAGATATCATTTTGCACTTTTAACAAAGCGGTTTCAGTGCTGTGATATTCTTTGTAGGCTGATTGAAACTTGTCAGTAAGACCATTCCTTACAAGATGGGGGACTAGTTGGTCTGCAACCGCCCTCTCAGTTAGTTTAGAGACAAATGTTAGGTTGGAAACAGGCCTATAATTTTTTTCAACCAGTTCTAGACCAAGTTTCTTCAGCAGGGGTGTTATGATGGCTATTTTCATATTTTCCGATACTGCTGATTCCATCAATGATTTATTTATGATGGAAGTAATTATTGGTAGGAGGTCATCTAATAGGTCAAGTAAGAGCCAGGTTGGAATTGGATCCAGGTCACATGACTTCTTTGCAGACCTTTTGACCAATTTCCGTACGTCGTCAATGGTTAAGGGTGTGAACCTGTCCAGACATGTAGTACTATTGTTCGCAGTGTCACCTGGTGGCGAAGTTTGGTGGGATGGAGCATTATCAATGTCCAGGCGGATTCTCTCTATTTTTTCAAGAAAGAATGTGTTAAACTTCTCAGCTTGAGTGATCTCACAGTCAGATTGGGGCATAGGTGTGTCCTTTTTCTTGTGCATGACTGTGTCAATGACTCTAAAGAGCTTTTTAGGGTCATGTTTGTTTTCCTCAACCAGGTTGGAAAAATATGCTGATTGAGCAGATTTAAGCATTGAGTTGTATTTGTTCCTCTGAGAGTTATACAGCTCCTTGTCAATGTGAGAGCCAGTCGTGCTCATTTTTCTCTCAAGCCTCCTCTTGAGAGATCTTTCCAGCTTTAATTGGTCACTCATCCAGGGTACAGGTTTGCGTTGGGTGACCTTGGCAACTTTGATAGGTGCATGTTTATCCATGAGTGATGTGAGTTCCCTATCATAGTAATTTACCATGTCCTCCAAGGATAACTGTTCCCAAGTTGGGTCTCTATCAGTTAGGGATTTGATGTCCCTTCTTAGGGATTCAAGATCTAATCCCTTGAAATTCCTAAATTTGATAGATTTTTTGGGGGGTTTAGGAGGTATAATATCAAGGTAAATCTTAATCATTTTATGATCAGATAAGTATTCATCTACCAGGTGACTCTTCAGGAACTTATTACCCCTAAAGGTAATGATTAGGTCAAGGGTGTTCCCTAACCTATGGGTTGGTTCCTGAACCCATTGTGTTAGATCAAAGGTAGATAGGATGTCATTAAACTTAATGACATCAGGCTTTAAGGGCAGGTTGACATGGAAGTTGTAGTCACCAAGGAAAATGACCTCGTGACTAAAGGAACCATAGTGTGCAACCAACTGGGTGAACTCGTCATAGAACTCAGAGTAGGTATATCTATTCCGATCAGATGGTTCAGGTCTGTATATCACCACAAATGTTATCTTTTTTCCCTTCAGTGTGATGGATGACTCCATGAGCTCCATGGTATTTATTTCTGAGGCATTTATTTCTGTGAATACTGTCTCTATTATGTGGTTGGAAACATAGAGGTCTGTCCTCTTTTTGAATTCCATGCTATTTGATACCAATATAGACACTCCACCACCTTTCTTGTTTTGACGACAATTATAGGTATGGTTGAAACCTTCAATTGTATACAGATCTGCATTATTGTCATTTAGCCAAGTTTCAGTGAGAGTGATAATTTTGAAGTCATAGTTAATAGTTTGCAAATATGTACTAAAATGAGAGAGCTTATTTTGTAAACTTCGTATATTTAGATTGAGCAGTGAAAATTGAGAGTTTGAATGATATTTTTTGGTTGAATTTTGAAATGATGTGATGTGATGGTAATTACAGACTTTATTACTTATTTGAGGTAATTGGTTAAAGTAGTTGGTGTCAGGATCAATATCATCAAAAGGTTCATGTTCGTCATCATTCAGTTCAAAAGGTGTGAAAAGCATATTTTCAATTTGAGATATGTTAACAGCTTCATTTGTGACTGTGCCAATAAATTCATTATCATCTATAATATTGTTAAAAGCAAAGTTTTCAATATTGCATAGTAAACAAGTGAAGTTTGTATTGACTTTATACCTATTTTCAAGCCCTATGCAATTTGTGTGGTAGGTTCTTTTACACACATTACAATTTGTTTTATAGTTGTGACTTAATAAATTCTTATGGCATTTATCACATTTTTTAACCATTACAACAATGAGAAGGCATTTCTAACATGATTTCATAAACACCCATCAGTACCTCCCATGTGGGAGAAATTAGGTCACTTTGACTGGTGAGAAATGAGGTCAGGCTCACTTTGACTACAAGAAGATGAGTGTTTTGAATTTGAGAAAGATAGAACATCACACAGTTTGTATTTTCCTCAAGGATATGACTAATACCACTAGGATTCACTAAAAGCATCTTTACAACAAAAGGTAAGATACTACAAATGATGTGAAAACCTATTTTAGTGAGGTGAATTGATGCAGTCAATAGTTTGAGCTCAGACATTGTTGGGTGTTGTGTTGACAACTTCTGTGGAGCTGTTTCTCCAACTTGCAATGGAGACATTCAGATCAGCATGGCTTGAAGCTTGGTCTTCTTGGGAAGTATTTGTAGCTGAAGGTGTTGTGTAGTATTGTAGTTTGCTGAGATCAACTATTTTGATCTTTTCTGATGTTTTTTGTCTCTTGATGAACACAGAGCCATCCTGGGTGAAAGCAGTATAAATACCCTTCTCTTTCACCAGTTCTCTGCATTTTCTGTAGATGTCAAAGTTCTCTTTTGTCAGATCTTCATTTATGTAGATCCTGTCTTTGTATCCTTTCAGATTTGTGCGTGCCCTGTATATTTCACGCTTATCCCATATGTTGTTGAACTTTATGAGCACTTTTCTTGGGCCAGTGTTTCCCACCTTTTTGATACCAAGTCTCTGGACAGATGCAATGTGCTCACTTTTCACATTCAATTTCAAGGCAACTTTGAAAAGTTCTTGTATTTTAGGAGATAAATTTTCTTTCTCCTCTTCTGGGACACCCACAATTTGTAGGTTATAACGCTTGTTTTCTTTTTCAGTTGTCTCTGTTCTTTTTTGAATGGAGTCCATCTTTTCTTCAAGTTGTGCAACCCTGGTTTTCAACCTGCTATTTTCAGCTTCAGCATGGTTTACTCTGCCTGTGAGGACATTGACTTGTTGAGTTAGAGTAGAAATTGTTTTTCTAGTGATTTCAGCCTGTTTTCTTTCATATACGTCACTAGCCATGTACTCACTCATCCAAAGGAAGAATGTGTTCTTGTCCAGAGTGCCCATTGTTTCTGTTCAAGGTCATACCTTACTAACAGAAAGCAGTGTGTTAAAGTGGGCAACCACAGGTCTACACTTAAATTAATCAGATATGGGGTCACACAAGGATTGGTCCTAGGTCCAATTCTCTTTACCATTTACATGTCTCCCTTGACTGACATCCTGGCAAAATATGGTTTAGACTATCACATATATGCGGATGACACACAAATCAACACCCCAATAGACCATACCTCAGGTAAAAAAAGTGCTATTAGCGTTAATAATCTTGAAAACTGCATCAATGAAGTCAGAGCATTTTCTCATCTCAATCAAAATGAAATTAAATGTTTGTAAGACTGAAATGCTTCTGTTCTGACAGATCTGCTGCCTTGTCTGACAACATCTCACACCTAACTGTCAAAGTTGGTGAAGAGGTCATCTCGCCTGTTGACAAGGTCACTGACCTTGGTATCACATTTGATTGTTACATGAACATGAAGCAACAGATAAGGAACATGTGCAAGAAGGACTATTATCATATTAGAAATTTGGCAGCTGTCAGACAATGTCTAGACGAGAAAACTGCTGTAACACTTATCCATGCTTTTGTCACATCAACCTTGGACTATGGAAATGGCCTCTTGGCTGGCCTTCCAAAATCCGAGATCAAAAAGCTCCAATATCTTCAAAACGCTGCTGCTCGTGTGGTAGGAAAAATCAGGAAATTTGATCATATATCTGGAAAACTAAGGGATCTCCACTGGCTACCTGTCTAGGCAAGAATTAATTTTAAAATACTTTTAATAACTTGGAAGGCCCTAAACGGTAAGGCACCGCCCTACCTGTGTGAAATACTCCAGGTGAATCAAGAGCAGACTTGAGCACATGATGACTTTGACCAATCAAAATGCACGTTCCATATAAAATTTGGCCTCAACTTGTTATCTCGATCCTCATTGGCTAACATTTCTATGTTATTAAAATGGCAGCCTCCTTGATAACATGTATATTTATTCTATGCCTATGGTTTTACACTTGCATATCTTGGAATGTTCCAGAAATTATGTTTCTGACTTCATGCAGACAGATCCTTTGACCTTTTGTTTGCAAGTTATATACAGATTGCATAATATCAGGGACGTCGGGGGAATTGATCCTTTGATCCTTGGTTGCTGGTAACATATGCTATGCATTATCAATCAGGGGACATATGAGAATGATCCTATGGTCTTGGCAGTGATCAGATCCCATCCTTATAGCTAACACAACTAGTCTCATTATTGTTGCTATCTTTACCTGTATGTAAATATACTTTAAACCTGGAAGATCTCATGACCTACATTTGAACCATCTGCTCAAAATAACCTCTGACTTAGCTGATTCTGGTATTGAGTGTTGTATACTCTGTAAAGTTAATATTTATGCAGCAGTGTCACCCTCCATGAAAAAACTGATGTAAGATGAAGTCAAAAACAATCTGGGAAGAAATGACCATATGTGTGGTGTCATACAAGGCAGACAGCAGACTGTCGTTATCTATATTCCGGCCACTGGCATGGGGATGGGGCAGGTGTCTTGATATTTAACAGTATCTATTATTTAGATCTGAGAGCAGAGGTAAGTGC
Organism: Amphiduros pacificus; assembly: GCA_949316495.1. Lineage (NCBI taxonomy): Eukaryota > Metazoa > Annelida > Polychaeta > Phyllodocida > Hesionidae > Amphiduros > Amphiduros pacificus. Next base: position 65,454,791 of record OX439001.1, read on the forward strand.
AGTTAATAGTCTGCAGCACAGAGAAAAAGATCTATAAGGTCAGATATCAACCAGTGCAATGTACACAGCTTAAGGAATAAGTAGCCATGTATGTTTAAAAAAAAATATTTTTATTGCATTTTATATACATATACATATACAGGTCAAAGTTTGAACATCAAATTAGATATAGAAAACTCTATAATAATTACAAGTAATCAAGGACTCTTTCCCATCTGCTTAAAAATATATTCAAACTATTATTTGCTTTGCAGATATATTGCAGCCATGTATGTTTTTATTGTTGACACCACAGATTATCACAGTACCGTTTGTGACATTTGTCAAAAGGTATCTAATTTACTGAGAAAATCATTTGTGATAACTGTAGTCAACTGTGAAAGCCCCGAAACCTAGATGGTGGAAAGTTGATTGAAGATTGCGTCAAAATCTCTTTAAGGGCCACATATCTGATGATGTTTGTTCACATATTATGGCATGCAATCAGTTCATTTGTCATGGCATGCAATCTGTTCATTTTTCATGGCATGCAATCAACTCAAATATTTTAGGGCATCTGGTTACCCCCTGATTTGGCTCAGTACTTGGTTTGCATGTACCATTGGCCACCTTGAATGTGAAGTCCTGCAGAAAACATACTGTGAAGAGAAATATTTCTGTCTTTGCAAGCTGTTCACCCAAGCAAACTCTTTTTCCTGTTGAAAATGGTAGAAAGGCCTCATGTCTTATAATTTTGTTGTCTTTATCCAGCCATCTATCTGGGTTGAATTCGTGTGGCTTGTTCCACACCTTTGGGTCCATGTGACAGGCATAGATATTTGCCAGGACAAGAGAGCCTTGTGGAATCTGGAAGCCATTAAGCTCTGTATCTTGACTGGCTACGTGTGGGAGTCCCCCTGCAGCTGTAAATAAATTATTGTTATAAGTATCAGCCATTAGAGAGGTTATAAGTATCAGCCATTAGAGAGGTAAGACTCGATTAAATATAACTGAAACCAGTATCACTTCTGTGATACTGAAACCAGTATCACTTCTGTGATACTGATTCAGTATCATACAAATAATAAAGATATTGTGATAATGCCAACGAATTTAGAATATAGATTTAATGGTTAATCTTTCATGACAATGCAAAGTATTGTAACAACACTAGAAAAAAAAACACTTGAATTATATCTTATCTCATCATTTTGTATTAGTTATTCCTTGAATCCCCCCCAAATCAATCTACAAATAAACTGCCTTGATCACAAGCTGAACATTAAGTGATAAAGGATTAAAAACTGTTACTTTCCATTCAAAAGAAGTTTAATGTATAATTTCAACTTTTAAGTGGAAGGGCCTACCATTTGAAAGGACAAGTCGTAACAGATTGATGTTTAGTGCAAATTGTAAATATTTATTCATCAAATATTGCAATGTAAACACACTAATGAAAAGTCTATGTACATAAACAAAATGTTTTGTTCATTGCTTCTGGTAATAAATCACTATGTAAGATGTGATACATATGAAGGCATTCATAGTCGAGCTGTAAAAAAAAACCATTGAATTTCTCAAGATATGTTACATTTGTTTCTTAAAATCCAATGATATGTTTCAAATTGATGTTTCTGTCCGAGATTAATAACACATCATATAATTATGGTGAACAAAAATGCAACTTTTAAAAATAATTTTATTCGCAACAATGCAATACAAAATTTAAGAAATCAAGGCTATTTTGACATATTTCTTAGGTGATGATCAGATTTGTTCATATATAATGGCATGCAATCAGTTCATATATAATGGCATGCAATCAGTTCATATATAATGGCATGCAATCAGTTCATATATAATGGCATGCAATCTGTTCATACATAATGGCATGCAATCTGTTCATATTTCATGACATACAATCAGTTCATTTGTCATGGCATGCAATCAGTTTATATATTTTGGGGCATCTGGTTACGCCCTGATTTGGCTCAGTACTTGGTTTGCATGTACCATTGGCCACCTTGAATGTAAAGTCCTGCAGAAAACATACTGTGAAGAGAAATATTTCTGTCTTTGCAAGCTGTTCACCCAAGCAAACTCTTTTTCCTGTTGAAAATGGTAGAAAGGCCTCATGTCTTATAATTTTGTTGTCTTTATCCAGCCATCTATCTGGGTTGAATTCATGCGGCTTGTTCCACACCTTTGGGTCCATGTGACAGGCATAGATATTTGCCAGGACAAGAGAGCCTTGTGGAATCTGGAAGCCATTAAGCTCTGTATCTTGATTAGCTACGTGTGGGATTGACGAGGAAGCTGTTAATTACATCAACGAATAGAATATTTGAATTAGAAGAAAAACATACTTAAATCATACTTCAAGTCATACAATTCCACGAATATGTGCATCTGAGAATACAAGATCAATTGATTTGTTTTAACTATTCTAACATTGTCTAAAGGGTTTAAGTACAAAGTGTGCACAGTCATGTCATAGAGGCCTTATTAATGCAATTGGAACTAGACGGTCCTAACCTTCAGGGAAACTGATCAGGAATCTTTAATTTGTTTGATGATTGAAACTATGTCTCGAGGTATATGTCAAGCAGTCATGATATATCTTGAATTTAAAACCAAAATACTTGAACAGGATGTTCCTGCTTGTATATGTTGTTTGAAATCTTCATTATACATTCAGCATTGATTTGTGAGAATAAGAATAAGAATAAGAAGTGTATTTATTTGCAATCTAAAGATTGAAGAATTACAATAAAATGTGCTACAGCTAATTTACAATAAGTTTGGTAATAAAAAAAAAAAAAAAAAAAAAAAAAAAAAAAAAAAAATGTTACAAGGTTATAGTGTGATACAAAATAATGGTAACTAGATAGTGGTGAGATTACATTATATACACATTATCAGGATCATCATAATCAATCTTTTCTTGTAGGTTGTTGAGGGCATATATTACAAAGCTTCCTTGTGTGCGGTTAACTCTTGTCTTTGGTAGTTCATATGGATATTGAGATCTGAGTTCATAGCATGGTGGCACTTTATTTGGAAGCAGGTGGTTAAGTTTGTGATCAGGGTTCATCATCTTTCTAAAGTATGATTTGCACAAGTTTTGCCTTCGTTCACACAAACTTTCCAGGTTCCCTTCAAGTAGGGCATCTACATATTCCAGTCTGGGATAAATAATTTTCATGGCACGCTTCTGTATCAATTCTATGTCATCTGTTAGGCCTTGGGTGAGTCCAGGGTGCCAGACCTGACAGGCATATTCCAGCACTGATCGAATATGACATATGTACACCATCCTGAGGTGCTCTGGTGGGGCCTTACATCTACGGAGGACTGTCAGAAAATGTAAGCGCTGGCTTGCCTTTTTGGTGATAAGGCTTACATGGCTGTCCCATTTGAGAACATTGGATACTATGATTCCAAGCAGCTTTGCAGTGTCTACACGTGCTATTGTCTCGTTTCCAAGTTGTAATGGTTCCAAAACTGGGGGTATGGTTGAGAAACAGATAACACTTTCCTTGGTCTTTGTGGGATTGATCTGACCATCATTTGTATCTGTCCAACCTTCAAGGCTGTTCATTGCTACCTGCATTTTGCTTCCTGTCTCTATATATTTATTGCCTATTTCTACTACTGTTGTATCGTCCACAAATTTAATACCTTCGCATGGTTGGTTGAATTGAAGGTCGTTATTCATTACTAGGAACAAGAGCGGTCCTAGTTTGGTCCCTTGGGGTACTCCGCCATTTATTGTGACCCATTCTGACAGTATATCACCTATCTTTACTCTCTGTTGCCGATGGTACAAGAAAGATGAAATCCATTCACAAAGGAAGGTTGGTACTCCTAGATCTTTAAGCTTTCTTATAACAATGTTGTGGTTTATTAGGTCGAAGGCTTTGCGAAAGTCAATCAAAACAATTCTGACATAGGCTCCTAATTCATCAGTGGCAGTATAAGCTTTGTGCATTAAATAAACTAGCGCATCTACAGTAGAAGATCCTGGAAGGGCTCCAAACTGGTTCCAGTATAACTGAGGCTTCACAATGTCAATCACCCACTTGCATACAAAGCCCTCAGCTAGCTTTGAAAGATTTGGGGTCAGGCTGATGGGGCGTAGGTCAGTTTGTATGGACTTGGGTGGGCTGACTTTTGGGATTGAGCAAACATCAGCTGACTTCCATAGCATTGGAACATGCCTTTGACGGAGGGATGAGTTTATGATTGCTGCAACTGGACCCGATAGAATAGTGCAGAAATCCCGTAGGATCCGTAGGATTTGTGTTTTGTAAACGTTGAAAATATAAAAATAATGACTACTTTATAGAGAAATCAAGATGAAATCTTCATATCGGGGTTCTGTTTAAGCGATATTCCAGTCAGATCAAAGATAATTAAATTCTGTTTGCAAACGTAGAAACTATAAAAATAATATTAATAATTTTAGACAGAAAAGCAAGATGAAATCGTCATATTGGGTGATTTTCGGCGCTCAAAGAAAATATAACATAGAGGCTCCAATCCTGATGATTTCAAGATTTAATGATGGATATAAATTCCGAGTAAGTTGATGTTTAAGCTTATATTGCCTAAACTGAGGGAATGCATACATCTAAATAGGCCGTTTACATGTGTGCACTGGAATGATCATGATTTTGATAATATAGAGGGCGCCACACCCTGGTGACCCCACAAGAATTGGTAGACGATGCTTGTCCAAATGTCTATATTACTCAATGTATATGGGACAGTTATTAGCGTCTACTGGTGTGGAAATTTGTATATCACTTTTATCAAACATCTCACGGATGGTCTGGCAATAACAACAATTATGTGCATCAAGAGGCGAAGAATATCATTCAGCGATGATTTAACAGATCTTTATGATTTTAATAGACCAAGACCTAGCGCATTGCAAGAAATATATTCTCTCATAGCTTTGATAATGTTGGTCTGATATATGTCAATATATGCCTATCCTCTCTGAGAAAGTTAGGCGTAATAAGCCGTGGACATTGTTGTGTTTTGGCTTACATTGGCGTATTTTTCCATCAGTTTGTCTATTGGTAAAAGCTTAACACCATTACGTTCCACAATAGAGGTCTTAATGAATACTGCACAGAACTAGGCGCTTTCAGCAAAACACAATAATCATGGCAGGTCTATTTTGGTTGATTTAAAGGAAGACAGTTTGTTTGTATCACAATTTCATGACCACATATTATTTAAGCATACTCAAACCTGTAAAATTTGCCTGTGATCTTCGTGATTTCATGAAAGTAGATTTAAGAGATATTGAGGCAAGTTTCAACTTACATCCTGCCATCTTGGTGTTCGTGCATTCAAAGTTGGTTTTTCACAATCACATTTTATTTTGCCCCAACACGATACCATTGAGTACACACCTGATACCAAACCCTTCACCTTTTAATCCCCATACTGGATTGTGATTCAAGTGTTGCCATATTAAAGTCATATATATTGAAATGATAATTTCCAAGAGACGAAACAACAGATGATGTATGTTAGTTTCCGAAAATACAAGGGCGGTGTCATTCAAAATAACGTAAAAACTGTAGTTTTACATCGATTGAAAGAATTGAAAAACACAGAAGTGTCAAAGGAACAAGTGAGCTTTCTGTAAACACGAATTGTGATATAAAAGTTATTATTAACCTACCTGTGCTGGCTATGCGCTGCACCTCCAATAGAGTGGCTTCAACATATGGAAGTTTGCGTCTGTCATCTAACCTGGGACTCCTACTTCCAACTACCTGATCACAATAAGAAACACACTGATGTAAAGGCTTACTGACACACACACAATAAGAAACACGCTGATGTAAAGACTTACTGACACACACGGGCTGTACGGCTACTAACCTGGGACTCCTACTTCCAACTACCTGATCACAATAGGAAACACGCTGATGTAAAGACTTACTGACACACACGGGCTGTACGGCTACTAACCTGGGACTCCTACTTCCAACTACCTGATCACAATAGGAAACACGCTGATGTAAAGACTTACTCACACACACGGGCTGTACGGCTACTAACCTGGGACTCCTATTTCCAACTACCTGATCACAATAAGAAACACGCTGATGTAAAGGCTTACTGACACACACGGGCTGTACGACTACTAACCTGGGACTCCTACTTCCAACTACCTGATCACAATAAGAAACACGCTGATGTAAAGACTTACTGACACACACGGGCTGTACTACTACTAACCTGGGACTCCTACTTCCAACTACCTGATCACAATAAGAAACACACTGATGTAAAGGCTTACTCACACACACGGGCTGTACGACTACTAACCTGGGACTCCTACTTCCAACTACCTGATCACAATAGGAAACACGCTGATGTAAAGACTTACTGACACACACGGGCTGTACGACTACTAACCTGGGACTCCTACTTCCAACTACCTGATCACAATAAGAAACACACTGATGTAAAGACTTACTCACACACACGGGCTGTACTACTACTAACCTGGGACTCCTACTTCCAACTACCTGATCACAATAAGAAACACGCTGATGTAAAGACTTACTGACACACGCGGGCTGTACGACTACTAACCTGGGACTCCTACTTCCAACTACCTGATCACAATAAGAAACATGCTGATGTAAAGGCTTACTCACACACACGGGCTGTACGACTACTAACCTGGGACTCCTACTTCCAACTACCTGATCACAATAAGAAACACGCTGATGTAAAGGCTTACTGACACACACGGGCTGTACTACTACTAACCTGGGACTCCTACTTCCAACTACCTGATCACAATAAGAAACATGCTGATGTAAAGGCTTACTCACACACACGGGCTGTACGACTACTAACCTGGGACTCCTACTTCCAACTACCTGATCACAATAAGAAACATGCTGATGTAAAGGCTTACTCACACACACGGGCTGTACGACTACTAACCTGGGACTCCTACTTCCAACTACCTGATCACAATAAGAAACACGCTGATGTAAAGGCTTACTCACACACACGGGCTGTACGACTACTAACCTGGGACTCCTACTTCCAACTACCTGATCACAATAAGAAACACGCTGATGTAAAGGCTTACTCACACACACGGGCTGTACGGCTACTAACCTGGGACTCCTACTTCCAACTACCTGATCACAATAAGAAACACTCTGATGTAAAGGCTTACTCACACACACGGGCTGTACGGCTACTAACCTGGGACTCCTACTTCCAACTACCTGATCACAATAGGAAACACGCTGATGTAAAGGCTTACTCACACACACGGGCTGTACGGCTACTAACCTGGGACTCCTACTTCCAACTACCTGATCACAATAAGAAACACGCTGATGTAAAGGCTTACTCACACACACGGGCTGTACGGCTACTAACCTGGGACTCCTACTTCCAACTACCTGATCACAATAAGAAACACGCTGATGTAAAGGCTTACTCACACACACGGGCTGTACGGCTACTAACCTGGGACTCCTATTTCCAACTACCTGATCACAATAAGAAACACGCTGATGTAAAGGCTTACTGACACACACGGGCTGTACGACTACTAACCTGGGACTCCTACTTCCAACTACCTGATCACAATAAGAAACACGCTGATGTAAAGACTTACTGACACACACGGGCTGTACTACTACTAACCTGGGACTCCTACTTCCAACTACCTGATCACAATAAGAAACACACTGATGTAAAGGCTTACTGACACACACGGGCTGTACTACTACTAACCTGGGACTCCTACTTCCAACTACCTGATCACAATAAGAAACACGCTGATGTAAAGACTTACTGACACACGCGGGCTGTATGACTACTTACATTTCTAAATGTCTTTTAAACCTTTTACAGAAGGTGAGGACTGTCAGGGTTGAACGAAAAAATAATATTGCTTTTCACATAATATTTAGTATCTATATTTAATCTAGAGGAACAAACAGAAAGACAAGGTGTCTTGGGTCATCTCAGCATATTATATATTAGCATGTGAATTGATAGCATCATTGTCTACAGATTTCAGACCTCTTGTATTTCCGCCTTGCACTTGGCTTGTATTTCAGGGTGAAGTATCATATAGAGAAGGACCCACTGCAGTGTTGTGCTGGTAGTTTCCGTCCCAGCTATAAACAAGTCCATTATCATTCTGAAGAAGTCAGACTCTGAAATGATTGATTAATATCATGGTATCCTGTTTGTAAGGTATGAACTATTATGTTGTTAAAGTATATGAAATTAATCAAAATAATAGGATAAAAATTTGTAATTGTTATTTAAAATTTTTGGTGCAGGTTAATCAAGATTGTCATCACAAATAATTTATGTTTTTCATGTGATGATTAACATGTTATAATGTAAATGAATGATATTAGACAATTCAATTGTAAACCTCATATACAATAATGGTGTATCACACTCAAGTAAATCAAATTCTCTATAAATAAAGTTATTAAAACCATGTTTTCTTGCATACCAGATATTCTGCAGTTTTCCATTTGCTTCTCTTCATTTTGAATAAACAAATCAATGAAATCTCTGATATTATCCCCATCATAGGTCTCTCTGTGTTCCGCTATACTTCTTGCCAGGAAATGTTGTATACTTGACATGGTTTTTTTCCCTTTTCTTACCAAAGGCTGCAAATAATAATAATATAATAATAATAATAATAATAATAATAATAATAATAATAATAATAATAATAATAATAATAATAATAATAATAAAAATAAAAATAATAATAATAATAATAATAATAATAATAATAATAATAATAATAATAATAATAATAATAATAATAATAATAATAATAATAATAATAATAATAATAATAATAATGATAATAATATATCTGATTTATATATAACATAATTAAATTGTACTTTAAAGATTAATTAGCATTTGCTGGGTCAAAAGCATTCATAATTTTGAGAACAAGAAAAAATGTGTTTCTGTGTACTTCTTTTGAAAGCGTCTGAAATTTTATGTTACCGTTTATATGCTATTCGCTGACCACAAATACATAACAGATATGATTAAACATATTGATATACAACTCACCAATTTTTCGACCAAAAACATTGGAAGTCGTATGAATGACGTTGGGTTAATTAGAGAAGCTTTTTGGACGAAGCTTGACAATTGTTTCATCAAGAATTTAAAATTTTCATCATCATACGAAAATCTGAAAATTTAGATATGAAATTATATTTAGCATATGTATATACAAATTGTTAAATTGGCATTTTTTTTATTAAATATAATATTTCCTGAATTAATTATCAGCCACCAAGTATCATTCTAATCATCCCCATGTGTTAAGAAAATATATTTACATATTCAATTAGTTCTACATATTACAGAATAGGGAGACAATATTTAACTTACCTGTTACCAAAAACTACAGAGCAGATCACATTGGAAGTGGCGTGAGGCATGATCTCATTTACAGTGAAAGCTTTCTCTCCCGTCTTCCCAAACAGGTCGACGACGGCCTTTGCCTCCTCGACTACTCGCTCCTCCAGGGAGGACTTGCCCAGCCCAAAGTCCTTCAAGGAAATTAATGCAAATCGGCGAAATGCACTCCACTCATGACCCCATATAAGACCTTGATGTGTGAATGATATGACATATATAAGGAGCATATTAACGTTTGTAATTAGTAAAACATAAATGTGTTGTCATGTGCAATTTTCCTTTGATTTCTAAAATATGTTAATACTCAACAAAATGGACTTGTTCCTAACGATTCAAAGGAGTTAAAGAATAGGTAAAGATATAATGCTAATATATTGTATATCACAGGCCACGGGCCGTGGCGCAGTTGGTTAGAGCGCCAGCTTACTAGCACCAGTTCCTCTGTGGTGATCCAAAGGTCGTGGGTTCGATCCCCGGCCATGCCGAGATTGAACTCATAATTCAATTTCCCATATGAGCTGAGGCCCGTGCCAAAGGGTTAACCCGTTGTCCTTGTAAATCTGTGACCGGGTGGGTTGTCATGTCAAGGACCTGCGACATGACAATTCAGTGAGGCAGCACTATATCTGCTACAAGTAGGTCTCATCACGAAATGACTTAAATAATGTTGAAAGTGATGTAAAACCCCAAACAAACAAACAAATATTGTATATCACAACCTTGTCGGGTGGACTAAATTTCATTTTCATGTATCACAACTTGTTATTATTGAATTATTATTATCAATTACCTGTCTATTTGTACGTATGACTCTTACCTTTGTATCCATTTATAACACGAATTCCAGTCATCCATTTTGGCCTTTCACTGAACACATCTGCCTTCTTGACAAACGCTTCTCTTATGGCTTGGGTACTGTTTAAGAGGATCATACATCTGGATCCAATAGACAACCTTATAATATCTCCCAAGTCTCCGCAATGTTTCAACATCCTTGCATGGAAGGTTTTATTTTGAGTAAAAGCTAACATATGTCCGATGAAAGGTAAATATCCTGGAATGGCCGGGGGCAAATTAGTGTACTTGCCGAAATCTGGTCTTTGAACGTACCAAAGACATAATAGAAATACCACCAAAAACACAAGCACTGTCAACAGATCCATATTGGTCGCTATTCAATCAAAAACAGAAAACGTGCCTCTTCTATAGCCTTATTTAATCTGCAATCAAATAAAATGTCAAAAAGTCATGAAGTGATCACAACAACATAATAAGTATTATTGCAGTAACAGAAAAATAAGTGAGTAGTCTGCTTTTGGCATTCTGATCATTGTATTCCTGTACTATAACAATATTGTGTCAATACTCACTGAGCCTGCATACGTGTATATTCCAGATCACATAAATGCGATGTTATTTGATCATATAAAACACTGAATAATTATAAATTTCACTTTTATGATGTGTTGATGCTGGTACGTGATACACATTTCCTTAAGATATGGCTCATAACATTATTATAATCCACAAATTATATGGAAATTATTTGTCCAAATTTGATTTAAGTAATAACAACTAAATGATCCACAGCATGTGTATTTGGTGCACAAGTCTTACCTGCACAGGTCTCTGTATGTAGTCTGTCAAGTGTGCACTACATCCAGTCTTATATAAATGGTAACCGTCAGCCCAGGTTCAAGATATATGCCGGACAAAGTTAGGGTGCATGACCAAATAAACAGAAACTATCTGGATGGCGTCCAAATGTCAGAATATGTGCCGCTTTCAGAGCACTTCAAACATGGATAGACAAATAGCGGCGATTTCACTTTTTTAATTATATTAACATGAGCATCATTACTTTATCTGATTATACATGTTGACTTTATTTGGTGACGGTAAATAAACACACGCATGAAGGAAACTGGAACCCAGACCTTTTATTAGGAATAAAATACGTCCCTGACCTGTCACGTTTATTATGACATATTTTCCCACATATCTATCCTCAATTCCGATATATGTATGTCATCAAGGTAAAATTTGCTGATAAATATATCCACACTGACTTTGAGTAAGTGCGTGAGACATACCTTCTATCACACCACAACCTGAAAAATGTTGAAACAATCAATCAGCAACTCTGCAATATAAGATATATAGCCAACTGCAATATAAGATAAATAGCCAACTGCAATATAAGATAAATAGCAAACTGTAATATAAGATATATAGCCAACTGTAATATAAGATAAATAGCAAACTGTAATATAAGATAAATAGCAAACTGTAATATGAGATAAATAGCAAACTGCAATATAAGATAAATAGCAAACTGTAATATAAGATAAATAGCAAACTGTACTATAAGATAAATAGCCAACTGTAATATAAGATAAATAGCAAACTGTAATATAAGATAAATAGCAAACTGTAATATGAGATAAATAGCAAACTGCAATATAAGATAAATAGCAAACTGTAATATGAGATAAATAGCAAACTGTAATATAAGATAAATAGCAAACTGTAATATGAGATAAATAGCAAACTGGAATATAAGATAAATAGCAAACTGCAATATAAGATAAATAGCAAACTGTAATATAAGATAAATAGCAAACTGTAATATAAGATAAATAGCAAACTGTAATATAAGATAAATAGCAAACTGTAATATAAGATAAATAGCAAACTGTAATATAAGATAAAAAGCAAACTGTACTATAAGATAAATAGCAAACTGCAAGATAAATAGCAAACTGTAATATGAGATAAATAGCAAACTGGAATATAAGATAAATAGCAAACTGTAATATAAGATAAATAGCAAACTGTAATATAAGATAAATAGCAAACTGTAATATGAGATAAATAGCAAACTGGAATATAAGATAAATAGCAAACTGTAATATAAGATAAATAGCAAACTGTAATATAAGATAAATAGCAAACTGTAATATAAGATAAATAGCAAACTGTAATATAAGATAAATAGCAAACTGGAATATAAGATAAATAGCAAACTGGAATATAAGATAAATAGCAAACTGTAATATAAGATAAATAGCAAACTGTAATATAAGATAAATAGCAAACTGTAATATGAGATAAATAGCAAACTGTAATATGAGATAAATAGCAAACTGGAATATAAGATAAATAGCAAACTGGAATATAAGATAAATAGCAAACTGTAATATAAGATAAATAGCAAACTGTAATATAAGATAAATAGCGAATTGGAATATAAAATAAATGGAACTGAATAATGAATGAAGCATGACCAAAAGAAATATTAAAACATATTAAAGTGCAATAAGTCGTGAATGTTAGATTTATAAAACAGGCTAATTAAGTAGTAAAGGATATAGTTTTTGAAATATTGTAAGAAGTGGCAGATACCAAATGTCTACACTATTATCTAAATTCGATATTATAGACCAAGATGTCTTTCTTTCTTTCCATAAATCTTCAAAGTATTTGTAAATGACTATTGTACGATATTAAATATTGGGTCATAATTCTTCGATTGATATTATGGTTTCCATAGTGATGTTCTCTAAGAAAGGGAGTATAAATATCATGATTAATGAAAATCTCTATTATCAAAGATAACCTTCCATATTTACGTGCAATGTTCATAAATTGTGAGATCCCAATCTGAAACAAGCCGGATGTGATCTAAATCACAAAATCTGATTAGACATCCCTTACATTCATCATCACACGTCTGTAGAACTTTCTATCAAACAGTATTAACTGAATCAAACATATAGGAATTGAATAATAGAGTTAATGTGTGTAGTCGTGATCCAGGGGACTTTCATAGGTTTCTGTTCTATGAATGACCTTTCCCCATTGGACCTCGTCTTCCTCACATTTCATAATCAGATTGACAACGTTTGTGGAAAACTCCTTTCTGGTGCAGGGTTTAAACTAACAGCAATTGGGTTTGGAGACGAAGATACTACTTAATAAGCCACGAAGATCCCTTTTTAATGGTATCATGTATAAACGTCCTCTCTGTCTTAAACATATTGTCAAGGAGGATGTCATGTTGCTGAGACAGCCAAATAAAGTATAAAACTAAGTAAACAGCGTGTGTGTTGTTGATGTTGAATTTCTAGAAAACTCATGTTTATATTTCAGTTGGCAGTGTAAAATGTAAAAACCGAAATAGGTGGCTCTTTCCCGGGTTACAACTTAATTGTTGACATAACTACACAAGGTCATAATATCTGCCGCTAAGGGTTATAATATCTGCCGCTTTTGTCCTATGAATATCGTAATATATGCCAGTCAGGATCCATGCTTTACCGCTTAGATAATAATAGGATAATAGGTTACTTAATTAAGAGTAATCGATACAGGATTATGAAATTATTTATCACACACCAAATCTAAAATAGTTTGATTAATACTGAAATTATAGTTATATTCAATAATGTCACGTAACAGCAAATGAAGTCCAGTCTCGTCCCAGACTCAACATGAAGCCTAGCAATGCTGGGTCCATAGTCTCGTCCAAGACTCAACATGCAGCCTAGCCATGCTGGGTCCATAGTCTCGTCCCAGACCCAAGTCATAATCCTACTTGGAGGGATGAGATGAAACCCAGCCAACATGAAGCCTAGCCATGCTGGGTCCATAGTCTCGTCCCAGACCCAAGTCATGATCCTACTTGGAGGGATGAGATGAAACCCAGCCAACATGAAGCCTAGCAATGCTGGGTCCATAGTCTCGTCCCAGACCCAAGTCACGATCCTACTTGGGGGGATGAGATGAAACCCAGTCAACATGAAGCCTAGCCATGCTGGGTCCATAGTCTCGTCCTAGACTCAACATGAAGCCTAGCCATGCTGGGTCCATAGTCTCGTCCCAGACCCAAGTCATGATCCTACGTGGAGGGATGAGATGAAACCCAGCCAACATGAAGCCTAGCCATGCTGGGTCCATAGTCTCGTCCCAGACCCAAGTCATGATCCTACTTGGAGGGATGAGATGAAACCCAGCCAACATGAAGCCTAGCAATGCTGGGTCCATAGTCTCGTCCCAGACCCAAGTCATAATCCTACTTGGAGGGATGAGATGAAACCCAGTCACCATGAAGCCTAGCCATGCTGGGTCCATAGTCTCGTCCCAGACTCAACATGAAGCCTAGCCATGCTCGGTCCATAGTCTCGTCCCAGACCCAAGTCATAATCCTACTTGGAGGGATGAGATGAAACCCAGCCAACATGAAGCCTTGCCATGCTGGGTCCATAGTCTCGTCCCAGACCCAAGTCATAATCCTACTTGGAGGGATGAGATGAAACCCAGTCAACATGAAGCCTAGCCATGCTGGGTCCATAGTCTCGTCCCAGACTCAACATGAAGCCTAGCAATGCTGGGTCCATAGTGTCGTCCCAGACCCAAGTCATAATCCTACGTGGAGGGATGAGATGAAACCCAGCCAACATGAAGCCTAGCCATGCTGGGTCCATAGTCTCGTCCCAGACCCAAGTCATGATCCTACTTGGAGGGATGAGATGAAACCCAGTCAACATGAAGCCTAGCAATGCTGGGTCCATAGTCTCGTCCCAGACCCAAGTCATGATCCTACTTGGAGGGATGAGATGAAACCCAGTCACCATGAAGCCTAGCCATGCTGGGTCCATAGTCTCGTCCCAGACTCAACATGAAGCCTAGCCATGCTGGGTCCATAGTCTCGTCCCAGACCCAAGTCATGATCCTACTTGGAGGGATGAGATGAAACCCAGTCACCATGAAGCCTAGCCATGCTGGGTCCATAGTCTCGTCCCAGACTCAACATGAAGCCTAGCCATGCTGGGTCCATAGTCTCGTCCCAGACTCAACATGAAGCCTAGCCATGCTCGGTCCATAGTCTCGTCCCAGACCCAAGTCATGATCCTACTTGGAGGGATGAGATGAAACCCAGCCAACATGAAGCCTAGCAATGCTGGGTCTTTGTAGTATCGATGTATATCATAATCACCAATTTTACTCGTCATGCCTTGAAATTAAACATATTTGAACCAGAATCCATGATTATAGATTTTAACCGCCATATAGAGTCACATGTTCGAAAATCATTTTGAAAGATTTTAGATTGATAAGATACAGGATATCGATATATCCAATTTTTTAAAGTTTATCTTCCTTTTTGGCACAAGGTTCCTGCGAAATGGACGGTAAAAGCACGGTAAAAGTAGTCATAGTCTGATATTGAGCAACTCAGCAATAATAATTTTACGTATATTACTCCTTTCAATATAATTATTTCCCTTTTTTTACGTTTCTTGCTTTTAACCTCAGGATATATTACATAGATTTAACGTTTATAATGGAAACATTTTCCTTCTCTTTTTTGGTAGACTTTTATCGACTGGAAAAGAAAATTGTTATTTAATCCTCTATCATTTGATAATTTTGTCTGATCAAATGGGAAAGATTTACATAAAAGGATATACTTGCTTGTACAGGTATCACAGCCGGGAAAATATCACAATTTCAATTAATAACACAAATCGGATAACTATTCTCATAATCAAAAACCACCAAAGGAAATATTGTGAAAATGGTATCATGTCACCCATATTAAACTAATTAGAGTGAAATAGCAGATACATGTAGTATGATGGTGAATTGGTTCTGCTGTGATGGTCAGCGTGATTGGATGACAATGATTAGTGTGTGGGTCTGATATCTGGGATCATATCAGTCAGTTTGGTTTCATTGAATGTAGCCGGGTTAATTGTATGCTGCAAATAACACCAGCCCCATTACATTCCATTTGTTTTATTTGCAAAATATTTTTGTTGTTGTGATTATTGACTTAAAGCTCAATATAAGGATCATAAGAGGGGCAAGGGCTAATCCGTATAGACGATTTTATCAAACAGATTTAATTTTATCAAACAGATTTAATTTTATCCAACAAAGATCAATTATATCCAACAAAGATCAATTATATCCAACAAAGATCAATTATATCCAACAAAGATTAATTTTATTCAACAAAGATCAATTTTATCCAAAAAGATCAATTTTATTCAACAAAGATCAATTATATCCAACAAAGATCAATTATATCCAACAAAGATCAATTTTATCCAACAAAGATCAATTATATCCAACAAAGATCAATTTTATCCAACAAAGATCAATTTTATTCAACAAAGATCAATTTTATCCAAAAAGATCAATTTTATTCAACAAAGATCAATTATATCCAACAAAGATCAATTATATCCAACAAAGATCAATTTTGTCCAACAAAGATCAATTTTATCCAACAAAGATCAATTTTAATTTAAAAAAATCAATTTTATTAAAATTTTCACATATCCTTTTTATAATCATTTGATAAAAAGAAAGGTGGTTGGTGTCTCCACTCAGCGCCCTGTATGACTAATCTGTATGAGGTATATATTGAGGTATGAGGTATATATTGCTCCTGGAATTTATGAAAGGAAGGCGATGCAGGAGGTGGCCGGGGCAGGATCAGGAGGATGCACTCCTCGGGAACATGGCCAGAGCGGTCAGCCTCTGTAAACACACAATGTCTTATCACTACTCACTAAAACTACAAGGCGAATATTGATAACTCTATCCGGGTCCTCAGGCCGTTACACGATCATCCATTAATTTGTCTTTAATCTCTCTCTAGACCGCACCGATGGCACTAACACACCGTGCACTGTACTCGCGCTTTATCTCTCCACAGGAGCGTCCAGAAATCCCGCCATTTTCAGCTGCGGGCAACAGAAGTTCGTCTGCTCTTAGTCATCCTCTTTGATATCAATATTGTCACGTGATATTTAAGATTACGTCACAAATAATCTGAGAATTTCCAAAACTATGCAAATGCATGTGTATTTTGGTTTCTTTATGTCATAATTACATAGAAATGGATTAGGAGTCCAAGAACCTCTGATAATAGTATAAAAAAGAAAAACAGATACCTCCAAAAATACATGAAACACAAATAAGATTATTTATTCTCAAGAAATGAATTATGTTATATGTGAATTAATCATAATTTAAAGTAATGTAACGATCTGAATTTGTTTTAAAATAATACCATAGATGATTAAGTAAAAATTTCTGAGAACAAAATACCAACTTAACAATGTTTACATGCCGACTTGGAATAAAAATGATAAAGGCAAATCAAACGTAGATCAATTTATCTTCAATGTAACCGCAATCTTAATTAATAATCGATATATGACAACAAGAATCAATACCTTATCTTAATATATTGAAATTCTAAGTATCAACAATTAAAGACAGACACGATCATACAAATAACAAAGTCTGAAATGGTAAACTGTGTATGTTTAGTAGGACGATGATGGATATGAATGGTCCGTCCATGGTTGCCTCGTGTCAGATGCCAATCCTGGCCATGTGAGAAGTGATAAGGAGGCTTGTAGTTCCACTCTCTCCCTTTCACTAACAGTCTGTCCATGCATGGCCAACCAATCATATCAAGGATTTTACATTAATACACGGAATTAAGGAAATTATTAAAAAAATGGTCAGTTAAGGTAAGAAAGCAAGCACATATATTTTTCACACCACAATTTGTATTCTTATTATATTCTCATCGTTTAACCTATCCAAGAAATCTATTTTTCATGAATATCTCCAGATCCATTATACTACAGTGCATATATTGACTATGTAGTTTCAAAATTGCAATAATGTTATCAAACATACACACTTGATATAACTGAGAGTAAAATGCAAGGTGAATGTTGCTGGTGAAACCAATTAGGTGCGGGATTGAAGCCAGTGGCGGGCTTGGCATCCATTAATATCGTCAAGGCGGTGTGATGGTCTGCTTCAAACGAGAATATAACAACCCTTACTATGAGCTTAAACAAATTCCAGCGTTCCAAGATAACTTTGATTGTCAAACGACTGGAGCAAATGTGAAAATAATGTCCCGGAAATGCACATTTGATTTCAAGAGTCTACGAGACCTAGTTTCTATGTGGTATGTGTTGAGCTGAACAGATGTGAAATTTTCCTGACACATTCTGACAGAGTTATATACTCTTCTATTAATTAAGCAGTGTTTAATCTGCCTTTCCTGTAATACATGTCATTCAAATTATTTGCTTTGTAATATAACAACTCACATTGGTACTCTGCATTTTTACCTTGATTGAATTTTAGTGTTAACATATACATAATTGTAACATTCAATCAGTTTTGTTTGATATGTTCTGTAACCTAATTTCCAAGCAGTTTATGACCTATGAATACCTATATCTGTAGCAGTGTGGTATCAACAAGTGCGGATATCATAGTCATATCAGATATAATAGTCCTCTGCTATCTTTTGATGAAAACAAAGTTCAGCAGGCCACCTATTACGTATCGCGATAATGCGTTTGTCTGAAGCTCAGAATAATGGCCAGCGAATATCCGAGCGGAACAGCGGTGTGAAGGGTTGGAACGACAGAAGATATACTCTACATCTAGATTCTAGGGTAATTTCAGATTTCATAGAGCTAGTACAATACACAGCTGTTTACTTGTTATAGACATTGGCGAATCTCACAAGGTAGTTATATATTGGTGAAGACCTATACTCTACCAGTTTGAATTGTTACGTTAAATAGTGTTCTTGATCAAAATCTGCTTTCAGAATCGTTTCCAAAACATTTTGTTTAAGCAGAAAAGAACTTTCGTGGGTCCCTATTTATGAAGCACAACTTTAAGCTCTAATTATTATTGAAATGCAACTTTATTTTTTTAAATGTATTTTAAAAATAAAATCGAAATGAATGCCCGTTTAGTCAATACAAGTACAAAACAATATTTACAGAAATACATCCATAGTCTTTGTCTTTTCTCAATATATTGTAATATTAAACGATCTTATTCAATGCAATACAAATAACGGATCAATAGGACATACATGGTATATGAACAACAGATTTAATTACTTCTTCACGAATGTAATATAATGTAACAGTTTGCGCACACATTATGATACTGAGGGTAATTTGTTTGCCATCGTCTGCTTATTATGATTTGGAGATCAACATTGATGATGCAAGATATGTTATTTTGTGTTCCCCGTGTTTCTTGTCTAAGTTTATCCATAGAATAGAGATCACAGGGATCAGGACATCAGAAGCAAATCTTAGTAGACCGAGTTTGACCTAGGTATGTTACTCTAAGGTTTGCACCTCAAGGTTTGACTCTAAGGTTTGCACCTCAGGGTTTGACTCTAAGGTTTGCACCTCAAGGTTTGACTCTCCTTTTCTACCAACTCATAAAGCGGCATCCATTGGCACCTACTTTTTAGAATTAACAGAAATAAAAAAATAAATAAAAAATCAACTTGAGTGTCCCAGGTTCATGTACCTGTCCTATGTTTTACTTGATCTTAAACCGTTTCCCAATAAGATTGAAAGAACACGAAGACGATAGAATGGCGTGACCTACAAACCTCACATTTGCAAGACACATTTTTGGCGACGGGTCCTTTTTGAAAAATATAGGTGAGCGTAAGGTGCAAAACTGATTTTCCATCATGTTATTGTTTTAAAATTCTGAAAAAGCTTATATGTTAATTGACAAAGTGAAAAAATATAAATCAAAACGGGGGAGGTACTCTTTTCATGGATATGATCGAATAGTTGCTAATAGTTAGACGTACACATATCCAGGATAGAATTATGTGGTCAAAATCTTCTAGGATTTGGCAGTGTTCCCAAATACCCTTTAAGCTTATAAATTCTTTCAGATTGATAGCGGCATATTTGGTCCAAACTCTTGATTTGGTCCTTTAATTTATATGCCAAATTGTGTAATAAATGATAAAGATGATATTAAGGTAATAAATCAAAGTATAGAGGAGGTGCTGATAATAAACCCCTTTCCTCCCACTTTAATTCACATAAACAATAGATTTACGCCTGACCAATGTTGTATATTGTCCGCTGGCAGTGGTAAGGTAATGCTGGCAGATAACCTACAGATTAGAAAGGGATGATATGTGAGGCAGAGGAAATATTGATAAATGCCCTGGAGATTATGTAACTGTACATGTGGCTATCTCGCCAAGTGTGTGATTTGGCAGAGAACTCAACCAGCATATCCCAGGCTTTGTCACTGACACTTCAGGGTTGTTCTCCATGCAAAGGCAACAAGTTGAAAACATTAGCAGGTGCTATATTCGCGAACATAGATTATTGCTCAGCAATATAGCATATGAGCATAGAGGATTAACTAGTTTTTTTAAATCACGATATGAGTATGGTGGGAGTTAGTTAAGTTAAGCCTTTGTGTTGTTTTCGGGTAATGGAAACACGGCTCAGCTAATAACTCACACTATCGTGACAGGGGAGAGGGTTACCACTTTCTCTCCGCAGCTGGGTTGTGATAAATTATATTGATTTCATATATCATTTCAGGTCTTGTTGGGTTCCGCATGTAAGCGGTTTCACTGCAAAAGGAATACAAGAAAGGTAAGTTAAAAAAGTAGCCTCTGATCAGAACATTTGGAATGCATTCACATTGTCGTGTTACTACACATATCTCATGTTGGTTTGCAATATGAGATATCATGGTAGCAAATGGATTTATATTTATTCATCTTGTACAGGGCAGAATGGCATGTGATGTGTAAACTAAATCTGCACCTAATATTTCTTTGTTAAAGTGTTGACGTATACTAGAGACACTTAACACAAATAAATTAAATATCTCTGCGTATACAAACAGCAAAGAACTCAGTATCATCATGATATACCTCGCTTGATCAGTGACGTGTCATTCAAACAACTGCCATCATTAATTACAATTTTCTGATTTAAAGTTGATTGGCCAAATAGTATGTAGATATGATTTTATATCATTCCCAAATCGAAGGTACACAGTTATGAGATATTTTGTTCATCATATTTTAATCATCACTCTCATGTTGTCTTTATCATATTTGTACATTTCAGAGGACATCAGATATATGTGACTTGGTGGAGCTTAATGACAGATGGAAAACACCTCAGCAAGCAACACCCGACACTCATTGTTATCTTATCAAATGAAAGGATGTCATCGGAGCTTGTATCAGGGTATCTCTTCTCCTGATAGACAGATCATCATTTGAATATTGTGGAGGTCAATAACAATTGTAGCACAGGATTATCTTTGTTGTGTATCTAATATGAAGAAAAGTGCGATGACTAATTATTGTGAATTATATCTTATAAAACGCAAGAGTTCTTGTTGAAGAGTACGTCATCAATCATAGAGACATTATCTGGATTCTCTGTTTCATTATGTAACAATAAATGGTAGGAAGTGTGGTTGCCCAAGGAGTAACAGGATATCTGGAGCTGATAACACAAAATAAACAACATGGATGCGACTACACCTAAACATATTGTCGAAAGTGGACTATTAAAAAGCATATTGCAAGACAATAATGGGCTGAATCCTACCGATATTCATGCTGTTAAGAACATGACATATCCACTGAATGTTTTAACAGAACCTTTCATTATTATATATGTGAATGAATATCCTGATGTGATAGCCAACCCTGTGGTAAGATACATCCTGATCGCCATACACATCACACTCAGTCTAATGACTATCATAGGAAACACTCTGGTTATTGTTGTGGTCTCCAAAAGAAAGTCTCTCAGGAGAAATACTGCAATCGTGTTCATTTTAAATCTGGCAATATGTGATTTGATGTCCTGTATCCTGTATAGACCATTACTATTGGTGAATCTTATCCTGCCCTTCACAGACTCTAATATGGATTACCACAACCAGGTGGCAGTGTGCAGGGCCCTCACCTTTCTCCAGAGCGTCTTTGCTGGGGTGGGCTTTCATACCATCGTGGCAATCAGTATGGAGAGGCTTTGTCTGATTGTTTTCCCCCTCAAAGCCAAGGTGTACTTTGCATCTAATCGGACCAAGAAGGTGCTGGTCATCGTGTGGATTATTACTCTTGGCTTGGCACTTCCGGTTCCGCTCAAGTTTGCCAAACTGATGGTGATGGACCTTGGCGGCGGCACCACCATGACTTACTGTGGACAGTTTGAGTTCACCAGTGGCGGTATGGTTTACTTCACTACCATGTTCTTCCTGTACTTTGCTATACCCCTCATGATCATCGCTGCTTCATATACTAAAATCTTCAACACCCTGTACATGAGTCACACCAGTCTAAACGTGCATGAGCACGAGGAGGCGAACGAGAAGCAGATGCAGGTGAGACGCAGCTTGGCCAAGATGATGCTGGCCGTCGCCGTCATATTCGCCCTCTGCTGGGGCCCGCACTTTGCTTTCTTCCTTCATGCCTCAATAGGGGGTAAGATTCCTAAAAACGGATTCTTAATAGCTACTATCATCGAACTCTTACCTCTGGTTAGCTCAACATTAAACCCTTTTATCTATACAATAAACTCGCGGACTTTTAGGATCGGGTTAAAGAGCTTGTTCATGCCCGGCAGGAGATTATCCAGAAAGGATGAGTCTGTCTTCAGGACATTCAATAACGGGACAAGTTTGCACGGGAGAGCCAGCGTGGCTAGCAAGGTCAGTGGTCATAACCGCATGAGCGTGGGAAGCAGGGTCACTTCCACCGGAAGCAGTTCCAGGACCAGTGGTATCCTCTATGAGAAGGTTGACTTAAGTCCAAATAGCAAGAGGAACAGTACTTTGCTGGACCAACAAGACAGAGCACCTCGCAGGAAAGAGGGTCGCTTTGAAAATAGAAACACTTTTCACGCTGAGAGGAGTATAAGTAAGATAATGGAAAACCGCAACAATATCACCTATGGCAGAAACAGTAATATATATCAGGGTAGTTACTCCAAGGTTGAATGTGATGAAGTGATGTAGATTTGTTAATGCAGTCTATTGCATTTGTTTTAAGTTGTTATGTGTGTTGTATCCATGTATAACTGATATTTAGCTAATCAGTGATCGGTTCGAATCATGGACAAAACTATTCTATCCTATTTTCATGAGCGATTGGAAATGATGCTTCTGTTCGCGTCCTATGATGAACATATTTGTGTATAATCGTGTTTATTCTCAGGGAGAATGCCTGATGGACATACTAAGTGATTAAAGAGTCAGTGCTTAAATAAGATTATGACTGGTATTTGGCATGCTTTCCTCTTTACAAGCTGGCAGGAAATGAGGAGTCAGTGTATTTATATGATAAGTGGGGCGAGCCTGACCTGGCCTGAAAGGTCTGGCAATATGAGCAATGCTGTGCACATCTGAGTGAAGATCCTCTCAGGAAGATAGGCAAACACTGCACACAAAGCAAATATACATTTACTACTACCCATCTACCATGAATAACAAATTCTACATCTCAGGGCACTTGTCATCTATAATGCAGTGTTAGGGGTTTCAGAGCCTTGCGCCTATGTTTCACATGTGATATACACTTGATGAGCAGATCCCACCAAAGTGATACCCGGT
This sequence comes from Amphiduros pacificus, assembly GCA_949316495.1. NCBI lineage: Eukaryota > Metazoa > Annelida > Polychaeta > Phyllodocida > Hesionidae > Amphiduros > Amphiduros pacificus. The sequence goes on from OX439001.1 coordinate 65,478,725, forward strand.
ATACACATTGCTGGAACGCTAAAGCTACACCGGCCTATCTCAAAGTGCAAAATCTATTTCATAAATGTTATAAACTCATTACACCTAGAATGAGTCTAACTTCGTTTTCCTATGATATGATATGTTTTCCTATGATATGATATGAGTAGAAAATATATATCGTCAGCGGCGATGTTAACATGATAATACTTAATATACTAAGCTTAATGTACACTGAGCGACCAAATATCCAGCATCATTACTTGAAAAGTAGGCCAGGTCCAAGCAATAGTAAGTAAGAAACACACCCCGCATCATTGAACGGGAAACAAAGTCAAGCATCATATAGTGAGAAACATCCCCCGACATCATTAAGTGAGAAACAAACTCCAACATCATAAAGTGAGAAACAAACTCCAACATCATTAAGTGAGAAACAAACTCCAACATCATTAAGTGAGAAACAAACCCCAACACCATTAAGTGAGAAACAAACCCCAACACCATTAAGTGAGAAACAAACCCCAACATCATAAAGTGAGAAACAAACTCCAACATCATTAAGTGAGAAACAAACTCCAACATCATAAAGTGAGAAACAAACTCCAACATCTTTAAGTGAGAAACAAACCCCGACATCATTAAGTGAGAAACATCCTCCAACCTCATTAAGTGAGAAACATCCCCCAACATCATTTAGTGAGAAACAAACCCCGAAATTATTAAGTGAGAAACAAACCCCAACACTATTAAGTAAGAAACAAATCCCAACACCATTAAGTGAGAAACAAACCCCAACACCATTAAGTGAGAAACAAACCCCAACACCATTAAGTGAGAAACAAACCCCAACACCATTAAGTGAGAAACAAACCCCAACACCATTAAGTAAGAAACAAATCCCAACACCATTAAGTGAGAAACAAACCCCAACACCATTAAGTGAGAAACAAACCCCAACACCATTAAGTGAGAAACAAACCCCAACACCATTAAGTGAGAAACAAACCCCAACACAATTAAGTAAGAAACAAACCCCAACACCATTAAGTGAGAAACAAACCCCAACACCATTAAGTGAGAAACAAACCCCAACACAATTAAGTGAGAAACAAACCCCAACACCATTAAGTGAGAAACAAACCCAAGCATTATGTAGGAAACAAACGTATTGCACATTTTATTTTCAAGCCCCTGGCCGTGGCGCAGTTGGTAAGAGCGCCAGCTTACTAGCACCAGTTCCTCTGTGGTGATCCAAAGGTCGTGGGTTCGATCCCTGGCCGTGCCGAGATTGAACTCATGATACAATTTCCCATATGAGCGGAGGCCCATGCCTAAAGGGTTAACCTGTTGTCCTTGTAAATCTGTGACCGGGTGGGTTGTCATGTCAAGGACCTGCGACATGACAATTCAGTGAGGAAGCACTATATCTGCTACAAGTAGGTCTCATCACGAAATGACTGAAATAATGTTGAAATTGATGTAAAACCCCCAAAAAAACAAAAAAAAAATATATATTTTCAAGGCGAAGGTAAAATTTATGTTATTATCCGAGTTTCTACACATGCTACAGTGAATCACGGTAGCTAGTCCCCCAAAGTATCTGTTTGAAAAAAAAAACAGGAAAAAGAAAAAAAGACAGAACCGTTTTCATTAACATTGATAAAATCAACATTTCAGATTATGTCTCGATATGTCTCTTAAATCAACGTAGCCAATAATAACACACAAATTAACTATATTTATATATAACCTATTTTTAAATCTTAAAATATGGTCCAAAATCCTGATTTGGTTACGTTGGTCTAAATTCGAAGTGGAGTGCCCATTATGTCTGTGAGAATTATTGTAACTGATCAAAATTGATAAAAAAGTTCTCCTGTATGCCTTCGAAGGGCAATCCCTGGTAGATGGCACCACTGGGCTCCATGAAATGGAAGTGAGGTTACCATCCTGCAGGCAAACATTGCTCTGAACAGATACGGGCAAACGGTGGGAATAGAATTGTAAAGGCAACGGTTATATAAAGAGAACATTGGCATAGATTGTCATATATATATATTTTGCTATCAAGGATACCTTCGTTGTCTGTGTAATGAATCAAAGGTACGTATTCATTTCATGTGTATATCGCGTATCTACAATTTATGGTATTGTAAAATACATAATGACAATAACTCGGGATGATGACAAACATGGCAATTAGACAAATTGTGTGGGGTACGTTCAAGAGTTTGCTACAATTCCACCAATCGTAGAAATAAGAGTAAATACTGCATTCTCCAACACAGGGTCAATCAATCAAATCAGATCAAATTGTTAAATTGTGTTGATTTAATAGTTGTAAAGTTCTTTGCACCAGACGGATCAGATAGTGCACACCAGATGTCACTACAATCATCACACATAAAACGCCACCCTCTTCCAGAATAATCCACTCTTTCCTTGGTTAAGTCACTTTAATGTTAATGTAGTCATAGCAACATCAATATTTAATATCTCCAGGGAATCAAATCCCTAGTTAACAGTGAAGATTTTAATTAATTCGGCTTTTGCATTCCATGGCCTTGGCTTATAAAATAACAAAATGACTATTGAGATTTTGTTCCTACTTTGGATAGAGATGTGACCATTATTTGCCATTACCTGGGTCTTTGGTGTGTGCTTTCTTTAAACTTGCAAGACAGGATCTTAAGCATGTATATAATGATGCAGTGTGACAGGAAGGCATTTGTGTATATTATACTGCACACCAGCATAGCTATTGTACTGATTCTGTGGTACACTATCTCTGGTGGGAAAGTCAGATCAGGACGCATACTCCACACAGCAGTGCATGAACACAACGTCATCAGATATCAAGGAGTATTTCTGAATGTATCCCGGGATATTGAGATGTATAATCACTCTCAAACTGTACAGCCGCCTAAAGCAACAATAAGAACCGTAATTGGGCGGAATAGGACAACTGTAAGCCCAACCAGACTTTTAATACACATGTCAAACATGGGAAGACTAGGAAATATCATGTCACAGATAGCCAGTGTCTACGGTGTGGCTAAAAGTACGGGCAGAAAACCCATGTATACCATACCGAAGTCTGCGCACGGTATCCGCATCAGGGATATCTTCCCTGATGTGAACGCCAAGGTAGAACTAGAGATATCTGTGCCAAGAGGTCACACATTGATCTCAAAAAGACAGCTATTTGACAAATATAAGGTGCATCAGTCAGAACCATCACAGGGCTGGACATGGGACTTCTCGCAACTGCCAAGAAAACAATTATACTTATGCTGCTTAATAAACGATGTATCTCTTTGGTACCAATGGAAAGAAGAAGTAATTGATATGTTCAGATTTAACATAGCTACAAGAGAGAAGGTTCTTCAAATAATGAATGATATTAAACAAAAGGCATTATTGGAATCGTCTACTAAATCAGCAGATAGGTTTATTTACATCGGTGTTCATGTCAGAAGAGGAGATTTTCTAGAAACCAAGGAAAATGTCAAAGTACCGGGACAAAGATACTTCTTTACTGGAATGGAATACTTTAAAAATAAGTACAAAGATAAACATTGCATCTTTGTTGTCGCCAGTAATGATATAGCATGGTGTAAACATAGCTTAGTGAGGAATGGAACAATGATCTACTTTATAAATGGATCCTCTTATGAAGACATGGCCACTCTGTCCTCTTGTAATCACACTATTATAAGTGTGGGTTCGTTTTCTAGATGGGTTGGTATTCTAACCAGAGGCCAGGTGGCAGCACCTAAAAGTATGTGTTGGGGGCGGAAATCTTCAAGTTGGCCTTTTGATAAAACCAAAGACAGGATTCAAGCCCAGAACTGTATAAATAACAACTTCTGGTGGCCCAAAACATGGCTGGATATTTCGGATGATATGATTAAAAATAACTTCCAAAAGGCGCAATCACTATAGATAATTAATTAACTCAAGGTCCTTGACACCAGCTTGTAGTTCATGCTGTTATCACGAAGTAGGGATATTGGCATCGGCAAGAGTTAGATGATCAATAATTTAATCCAAAGCTGAGTTCTCCAGAGATTTCTTACATTAGTACCATGAAGGTCGAAACAGATCAGCACTGCGGCCTTGGTGACGATTGGTTTGTTGTGGCAACGCTGCTTTGTCCAAGTCAATATCTTAATATCTGGATAACTAGCTTAATATCTGGATGAAGAGCTCTTTCCACAATGAAATAAACATTTATTGGAAGGGATTTTCATTTTGATGAAAGTCAACCCAAGATTTTCAATGATGATGTACAAATATATATACTACATGGACAAGAAACAAACCACTCTCAGCAGCGAAATCAGTTAAAAGATAAGCGTAATCCTTGAGAATATCACAATGAGCATCAAATTATGTTTCAGGAGAAAGCACTTTGCTGCTTTATTGTGTTATGGCAGCTTAATGACTTTATTTATCATGTTCTATAGTATCTGGACGGAAACAGATCTGAGATCGAGGCTGGGAAAACACGATTTCACGCTGGATAAGACCAAATATATAGAATTACAGTCCACAGGAACAACCAATGGATTGCAACAGGAGACATTATATGTGCATATGGGAGTGAGAGGAAGACTTGGGAATATCATGTCGCAAATTGCAAGTGTTTACGGCATTGGCAGGAGAAGCAACAGACGTCCGGTTTATGGCATCCCAAAGGGCTTCAACTGGTTGCGAATCCGAGAGATATTCCCAAACATAAGTCAATCCGTGAGACTTGAGTATGACATAGAACCACCAGCAGACTTCCAGATCTTACCCAAGAGTAAGCTCTACTCCCGCTATCAGACTCACCCGACAGAGGCACACTGGGAGTGGGACTTCTCCTCTCTCCCTCCCAGGAATATCTCCATCTGTTGTACAGTTCACGAGGTCACCTTATGGTATAAATGGAAGGAGGATGTCTTCAATATGTTTCAATTTAATTTTACAATACAATCAAGAGCTCAAAATGCCTTGGAAAGATTTAGGCTGAAATCTATGCAGATCTTGGGTGTTGCTTCCAGTAACAATTTCGTTTATGTTGGAATACATGTTCGTCGTGGAGATTTTATCGGGACTTCCGAGGACGTTCAACTTCCTCCAAAAAGCTACTTTAGGGCTGCCATGGAGTACTACAGGCAGCAGTTCCGAGACAAGCAATGTATATTTGTTGTAGGTAGTAATGATAAAACCTGGTGTCGGACCAATCTGTTGTCGGCCAAAACAATGGTGTACTTTGCCAATGGAACCCCACCAGAAGATCTAGCGACCTTGTCACTGTGTAACCATACAATCATTAGTGTGGGATCCTTTTCCAGATGGGTAGGACTCCTAACTAGAGGTGATGTTGTGGGATCTAAAGAATACTGCTGGGAGAGAAAAGTAAAATATGAAAAAATCAATAGGAAAAGAGCAAGAACAAATGTAAAAGTGTGTCAAAAGAGTAATTTATGGTGGCCAGCGAACTGGATTGACTTAACACAAGAACAAATTCAATCATATTTAACTTAAAGCACGTGAAAATGTATCTTTTGTACTCATTATTATTTTACCATTCTTATGCTGTTAAAACACAATATTATTTTTGATAAATGCTAAAATTATTCATGACTCAGGAATTCATTTATCAGGTTCTGGGATAGATTTTACAGTGTAACATTTGAAGAAAAAAACTGTATAGTTTTATGATATCATGTATTCAATTATCAACATGAAGCATCAGACTACCACAAAGACAAAAACGAACGTAGCTCACATGACAGCCGTGCTATATCATATTGTTATCATATTGTGTTGTTCTTTTAAAATAAATAGCTGAAATTGATATTTGTTTTCTAACAGAAATGAAAAACTAAGGATATTATAATGTATTACTTTGACAAATCCCATTTACTTAAGATAAGAAGCTACACTAATATTACGAACAGAATGTGTGGACTTTATTTTTGAGCAGACATAGTAATTGTCCATGTTATAGTTCTGAATGTAATATCGTGTATCTAACATTTACCTTATCACCCTTTGTATCTATCTCATTGTGTACAACCTGGTATTGTTGACGTACTATAACTTGTATTAGACATTTTGAAGGACCTACATGGCAGTATATGCATGTACCTATAAATACATTATTTCAGATTTTGGGCTTAAATGTAAACACCCCAACAACCCCCTCACACCGCCACCCCCGTGAAGGGAGAGACATGCCCATTATATGAATTCTACTATTTATTGTTTGTAGGTATCTTGATTGCCCGGTATAACTCACAGGGAATGTTTTAAGGATATTGGAATACATCGTGTGGCATGGACATGAATTTGCCTGGTCTGTCGAATAATATACTCTTGCTTTTTCTTGTTATTGTGGTTGTATCGATAATACTGAATTTGACAGCATATGCAAAGCTGAAAATATGGAAAATGATTTTCAGAGAAATAAATGACAACGATGATACGATGCCCGGTGTTAAATACACTGTGCTGTCCACGAAAGCAACAATAGTACACAACAACACAGATAAGAGCTTTATTAACATATCTGTGACAGACAATCACAAGAAGCCGACGGAACCAGCCAGAAACTTAACAGAAAAGTTGTTTATATATTCCAGACCCGTTGGTAGACTAGGTAATGTTTTATCACAGATAGGGGCCGTCTATGGCATAGCTAGGGCTAGCAACAGGATTCCTGCTTTTGTTATCGATGAATACTATGAAGGTATCAACATCCGGGCTACATTCCCACATATCAGACATTATGTTAAATTAGAATATGATTATCCGAAGAAAGGGGCAGACATAATTGAAATTGGAAAATGGCCACTTATTAAAAAGTTTAGAATTCGCCATTCTGAAGCAGAAAAGGGCTGGACCTGGAATTTTTCAGATCTCCCTAAAGTCAATATATCTGTATGTTGTACCATAATGGATGTCAACTTGTGGTTACCATGGAAATCAGATGTGATCGACATGTTTCAGTTTAATTCTACCATACAGCGAAAGGCTGAAATGAATTTACAAAATATCAAAACAGACTTATCCAGAAATATATCAAACAATATTAGATCATTGCTTTATGTTGGCTTACATATCAGGAGAGGAGATTATCTGGACAGGAAAATAGGAATCAGACTCCCGGGAGAATGGCTCTACAAGGAAGCTATGACATACTACACAAATGAGTATAAATCTCATCTAGTTGTTTTTATAGTTGGAAGCGATGACATCACATTCTGCAAATCGCATTTGTCCAAGCACTACCCATATATGTATTTCCTTAATGGTTCTTCTGTGGAGGATATGGCCACCCTTTCCATCTGCAATAACTCTATCTTAAGTGTGGGGACATTTTCAAGGTGGATCGGAATATTTACAAAAGGAAATGTGGTTGCATCTAAGGAGTACTGCTGGGCAAGGAAAAACAACAATTATTCAAATACCATTGACCGAAAACAGGCAGCGCAGTGTCGCTATGAGAACTTCTGGTGGCCGAATAACTGGAAAGACTTTCAAACCATAAGAACAAGAAAAGTATCATGAACAAAATGTATGCGTAAAATATGGTTATTATCTTGGCCATGAATAAAATAAACTGATGGTAAAACGCTGGTTAATGGCTTTGCTTTCCATTTTCATACTGAATAATATAGAATTAATAAAATTGACCAAATATATCATAGCTGACTTCTGTAATATTTTCTCCACAAATCCCGGCCATGTTAAATATAAATTCTTGAATTGATCTAAGTATCTTCAAAGACATCTTTTATCTTTTACTGATTTTAATTATTAATTGTTTTTTTCTGTCTTGTTTACATTCCATGTAATAATTATTGGTAGTCACGTATAATTTTAGCACCACATCTACATTTTTCAGTTAGCTTATTTGTCAGCACCTCCGTATGTGCACGTCATGTAAACATACACTAAATCTGCTAAACTGACCAATTATCTCGTGCCAAAAGTGTCTTTGTGTGTTACGTACCATAACAGGTTAAAAGTCAATGTCACATCGGTACAAGCTGGTACTAGGCACTATCAACATATCATTGGAATCTTGGGAAATATTTTCAAAACAGATAGCTTATGTGTATAAATGATTTTTCAACAGAATTTGTACACATTGGACAAAATGTGGCTTACCAATGTAATGAACAACGAATATATAAATGTTTCTAAAAAAGAAACACATTTAGTTAGCTTGACCGAATTACTAGGCCTTTTACAGATAACATTAATAACTCCATCTTTCTGACTTTCTGCCCGACATAATTCAGTCAAATTGTATGGCTAAAAATGTGACAACTTAATTTGTAACATTACATTAATAGTTCCGATTGTCATTATATGTTTCATCGTTCATTTATTCTTGATCAGACATGCGGATATTTTCCCTTAAGAAATGTATGAGGGCTGGAACATCTTTCCTAATTGCTCTCATCTTTATTAAACTGGCTTATGATACATCACGGAGCAATAGCGATACATCACGGAGCAATGGTGATACATCATGGAGCAATAGCGATGCATCACGGAGCAATGGCATTACATCATGGAGCAATGGCGAAACATCACAAGGCAATATATTGCAAAATGGTGCATTAAAAAATGGTACATTACAAAGAAATCATACATTACAAAGAAATAAGATCACATTACAAAAAAGGAGAGATACGGCCCATTCCGTGATAAAACAGGTGAGTTAAACAAGATAAGTTTGTCCTTCCTTACATAATTAAACGATATACTGCCTGCATTGTCAACGTTTATATGACTGTTTTATTTATCATTTCCACAGTAGAATAAAGTGAAATGTACAAACAAATATTCTAAATTTGTGATATGTGATTTTAATATAGAGAAATGGAAAGATATTGCCTTCATTATCTATTGAAATTAATATTTTTTATAATACATTAATAAATCTTAAAGGATAAGCTAAATATGTACGCTAGTTGATTGATTGTCAGAAAGATTTCTATCGATCTTGTTTCTCCATTTTTACCTGTCTAGGACCCAAGCGTATATTCTCCACTCTTTGATTCATCTTTAACTGGAAAGAGGTTTACAATTTCACACAGGTCTTGGAAACATGTGGAGTTTTCCTCATTTGCTGAAATATCTGATATATCAGAGGAAAGTATGGTGTTTGTGACAGCGGTGAGTTCAGATCACTTTAATGAATCCATGGACGCCATCGCCTCTGTCCAAACAAAACAGCCCAACCATAAAATCATATTCTACGATTTGGAGGAACAAGGCTTGAATAAAGAACTAGTTAATAAGGTAGGTATTAGCTAATACTTTGTGGTAATCAAATTGTCATAAAATTGCCCAAATCAATAATTTCGCTTTATGTTCTTTAATTAAGATATATAAATCTCACATACTTTCTTAATTGCAAATTACATAATCTCACATATTTTCTTAATTGCAAATTACATAATCTCACATATTTTCTTATTTGCAAATTACATAATCTCACATATTTTCTTAATTGCAAATTTACAAGCGTGAATAGAGCTGAAAGAATAAACTAACATCCTCTGGTCTTGTTACAGGATAAATATGAAATCTGGTTAATTTGCAGGTATCAAGTCTGTGTAACGTTGAGTATCGCACATTTCAATTCTGGAAATATCCTGAACATGTAGGAGAACTGCACTATTATGCCTTCAAGTTTTTAATAATACAGGTGAGAAATACACCCAAAGACGTTAGGTAATTTACACAACCATCACCATCTCAAATAGATGAGATTAAGAGGCTCTGCCTATAAAAACCTGCAAAATTTGCAAAATGTGGCGAAGGGTGTTCTCACAGATCAACACAAGCCATATGTCATTTGAAAGGGTAGGGATTTTTGCCAAGGGATTTTTTTCAGAAATTGATGGTTGCCATGGTAACATCATTTAAACACCTCAAAGTCAGGGAACCTCTTTTTAACAAAAAACACACATTTGAAAAATAAAATTTCTTAAATTCTGCAATATTTGCATCAAAATATTTCTTGATGAAATTTCTTAGTCTTAGCTTACCTTATGACTAACGTATAAAACACCGCAGTTGCAAAACACCATATTAAAGCGCAAAGGGAACTCAGATAGTACGCGCAGCCACAAATCAGGAAAGAAAGATTAAAAAACCTTAATTAAAATCGAAATTAGATAACATATGTCATGATAAAATATGTATCATTGTGTCATTAGGTAAGTGTTTGGTTTGGTAAGCTTTGATATTAAGTAAGCTTTGTTTTAGTAAATTATCTGAATATTATGTAAATTGTGATGAATCGTCATAGGCAATACTTGATTACATGTTTAGCATTTTTCAAGTAAATATAGAGCTGTCAATCATAATATGATATTAAATATATATTCAGCAAACAGTACAAAACGTAGTAGTATCTGTAATGTTTCTGGATATAGAATATTCAGAGTAAGTTATAAAGCATGTTGCAGGAGGTGATACGCGAGAACCTCGGCGTGTTCTGGATGGACGCATCAGTTAGAATGCATCGAGATGATTTAAAACCTTTAATGACGAGAACTCAGCAACTTAAAGGTTTAGCAGTGCTCACCGACGTGCCTCACTCTCCATACAGAGGCATACATCCTGCAATGTATGAATATTTCCCATCAAATACTGAATACCTTAAGAAAGTGAACTCTATTGTGGCAGCCGTATTTGTAATTTTCAGGACAAGAGAAGTCTATGAGAACGTCTTGAAATGGATGGTGGCTTGTTCACTGGAGAAGCGCTGCATCGCTCCTACTGACAGATTGTGGGGCTGTAACTTCTGGGTTCACATGGATCAGTTCTCAGGTTGTCATAGATTTGACCAATCAGCGCTAAACATTCTTGTCAGTAATTGGCACAACTTTAATTACACAGAATCTTTTTACAATAGTGGTGTTGTATCTCTTAAAAGAAAGGTTACCTATTGGTACAAGTTAAAGTATTGTTAATGGCAATGTTTAATTAATGCATAATCAAATGACCCCGCAATGTATAAATACAATCGGCCCATATCCAAGATTGATTTCTTATTACAAGCTCGGAAAAGCCGGTCACTTTGGACATGTTATCAGGGCAAGGTTTAGAATGGTAGGCCAGTCGATCAGGACGAAATTCAGAATGTTAAATCAGTCGATCAAGGCGAGATTCAGTGTGATATGTTAAGAAACAAATAGTCTTCATCTATATTTCGTGTTATATGTTATATTTGAAAATGTACAACTTTGTGTTAATTATCCTCAAAGCCAAAATTTGTCATGAGAACCATTTGAAAAGATTGTATATCCCACAAATAAGTGCTTTTAAAGAATCACCTACGTAACTTTCTGCCAAGATTATCCATGTATCTACTCTCCAATTAACACATTGCAATTGGAATATGAAAATGTTTTGTATTGATAATAAAACCTTACAGAAAATACAAAGTTTCATGAATGCTTTAAGAAACATACTCTTCAGGCCCTGCAAGCATACACCAGTCCTGGCGGTTTGAGGAGGTACCTAGTAAAAGCTTCTTTTTAGCACCAAATAGACACTAAGTCAAGTATTTTGTCGCATATAATGATGGCCTTGGCATGTTAATTTTATTGTTAAACAGCGCATACAACATAATAACAAAATAGGCAGTTAACGTGAGCTGGGGACGGAACATTAAATGATCATGAGGGGTAAAAATAAAAATGAATCCAGATTGTTAATTACTTGCATCATGTCAGTCCCAATATTTTATTATCACGACAGATTTTTACTCATTATTTGTACCTTTATGATTTGTGTCCTTTATAATTTGACATATAGAACCAATATGCACACAACAGCAGATATTTAAAAATATCAAATTGATTTATTGCATTAAAAACATAGCAATTGAATTATTGATTTTGTCGTTAATTTGTTGGAATAGATGATATAAATATGATACTCATTTTCATTAACAACAGCAAATTGAGAATAAATACACACAAACCCATGACACCAAGATGAACTAAACAATACAAGTTATTATTGAAGAAACTATTAATTGTGATATGAAAAACCTATTTTTTAGTTCTTTGCATGTGACAGATTTGGGTTTAGAATTTAAATATCTGAGCTTTGATCATCTATATCTATCCAGTTGCTAGGCCACCAAAAGTTACTTTTCCTGCATGCTTCAACTTGTTTCTTGTCTGTGGTCCAATATGGATTAATTTTCCTGTCCCAGCAGAAATCTTTGGAGGCTATGACCTCTCCTGCTGTAAAGAACCCAACAAAGAAAGAGAAGTGTCCGATACTGATAATGGTGTGGGAACATGAGGAGAGGGTTGACAGATCCTCGGCTGAGCTACCATTGAGAAAGTACATTAAGGTGTCATTATGTCTTAGGTGCTTCTTACACCAAGATACATCATTTGTTCCCACAACAAACACACACTGATTTTGTCTGTACCTTCTCTTATAATACTGCATTGCTTTCTTGAAGTGGCTGATACTGGGAACTTTAATTCCAACAGAAGGGTGCAAGAAATCTCCCCGTCTGACATGTATGCCTATGAATATGATATCTTTCCTTGGCTGGACAAGGTGATTTTGATTTATATGCGATATGATATTTTCTAAGGTTCTGACTGTGTAGTTTTTAATGGTGCTGTTAAACTCAAACATTTCTTTAACTTCTGCCCTATAATCCAGCCACATCGTGGGATCATGCAAAGTGCAGCATAACATGGCATTAGCTTTTGCCAACTTTGAAAATGACCAATGTCCAATGCTCTGTGGCAATGTGTGAGACATATAGAATTTCTTCTTCATGTTTGGTGCATCATAATAAGCTATGCTGCTTCGTGGAATATCCTGTATCTGCTTGATATCCACGTAATGTCTCATGTTGGGAAAGGTGCTTCTGATGTCCACGCCGTTGTAAAGGTTATCGATGAAAAACACAGGTTTGCGCATTACCTGTCTCCCTATTCCGTAAACAGTAGCTATCTTAAACATGTTGTTTCCAAGTCTTCCCACGGCTTTCATCATAACATTATATTCCTTTGCCCCATGGATGAGTGTAGAGTGGTTTTCACGGTTCATACCATCCTCTCCTGGATGGTCAACTATTTCTGTACGTTGTTCGGCTGCGGTTATAGGTAAATAGATAGTCCCACTCTTGTTGCGTACACTGAGATGATTTAATCCGGGTAAGTAAGGCGAATTAACCCACTGGTTTGCCGTCCAATATGGAAGAAAGGTTATCTTGGATACGTTGATGATGAGTAGAAAAATCACAAAACCAAATATTACCCTCTTCAACTTCCTAAACATTCTAAAATGTATCCACAGAAGTTTAGTGAATGAAATATTTCCTTCGGCGGTTTGTATGTTTTCAATTTCAACTTAATCTGTTTTGAGATTGTGATTGTGACCTACATTTTCGTTATGCCCGTTGGTTTAATTAGAGTGAAGATTGTGCTAACCATGCAATCCAATCGATATTGACTTGACTTGCTCCTTGCATGATGGACATCTCCTGCCGGGGCAAGGGTTGTAAATAATTAATGCTCCGACTAATTAATCTGATTCAACGATTTACATAATATGTGGCAAACATCTGGCCTTTGATTTATATTCAAAATATATCCAACATGCCCATCACTCAATGTATTCATCAATTTATCCTATTTGTTAATATCAGTCCAGTTATTTGGCCACCATGCATCATTTTGTTTTCTGCAAATTTTCTTCTGTGTTTGATTATTCAAGTGACTTTTCCATCGCCTTTCCCAGCAATAATCCTTGGGCGCAGCAACCTCCCCAGCAGTCAGGTGACCAACAAACATTGAAAAATGCCCAATGCTTACGATAACGTCATCACATGATACGAGTGTTTTCAAATCTTCCTCAGGTTGTCCATTCAGGAAATACATTATTGTATCCTTTGTGTTCAGATAAGTCTGACACCAGAGTTTTTCTAGTGTTCCCACAATAAAAATGCATTTCTTAGTTTTATGCTTTGATTTGAAATAATGTATGGCTTTCAAATAATAGTCAGCACCCGGGGATTTGAAGCCCACTCTCACATAATCACCTCGTCTGACATGCATTCCTATGGTTACCAATTCCTCCCTGGTTGAGTTTGGGTAGCGTTGAAGTGTTTCATTCAATATTGTCTCTTTGACATTTCTAGCCTTTGAGACAATATTTTCATTGAAAGTAAACATTTTTTGCACATCTGCCTTAAAACCAAACCATATGGAAGGATCATGTAAAGAACAACAAAACATCAAATGGGTTTTAGGCAAATTGCTGAAATCCCATTTCCTTGTGGCGTTTTGATTTGTAGCAGGCACTTGCATAGCTAACATTTTCCTTGCATCAACGAATGATCTATTGCTGTACTTGTGTACTTGAATGAAATGTTCAAATTTGATATATTTTTCAAGGTTTGGAAATACTTGAAGAATACTGGTGTCTGTTTGTCTTGCCCAGAGGTATACTGGATATCTATTAGACTGCCTTCCTATTCCGTATACTGCCGCTATTTTGAGCATGTTATTCCCAAGCCTTCCCGAAGACTTCATCATAACATTATACGCTTTGGGCTTCAAATAAGTAATATTCATATTGGGAGCTGATTGTCTGTTTATCACATCCGAGGGTATCCCTATGTGTGTCATATTGGGGGATATTCCTATCTGTGTCATATTGGGAGATATTCCTCTTTGTGTCATATTGGGAGATATTCCTGTTTGTGTCATGTTGGGAGATATTCCTGTTTGTGTCATGTTGGGAGATATTCCTCTTTGTGTCATATTGGGAGGTGTTCCTGTTTGTGCCATATTGGGAGGTGTTCCTGTTTGTGCCATATTGGGAGGTGTTCCTGTTTGTGCCATATTGGGAGGTGTTCCTCTTTGTGTCATATTGGGAGGTGTTCCTGTTTGTGCCATATTGGGAGGTGTTCCTGTTTGTGCCATATTGGGAGGTGTTCCTGTTTGTGCCATATTGGGAGGTGTTCCTGTTTGTGTCCTATTGGGAGGTGTTCCTGCTTGTGCCATATTGGGAGGTGTTCCTGTTTGTGCCATATTGGGAGGTGTTCCTTTTTGTGCCATATTGGGAGGTGTTTCTCTTTGTGCCATATTGGGAGGTGTTCCTCTTTGTGCCATATTGGGAGATATTCCTCTTTGTGCCATATTGGGAGATATTCCTGTTTGTGCCATATTGGGAGGTGTTCCTGTTTGTGTCCTATTGGGAGGTGTTCCTGCTTGTGCCATATTGGGAGGTGTTCCTGTTTGTGCCATATTGGGAGGTGTTCCTCTTTGTGCCATATTGGGAGGTGTTTCTCTTTGTGCCATATTGGGAGGTGTTCCTCTTTGTGCCATATTGGGAGGTATTCCTCTTTGTGCCATATTGGGAGATATTCCTGTTTGTGCCATATTGGGAGGTGTTCCTGTTTGTGTCCTATTGGGAGGTGTTCCTGCTTGTGCCATATTGGGAGGTGTTCCTGTTTGTACCATATTGGGAGGTGTTCCTCTTTGTGCCATATTGGGAGGTGTTCCTCTTTGTGCCATATTGGGAGGTATTCCTCTTTGTGCCATATTGGGAGATATTCCTGTTTGTGTCATGTTGGGATATATTCCTGTTAGTGTCATATTGGGAGGTATTTGTCTGTTTGTCATATCCGGAGGTTTTCCTGTAATTGACATATTGTGAGGTAATTCTCCGTGTGTCATAATATTTCGAAATGTTCTGTGATATTGTGTTGTCATCCATGTATTGATTATTATGCATGGAAGAAGAGTAAAAAGTAATAAAATCAAAAATATACACAGAAATATTCTAACATTTACAGACATACTGGAATAACACTCCACCTCTATGCGTTAGTAGCACATGCTCCTGGTAGTAAACACAGCTTATATCTTCCAATGCTGTTTGAATGAGATTATTCCAGTTGAACTATTCTTAACGTTCCTCCTCTTGGTATTAACTCCACATTCTAGGCTTTGTTTCACCGAAGAGGAATGAAGCACCATGTTTGTCTGTCTGTATTAATAGTGATTCTTTGGTGTGTAGGTCGTTAATGATTATCTATAGTTGTGTAATTATCTAGCTGCCATATTAAACCCTATTGCAGGCAACCTGTGCATCACCCACGCTACGTCGGCATCAAATGGAGACAGGAAAATATTAAAACACCAGGTGGGGCTCTCACAAGGAATGCAACATTGAGGACATCATGATAATATCATCATACTCCTCCAGGTGGCGACAAAGCATAAGGAGCCAACTTTGGATGTGCTGGAAATGAGGTCAGCGTTCTTTGGAGGCCCTCGACTTATCCCCAAACCACTGGCTCGGGAACTTCGTCCCTTACACCCACCAGATGTAGTGGTCTTGACCTTGCTAGTGTTGCTGTAAACGAGTGCCCACGAGACAAAAGTGGAGCGGCCAACATATCAATTCAAATCAAATCAAATCAAATCTTTTTGCCTGCCTGAAGAATGGTCAAATATGATTCTCTTGCATTTTCATAACGATTGTGGATCTGTGATACAGTTGTATGATTATGTAGCATGTTCTGGGCCGGGTCATACACACGATGGCAATGAAGCTTCAGTTATGTCATTTTATGTGCCCTTTCTATATGAAAGGGTTTTCACTTTGATAAATGAACAGTGACATGAATATTAGGCCTCGCACCACTATTACAATGTCCCATTGAAACCCATAGTAAATGCCTCACCTTCAAAAATTCATAAAAAATATTCGTATCGACCTAGGGTATTTTGAAAAATACTTATCAGATGGCAAAAATATTCATCTTTCTAAAAGCAGAGTATGAAGAGAGGTTGACCATTGAATTTTTTTGCTAGGATCTGTTAAAGTGCCACCTACCTTGAAAACAAAGAACACAACATGGAAATATAGGAATGAGCCCCTGACAGCAAAGATCAATACATAGTACCTTCAATTATTCTCGTTATTTTTCTAATAACTTCGACAAAACAAGCCATTATTGTACTATTAAATAGCACTTTTCATTTTATGTCTAATGTGATCTGCATCTCGTTATTATCATGTATAATAAGGGGGAGTAGGAAATTATCAAGCACTACTTTCGTATGCCCTGGTCCCACATATCAAATAGTAGACTCAGGTCTAATAGAGATCAAATATAGCCCTAAATGCAACTTTATGCCAATTATAGTCATCTATGATATTACCCTAATTAAGTGCAGGTGTTAAAACAAGCATGCATGCTTACCTATATACCATAGTGCCACCTATTGGCTCCCCTGGTCTTGCCAGATTAGAGTACCATTCAGCGCATTTTGGTGCCACACAATAAGGGATGATTAAAACTGGTATTTCATTTTATATTGACTCCAAACTTTCAGAATTAATTTGTAAAGTAGGGATGCACATGTCTAAATTTTACATAAGTACGTAAAAGAATTTTTAACACAAAAAAAAATCAAAACGTTTTTAAGAAATCATGAAAAAAATGCTATTTTGTGCTGTAAAATGTTGTTTTGTGCCAATATCATAGGATAAAGATTACCAAATGGTACTTTATTATGCAAATTATCTAAATTTGAATGTTACCTTCTGATTTTATGCATAATTTATGAAATATAAAGAATAGAGATCCCTCTTAGAGCAATATATTAGGATGTTATACAGAAAACAGAGAGTCTGAGAGCATGAATTTTGCCTATTTGATGAGCATGAAGTTCACAATAGACATTTTATACAGTTTTTCCTTATACATCTACACATTGTAAACTCTCTCTGCTGTGCGTATTTATTATATAAAATACACCTATTGACTTGTGCAGCATGTGGTTCAGGTGCCAGTAGAGCATGCACTTCAATATAGAGGTTTATAGGGGTTGTTGGCATTGTCATACATTATATCAGGCAAAAAGGGACCTGTTATGGATTAAACTACACTGGATCTATTTCCTATTTATATAAATTTACTAAATTAATTGATAAATCACTGCTCAAAAGAGTCACAGTTGAAAGTGAAACTCCATGCTGTTTGCCTATTAGGCCTCGCACCACTATTACAATGTCCCATTGAAACCCATAGTAAATGCCTCACCTTCAAAAATTCATAAAAAATATTCGTATCGACCTAGGGTATTTTGAAAAATACTTATCAGATGGCAAAAATATTCATCTTTCTAAAAGCAGAGTATGAAGTGAGGTTGACCATTGAATTTTTTTGCTAGGATCTGTTAAAGCGCCACCTACCTTGAAAACAAAGAACACAACATGGAAATATAGGAATGAGCCCCTGACAGCAAAGATCAATACATAGTACCTTCAATTATTCTCGTTATTTTTCTAATAACTTCGACAAAACAAGCCATTATTGTACTATTAAATAGCACTTTTCATTTTATGTCTAATGTGATCTGCATCTCGTTATTATCATGTATAATAAGGGGGAGTAGGAAATTATCAAGCACTACTTTCGTATGCCCTGGTCCCACATATCAAATAGTAGACTCAGGTCGAAATGAAGAATTAAGTACGTCCCAACATGGTGGCGGCTGCTCAGAATACCTTCCAATGGCAAACAGATGTTTTGACAAGCAAAAGAATAGGTTTAAAATAACACATTTACCAGGAAATCACTTCATTCTTGCTTGAAATAATGTATAAATATGTGGCCTCTCATTACATTGATAATTAGACTTTAATGAAAAAAATATTAATAATCGTTATGAGTTGTTAAACCAAATGTTGTTGGGAATTGTCAAGATGACTGCGCACACTCTGAGTTCTGTTTATTATGATATGAAAGATGAAAAAACAAAGTGAAAATCAACATTTTAACAATGTAACATCTTTACAATTTTTCATTGCATCATATACAACTACGAATTCCACGTTTTAACTGAATAATGTATTTAAATACAAACAATGTGAATTTGAGTTATTCCATAAAGGTGTATACTATTGACATTAAAACTTCTAGAAAATCACCGTTAAAACCATATATATCGCAAGCTAGTATGAAAACGGTCTTCATAAAACTTGTGAATCTGATCTGTGAGTACATGTACTGTTTACGTAATCATATTGGGTCTTGTTTATTCTACTTTCATATTATCTGCATTAGTTTTATTACAGTGTTCGTTTTCACGCTCATCTCCCATGGGACCGTGTAAGGCTTTGCGAATCGTAAAATTCCTGAGGTTTTGCATATATCCATATCTTTAAGCTTAACAAATGGCACCAACATACTGTACTTTGGCTTCATGTCATTACCTGTCAAGCTCGTGGACAACAAAATAGAATTTATATTGCAAGTGTTTACAGCAAAACAAATGTGCGTATCATATTCTTTGGTACATCTGGTTGATAATGCATGCAGCTGGATACTATTTTTACCGATTGATTGTTTGTTCTGTGTGTAATGTTTGTTGTGTATAATGTTTGTCCTGTGTATAATGTACCTGGGGCGATAAGAGGCAGCAAGTTGGACTATTTCATTAACCCTTGCACAAAAGGACATTTTGACAAAATAAAATATTAAATATAATAATAATAATAATAATAATAAATTTCTATAGCGCTATATCAGACGGAGTCTGCTCATGGCGCTTTCGCAGATAATATTCTCTAAATAGATGGGTCTTCAACCGTTTTTTGAAAACGTCTATTTTTTTGCAATCCTTCACTGTATGGGGCAGGGCATTCCAGACTCTCGGCGCATACACAGAGAATGCCCTATCCCCATACGTTACAAGATTGGTCTTAGGAATTAAAAATTCATTTTTCAATGCAGACCTAAGATTTTTCCGACTTGTTTTAATTTCTAATAAATTTTTTAAGTAGTCAGGGGCCATTCCATTTTGAGTTTTCCAGGTAAATAGAGCTATTTTAAAATCTATCCTTGCTTCCACAGGCAACCAATGCAAGTCCATTAGTTTTTCCGTTATATGGTCCCTTCTGTCTAACTTTCCCACCACTCTGGCTGCAGCGTTTTGCAATTTCTGCAACTTGTCCAGTTCACATCTGGGCATTCCTGCCAGTAGGGAATTTCCATAATCTAGAGTAGAGGTGATGAATGAATGAGCTAAAGTGTTTGAGGTTTTTTCATCAATACACCCTCTTATCTTGGCAATATTTTTTAAATGATAGTATCCATTTTTACAAATTTGTTTGATCCGCGATTTCATTTGTAGTTCCTGATCAATTATCACACCAAGATCTTTCACTTTGGTTGATCTGGGGATGTCAGTAGATCCTATCCTAATTGTTTTAGGGACATCTTCTCTTTTCAGATCCATCTTCTTACCGCACAGCATCATCTCTGTTTTTGCCTCATTGAACTTCATCTTATTTATTAATAAAAATTTTCTAACTTCATCGATACATTTTTCCATTTCACTAGTGGATGATCTTATTTCAACATTGGACTTTGGGTCAAAACTAATGTAGATCTGCGTGTCATCAGCGTAGATGTGGTGTTTAAGTCCATACTTGTCAATGATATCAGCCAGAGGTTCCATGTACACAGTGAAAAGTATGGGGCCCAGAACAGAGCCCTGGGGCACCCCATAGTGTAGGTTCATATTGTCTGATCTGTTTCCATCTATTGTGACACATTGCCTCCTATTTGATAGATAGGAACGAAACCAGTTTAATGCTACTCCCCCAATACCGCATCTTTTGTCTAGTCTGTTTAATAGTATATCATGGTCAATAGTATCAAAAGCAGCAGACAGGTCCAGGAGTATAAGCATCACGGTTCTACCATTATCGATGTCTCTAAGTATGTCATTTTGGACTTTCAATAGTGCAGTCTCAGTACTGTGGAATTCCCGGTATGCTGATTGGAACATACTCCTAATACCATTAATTACCAAGTGACCTACAAATTGACTAGCTACAGCTCTCTCAATTAATTTAGAGAGATATGCCAAGTTCGATACAGGACGGTAGTTTTTCTTAATAAGTTCTAGACCTAATTTCTTAATTAATGGCCTTATTATTGCATCCTTTAATCTATTAGGCATATACCCTAGAGTTATGGATTTGTTTATGATCTCGGTGATTAACGGCAATAAATTTTCTAGGCATTCACTTAATAGCCACGTGGGTATAGGATCCAGTTCGCATGACTTCTTTGCTGCTTCTTTTAATAATATGCTGACATCTTCATTGTTTAGCGGTGTGAATTTTGTTAGTCTCTTTTTAAATTTCGGCTCCTCGACTATAGGATCTATATTTGGGTTGCATGCATCCATTTCATGCCTAAGATCCATAATTTTATTTAAGAAGAAATTATTAAATTCTGAGGCTAGTTCCTTCTTGTCATCACATTTTGGGAAGGGGGTATCCTCCTTTGTGTGCAATAATTTATTTAATATTTTAAACAGTTTCTTAGGATCACCTTTATTTGAGTCGATTTTTTCAGAGAAATAGTTGTTCCTGGCTGTCTTCATCATATTGTTGTATTTATTTCGTTGTATTTGATATTGTATTTTATCGGATGCAAGACTTGATTTTTTATGTTTCCTTTCTAATTTTCTCCTTTTTCTCTTTTCAGCTCGGAGCTCATCCGATACCCATGGGGCCGGTTTCCTGATGTTGATGGTTTTTTCAACCATAGGAGCATGTTTATCAAGAACATCTGTCAATT
This sequence comes from Amphiduros pacificus, assembly GCA_949316495.1. Classification (NCBI taxonomy): domain Eukaryota; kingdom Metazoa; phylum Annelida; class Polychaeta; order Phyllodocida; family Hesionidae; genus Amphiduros; species Amphiduros pacificus. Next base: position 65,500,380 of record OX439001.1, read on the forward strand.
TATTATACTTATTTAGAAGTTCGTCTAGATCATCATCGCAATATGATTTATCTTTACCAAATTTCAAATCTATATCTTTCATAAAATTTTTAATATTCATTTTCTTGAAATTTCTATAAGATATTTTTTTCTTGTTGTTAATTTTTGCTCTCATGTTTAATTGTATTTTTATTATGCTATGATCCGATAGCTTTTCATCAACAAGATGCCATTTAATGATATTACTCTGTATGTCAGATATTAATAAATCTAATGTGTTCCCCATGATATGCGTTGGTTCTTTAATGTGATTCTTTAGATTAAAAGAATCCAAAATGTCATTAAATTTTAACACATTTGGCATATCAGGTTTATTTAGATGGAAATTATAATCACCAATAAATATGACTTCATGTTCATAAATACTATAATAAGATAAAATTTCAGAGAATTCATCAAAGAACTGCGAGTAGGTGTATCGGTTTTTACCAGACGGTTCGGCCCTATAAATAGTTATGACTGTACAGGTCCGGGTACTCGTGGTAATTTTAATTTCCATTAGTTCAAAAGTTGACAGAATATGGTTATGCTTAACTTTGTTTACACCTAACTCCTTCCTGTAGACCGCGGCCAGGCCCCCCCCAGACCTCAGTGGTCTAGGAACATGCTCAACTTCGTACTCATTCTTCTTTAATTCTGATAATATCATATGCTCGTTCATTTCATTCATCCAGGTTTCAGTAATGAAGAAGATGTCAATTTCATTTTCATAAATATACTCATTTACATGTCCAGTTTTGTTCCCTACACTTTGCGCATTTGAGACTGCAATAATCAGATCCCTGTGTGTTTTATGTGGCGATGTTTTCTTATTTAGCCCATCATTTCTACGTGAAGGCATAAATGTGAAACCGCTTTGTTGTGCCACGTGGTCGTCTGGGTCAGCAGACGTCACGTGATCTACAGGGGTCATTAAGTTCGGCATCTCCGCTGGGGGGCAAGGCCGGCCAACGTCAGAGAAAGTGGGCGGGGCTTCATGTTGCTCGCTTGAGTCACAGGAAATCATATTTAGGCAAGAATGCCCCTGCCTAGAAGTGTGAAAGTTGCTACATTCTGAATTTTTCGTGCAATTCACATTTATATGGTCTTCATCTGCCAAAATTAATGCATGTTTTCGTGTTTTGGTCTGACGAAAAGCGCAACGTGTCGGGTTGACAGTCGGGTGGGCGGGGCCTATTTTATCACGTGGACAAAGGGCGCACCTTGAAATATATCCATCAAATGACAAAAGTCTTGTTTTAATCTATTGCATTTGAGCAGGATTATCAAAGGGCAGATCAGAATGCCAGTCGTAAATATAAACAGCTGAAGTGGCAAATATAAGGATATAAATGACATATAAAAAGCTCAGTCATTTGTCTGGTACAGTTAAACTGGATCTCCTGCACTTGCGATTAAGAATATGTTCTTTCTGATAACATAACAGAGGTCAGAAAATATTAGTAGAAAACAATTTACACTGAGGATCATTTCAGAAGAATATCACTGAAACACAATTCCTTCTCATTCTAATAAGTAAAGCTGCGTCTGTGGCAATACATTGAGCAAGAAACAAGTGATATCTATATTTCCGAGTTTCTTATAAAATCAACAAGACACCTGTCCGAGTCCCAACTGGTATTCACCATTTTAGATGCAAGTATGAGAGGCTGAACCTGTATAAATGAACCACATACATTTCCATCCGATGTACATGTATGTTTATGAAATGCTTGTTTACATCATAACCCCATTGTATTCACATGAGAGTTATTCAATAATGGACAATAGTTCTGCATTATCTGTCTCATTATTATATGGCAGGTGTATGACCTTGCATTGAATTGTTGACGCTGACCTATATAACAGAGCATCTGGCAAAGGCTCCGTGTACCTTGCTTAGACAGTCACTGGTGATATTCACAGAATATTTCACATGCCATTATTTTATGTTTTATATATAAAAATATGAATAAGATATCAATGTTTCTACAATATTAGAATAAACTATAATTTAAACGCTGCCTCATAGAATGTTTTCATGCTATATGTGAGTCTTGCATGCCCATCTTTCAAAGCATATGACAAGGGTTTTTAATAGAAGGCGCAGGCAGTGATTCGGCTCTGTGGTTCTCGAAGCAGTTAGTGTGATAGGCTTTCCTGCAAGCGTTCAAGTCTGCTGCAGGGTATTGTAAAGATAAGATGCTTCCCAGGACTGCTATTAATTCTAAACGTGAACCTAGGTATCCGGTATGACATGGCAATCTAGAAAATCTATGGCACAATTTGATATTCATTCGATTGTTAGATTTGAAATGGCGAACTCAATATCACTCTATTTCTATGCGGCCTGTTGAGATTATGAAGGGCTCTACTTTATACATATATTTTGATAGAACTTTCAATTTATAAGTGAGCCAGTCCTCCGATGGCGAACTCTATATATCTTGTGATATCATAAGTGACACACATTATAACTGTGTGCCTAGGAGTGTGGTCTATCCGCGCACCCACCTTGCACCTCAGCCATTACCAATGTCCAGGTATTGCAGTCGCCTGCGGTGTCTGTCTGTCAGTCTGTTCATTATGACTATGGTTTAATGCATGATCGGCAATTGTTAAGCATGACCTTTGCATCGTCTTCGGCCAATTATATTTTTAGTGCCTGACATAGGACGCCTGGTTGTGTTAAGATAAAAACAAGTGAAAAGCTGCTGCAATTTCTTGGCGAAGGGGACAAAAATGGCGAAGAAGGCAAAAATGGCGAAGAAGGCAAAAATGCGAAGCAGGCAAAAATGGCGAAGAAGGCAAAAATGGCAGAGGGAAAAAGGTTTAACATTTCAATATTTACCCATTGAGCAACAGCAACCGATTCATCATGTCAATATTTCTGAACTGCCTTTCCAGTAAACGTTTAATCTGTAGAAATAAACATGGGATGATACAGAATCAATTAAGCCTTAAAATGAACTCATGGGATTTGAAAGAAGAAGCAAAGATTCACAAACAGATCCTTTCCAAATTCACATCAGCATTTTGGTATAAGTCATGTTATCTGGGGATGCATTTATGTAGTGCAGTAGTAATTTGTAATGGATTTGTGACAGCCTTTCCTGTGTATGATGGTGTATGTATTCAGGTGTTGCATGTAGCCTGCACTGACACGTGGATTAGGAAGTGTGTCGCGCTCGGGGATGATGAGATCGATGTTGATGGCGAGGACCGGGGCACGAGCCTGCTTGGCGGCCGCTTGGCTGCTTGCCTGCCGTCACTTTGTTATTAGGCGGGCTGAGGTTTGGTCCAATGCCGACGTGACCCTCCCGGCAACTGCACCCTGCTTTGCTCTCTCATCCAGCTCTGGTAGTTTATAGCACAAAGGCGCTTGCAGATTGGCCATAATGTTTGTGTAATGTCTCCATCATCATCTGACTGCCGGGGGTGCGGAGGTGAGCCGACAGACCACGTGGACGGCCATTCCTGGCCAGCTTCAGCAACTCTCAGCTCAAACTTGCCTCTCCACTGATACACCACAGCCACGTGATGCGTGCCACTTACTTTTAAAGCTTTATGGATTTTTGCTGTCGAGGGGTATTAGCTTGTTAAAAGAGAGTTATCGATGCTCTAGGATGCACATAGAGGAAGGATATTGAGCCTAGGTCAAGAAAGAGAAGGATAAAGGCCTTCAGCGAGGCAGACTGGAGGTATGTTGCCGGCTGCCGGGGGAACATGAAGGAGGCAGCGCTGGTCCTTGAGGTACACCGTGACCTGATGTTCTGGGTTCTCCACGATACCGCTCACTTGAGCCTTATTGGCAAGACGTGCCATTTGTTTCTGGTTGGATTACAGTGAATCATTGAGATAACACAACCCAGTAAGTCCGCATCATCGCAATGATTCATCTACATGAACACACGGAACGATATTCTTTGCTCTTTCAACATAACAGATATATGCATATACCGCGTATGTGATGGGGACTTTTTATGACCGATGACCAATAAGACACCTGTGTACACTTAAATGATTATCAGTTGAGGCCTCTATTATGATAACATGGATGAACAGAGGGAGATATACGTAAAGTGATAAGATCCCAGTATGATGTCGTATTCAGAAGTGCAGACTAAGTCGGAGGAGGACGAGGACGTGGACGGGGAGTATAGCGAGGGGTTTGTACCGCTGCCCCCATCCCGTCCCCGTCGCCTGCTCCCCGCCCACTGCTACAAGCCCGGCTGTGACCTGCTCCTCTACCTCGTGCTAGGGGTCGCTGTCATCTGCTGCGTCGCCCTTCTCGTGGCGTTCGGCGTGGGCATAGTAGGACCTTACAAAGATGCCCTCAGATTCATCCCCACCCTGTGTAAGGTGGTCCACAGTAACTACACGGGGCACAGGGAGCGGTGCAGCTGTGGCAAGAAATGTGTGGCTACTTATCCCTGTATCAGCAACTATGTCAGGTATAATATCACCTCCAAGGACCCCGACACAGGGGCCAGCGCAGTGCAGTCTGTACTGGCTGAACTCTTTGAGACCGACTTCGATCTGGAGTGGGGCAAGGTAAGTGCTATGCCTTCTATTGTTTCCACGCTGACCCGTATACAATACCGTATCATTAATTGATTTCCCAACAACGCCCGCGGTCATTATGACTGTTGTCGGTCGTCATTTGCACGCTTCTGTCTCCTGTCAGATGTTTATTGACACCATCCAAGCCATTAATTACAGACAGAGAGCAATATTACTGACACGACAATAATAAACCTGTCTGAATATAGTGAGAAAATCCAGGTTCCATAAATGTGTTTTACATGTAAAAAATATGAAAGCTAATAGAGCTTATCGTTATATATCATAGTATTGATCATATCACTGAGTGCGTACAAGCATAAACGATTAACACTGCATTCCATAGTACACTAGTTAATATTATATGAACTTCCATCAAATACAGAAAACCAATGATTCTTTTCTTCCATATACACCACACCGTAAACTTCTCTATTATAACATATATATATGTGTGTTATTATTATATATATATATATATATATACATATATATATATTTACACACATATACATGCATATGTGCATACCTACACCAGATAAGACCAGTCAATATCATATTCAGCCCAGGAAAGGGTGTAACCTGAGGTTTCCATACTTTCACCTGAAGACGTTACATAACATACATGAACTTACCATTATGGTACCATTAGCTCATCCAATGAACGCCCTTTCCCACATTCACACCAATCGCATCCTCTTATATTACAAACTTATTCAATGTGGCCAGTCTTGCCTAAATTAAAACTCCCTGGGCAAATTAGTATCAATATGAGTTTTAGTATTATTGAATTAAGAGGAAAATAACTAAATGGAATATGTAATACTGAGCCCCGGGACATCAGGATATCATCAGCTTATCTCTATTACATGTTCTTATGACATGATATATATCATGTTAAACATGCACACTTTCATTCTCCAGTAATACTAGTCACATTTATTTACAGTAATGATATAATCATTTAGTTTCTCTAGTATTGAACTATTTCACACCACAATGGTTTGCACAATACCACTCAAAACGATCCAGTTGAATATCGTTCAAAATGGTGAAGTTTAGTATCCTGCAAAAAGGTAATGTTTATTAACATAGATTGTATCTTTAGTATTGCCTAAAATAGCATAAAATTCACTATGAAAATAGAACGGTAATGTACGATTAAAAGTGACATAGATATTATAAAAGCGCGGATATCGGATAGGCGATAGAAGATGGGCACGGCTTCACTGATGTAATTAGTGTACTGGTATTGTTTGATTTAAAAGTAAAGACTCGTGTTTCTTCACAAACCGCCAGCAGCAGTGGCCCATATTTGCAAGGTTTTATTTAATAAAGGCTAAGCTTGTCTTTGCTTTGGGCAGTTTGATGCACAGAATATCTATTTGGTACCGGGAGGAGGGCAGTACTAGGGATGGACACATCTCAATTAAGCTGTCACATTCTTAGCAAGCGCTTAAACAAATTGAATATATTCTGTTATGTCAAGCGTGTTTCTTTAAATCAAATAATCCCGATCAGAAGTCATATCTTTTGAAATATGTCAATACTATTTTGTATTGATAAACACACACATACACCTCTCAGGTGGACCAGAGGATGGGATATATTCTAACGGTGCCTGGTTCCAGACCAGACTTTAGAAGCAAGCTGTAGATCATGACTGTGGGCCGTTTGCCATATTTGCTGTCATTATATACACGTACCAAATAACCCTCAAGATGCTTCTCATTTCCACAGGGGATTAATCGTAAAATGTGCCCCCCTAAACATTTTCTGAACCAAATACACCATAATAAAAAAAGTAATTATATTAATTTAATGAAATCTTTCGTTGACATAATATTCTTTTTCAAGCATAAACATGTTGAGTTCATCTCTCTAATGTCTAATATGAAATAAGTTAGCATCATTGATTTTCAGTGTTCATGTCCTAAGCATATTCCAGCAAGACATTGTTTTTTGCTCCGGGATAATTAGTAGCCTCTGCAACATTTCATCTGCCTCCCTAATGTCATTACACTGCGCACATGTCTCGTATGACACATGTATAGATTACTGCAGTTGTGTTGGAAATGTAACATTACATTTTACTTGGTTGCTAAGCAATAGTATTTCTCCAATTTAGCCACTGCTTTTTCATCGAATGTCTTTATGATTAGCTTGGAAATAACATACATTTTTCCTGTTTTGTATTCCATTATAAATAATTACTAGATGGTATCTTGGGATTTATTGCCTTACATCGTACATGTCTTAGTAAATAAGTAATCCATTCATGCACAAAAATCAGCCTCAGACTTTCCCTGTGTTATCAGAATCCATGCCAGGCCTTGCTGTGTTATGTGTTATGTCAGGTGACAATTGGATTTTTTCTCTGTCATATACTGTGATATACTATATGCATTATATGGACACAATGTCTGTAAATAATTCAGTAACCCCCGCTGTCTGGAGGGTGGCTGTCATATGGGAGAACACCAGGGGGCACTGACACTTTACTCTATTATGACACGCAAACCAGAACAGGGCCTTGTAGTCCCGAATGGTCTTCCATGAAACAACTCTACCAAAGAGATAACCAGCAACATCTAAGAGAGTTGGAGTGACCTACCCGACACTCGATGGAGCAATTCACACATTTATGGATATGTCATATACAAGAAGAGTGAATATATTAACCAATGAAGGTGTCAAATAGTCGCTGAAATAGCTTATAGTGCCATGGTTTGATTTGAAGTAATTTCATTTACAATTTTTGCACCGTTTAGTTTGAGAATCTTTTGAGTGTTACATAAAAAGAATTCAACATAAATGTATCATATGAAGCAGCAAAGAATGGAATATATATATATATATAGTGAGGGAGATCATCTGATATTGAGTTAGGGTCCCTGAGAGTTTTGATTCAGTAAACGTTCGAATTCATTGTAGTTTTGATTCAGTAAACGTTCGAATTCATTGTTAACGAAGTGAGTTGTACCGAATACACATGCATGTTTGAAAATGAAGTGTATGAAATCTTATTCTGTTGAAAATCTTTTTTAACGAGCAGCGATTTCATATCACTATCCGTGCACAAAACCGTTAATAGAATGGCTGTATTGACGTCATGTTAGTTATATGTTATGTTATTATCACCCTCCCTGGCCACATGAAAATCTAGCTGGAAATATAACTCCCGTTTCCATAGCAACAGCTATATATATGGTCTGGTTACATTTCATAAAGGATATCAAATAACTTGCAAATCTCATTTTTCTTATATGTTGAACTATTGTACAGTGTACATTAATTTCGAATTCAAGCAAGTGTGATATGATATATTGATATATATTATTGAAAATATTATTGGAAAAAGTGAAACTGCTTGTATAAATATGAATTAATCATGAGGATGGGTAGTTGATGCTTCAGCTGGCATTGTCTCCGGTTACCAGGTAACACGACATGGTTCCATTGTTTGTATCCTAGCAACACAAACACAATCTTATAGTCGGTATCCTAGCAACAGCCCAATATCTTTGTTGGTATCCTGGTAACGCAATCTTGTGTAATTATAGTATCCTGGCATTACAATCATGTTTCATTGTCCGTTTTATAGCAACACAATCACATCTTATTGTCCGTATCCTAGCAATACAACCTTACAAAGTGTTCGTTTCCTGTAAACACAAACGTATACGGACAACACAATTTAATCTTATTATCTATTCACGGCACAGTCACTGCAAGACATGTACCTTGATTATCTTTGTTTCTTGGGGAAAATGAACCTTCACCCCGAAAGTGCACTTTGATTATGTCAGAGATGTCAAGCAGTGATTTATATTAGGCAATAATGAACACGGAGCTGTTGTTGGCGATGGGGAGTGATGGACTTAAAACACAGCAGCAGCTTATGAAATAGTAGGATGATTCATATTTATTGTAGATAAGATAGCGTTATTCTGCAAAATCCTTTGTTGTTTTTGACATTTGACAAATCAAGAAGTAGGGAGACATTGACTCGGCTCATTTACATCTCAGAGGATAACGTGTAGATCAGCTTAATTAAGATGATTGTAGCACCTGCAGCGTCGCCCATCTTGACATCTCCTTTCTCAACGTCGACTGGCAAGTTATCAGCATCTAGCGTCATTACCACCACCCATCTCCCATGTCAGCTACACGAATCTGCTGTAGGCACATTTCCCCCTCTCCTGGGCAAAACTCTCATATTCTTAAGCCAAGACACTAAGTAAAACATTGGCACCACTAAAAATACTATGTATATCTAATGAGAAACAAAGGATTTGCATATTTAATGGCACTAATTTGTTTTACAACCTGCAAAAATAGATAGCTAAAACTATTATGATAAAAATGGATTTGATATTAAACTTGATGTCATCTCATTCATATGATACCCTACTCACGTTTTAGCCTCGCATTGTCTTCGGTCAGCGTTTATTTTACGTATCAATAACAATATACAGGAATCGAATTTGTTTTCAATCTGAAATCATTTTGTACATTATATAACATAGATTGCCTAAGAGGGGGTCAAACAGGATAGATTTCATCACAATCATGCCAATTAATATATATGGGGAAATACGTCACCGGTTATATCTACAGTGGCTGGCTAGAACGAAACTGAAGAGCATTGCAGTATAAATACACATATAAAGGTTATATGCGCACTTGTACCATCTCTGAAAATCCTGAACAAACTAAATTATGAAGGTACATACACTATGGTTTTGACAGATAACTGAGCTTTCACTTAAAATATTGCCTGCTATTGTCTTATCATGTGCGTCCCATTAGTGCTCTGCTATCGCGTTCTTATACTAATCTAGAACAATAGATGTTCCCCATGTGACTGTGTATTGTCTTTCGAGTATACGGCATTCAGAAATAATTGACGTATATTCGTGCACCAAGTATATTACAACAGTAGAAATTCAAGGTTTATTACAAAACGCATGAATTAAAACCTTTATTTTAAACCTTGTCATCCATATGTGTACAAGAAATATGTGGTTTCATCTAAAACCAATTGTAATAAACAAAATAAATGGGAAAGCTATAAAAGTTTAGAATCCATTAGGGCTGTGTGCCCATTTATTGTTGCCTAAATGAACCTTACAGAAATGATTTAGTGGAATATTAAAAATTAATTACATTGGTTAAAAATGATT